>MU403091.1:600000-1002775 GCA_022695765.1 Annulohypoxylon moriforme | reverse complement strand
TTTTTATTAAGTTTTAATTAAATTTTAAATAAGTTTTAAATTTTTAATATATTAATATATTAATTTATTAAATATTAAAATTAATTAATTATTTACTTTTAATAATTAATTAATTTATATATGTTTTATAATTTAATAATTACTTTAATATAAAAATAATAAATATATATATTATACGTGTATATATTTTATAATAAATAAATTAAAATAAAATTTTCCGAATAAAATATTATTTTTTTTATTTATTTATTTATAATTATATATATTATTTAAATAAAATAATTTTTAAGTAACTTATATTAATTATTATTTTATATTAATTAATTTTTTATAAAAAAAAAAATTTTTTAATTTAAAATTATATATTATATTTTATAACGATTTTTTAATAATATAAATCGTTATATTTATTATAAATTATAATATTATAATTATTATAAAATATAATGCGAAATGTAAATAATAATTTATATTATACGTTTTATATTATATATATTTTAATATTTAAAATGAAATAATAAATTAATAAATTTAATATTATTATCCGCCGTTTAAAAGAAAATGAGAGATTCTGACGATTAATGCTAGAGTTTTGCTTTTTGCTTAGCGTATTTTCATCAGCCACTACTGAATAAGCTGTAAGTATTAGGTACTTCGTCGTGTTAGTTAACCGCCTTTCCCCCCCTTGCCCGTGGCTGTGTAAAACAAGAAGCTTCCACCATGCAGGTGGAAATAGGTAGGTAGCTAATTAGATTTAGGTATGAGGATATCTTTCATCAGTTCTGTTACCAACAAAGCCAACAAAGCAACATAATGTAGGACACAGTTCGACAGGCCAATCAGATATCACCCCGGCTTAGTAATGAAATATCTAACATATAATTCCTTTATGCCCTGAGTATCATGAGTATCAACCTGCTAACAAAAATGGTATTATTTAAACGGAACAACGTACTCGAATCCAAAATGCGCTCCTTCTTCTTCATCTTTATCTTCTTCATCATCATCATCTTCTTCTTCCCGTTCTTCTTCTTCTACCAAACTCCTGAGTACGTCACAAGCATTTTCCTTCACGTTATCTCAATTCCACCATGTATCCGGATTGGCCCAAGTCTGCTGCTGATTTAGTGCCATTGCCTCGTTGTGATGGCCCCAAGCTGGAGCCGTTTGATTTTCGCGGGTCGCAGAAAATTGAATTCCTCGAGTACGTCGGGGAAGGCTTGCACGCACACGTCTTCAAAGTTAGGATTCAAGAGAAAATATACGCCCTAAAGCTAGTAAGTACCTACCTACCTACCTACCACTACGTGGGAGTTTGCACAAAGAGTTGGAGATGAACCATGTTGCAGTTTAGATTCGTCTACGACGATGATTGGCGAAGGCCTGCATCGGATCACGACGACGTTCAGATAATGACCAGCTTCGCAAATTATTCGGAACCCTTCAATTGCGAATGCCGTGCCTATGGTCGCCTTCGAGAACGTGGTTATGAAGACCTAGCAATCAAATCCTTCGGCTATATACTTCTTGATGAAGACCACGAGCGCACTATGATGAATCAGTTCAAGGACCTGGATCTCTGTTTCAACGGGAATATAGAATTCTGCGGATATGAACCTTTACGCTCGCGTTTTCCAGGTAAAGACGGTAGGGACCCGCCCATTCGGGGCATCGTCAAAGAGTTTGGTCAAAATGACGAGAAATTGACCACGCGCCTTGCAAAAAGCCTCCTCGAAGATATCGTCGGCTTGCAGCAACTCGGAATTTTCTACGTTGATGTAGCACTTCGACAGGTTATCAACGGTAAACTTGCTGATTTCAGCACCGCACTTACCCTACCACATTACACAACGAATCCCGAACTCAACCCGAATCTTGATTCTTATCAGAAGTCCAACATGGCCTTTGAAACTTTCCAACTGTGCAGTAGCGACTACTGGTCTTTCGACGAAATGGTACACGAGTGGAACCGGGAAAACAAAGACAAAATTAGGGTCTACGCGTTCCCTGGTGGTCTCGGTTGCCAGACTAAGTACAATACGAGAAGCAAATCACGTCGAGAATTTTACACACACGTTGATCCCAGGCTTCCAAGAAAAAGGGTCTTGAAAAGAAGAAAGGTAGATCGGTGGAATATTCGCTGTAGTGACAGGTCAGCCAAAAGTTTGCGAGACACGATTTACTTTAGAACCGCCAACGAGTGGGATTTTAAAGATGGATACATATTCCCAAAACGTAGATCGTGGGTCTAATATTTACTGATCTTTATGATAGGAACGTTGTTCGTCGCTGTGCGAAGAGCTCGTAACCTGGATGATTACTAGATAGATAGGTACCTAATGTACTAGGTATATACGCATAAGATAAGTTTCGTTGCCAACAAATGGTGCCTACCTATGAGGAATGTAAATTCAAACGAATGTCGTGGGACTTAAAAATATAACTTCTTCTATAGGTACCGTGAATTCCCACCCTTAGTATCAGACTACTCTAAAATTACATAAGAAATCTCTCTCAGACATAGGAAACAAGACATATTAAGATTCTTTCCGTCACCAACACTGCTTGAAATTCTCAAAATTCTCCTCCCTTTCTATCTAGTAGGTATCGCGGAAAACCTCATGCTTCCAATTCTCAATCTCGTTAAGATCTAGCTCCGGGAAGTAGGCTGGGTGTCCTAAAGCCTCAATGTATTCGTCATTAGGATCGATTGGAGGCGATAATGCCTTCATGCAAAGCCACCACAGGGCAAGATCTGTCGTGAGAACCGTTGGGCCATGCGAAGACCACGGGATCGGCATGACATACGCCCCATATTTCCCGGAGTCCCCATTCTTCTTGAAATAGCACGCAACCAGCTCTTGATCCGTTTGGATGTATCCGTAAGGGGTGTCGGCATTTTTACACATGTATCCAAGTTGGCCCAACACTAACGTATGTTGCGAATTCACTATTCTCATACAACCGCCATTGCGTACAATAGGCCCCATGCTAAATTTCGGGCTCGGTTTCCCGAGGCCGATTACAAGGTTCCGCCTGGGAAATTTGTCCAGCGCAATAACGTGATCCACTTTGATTTTTCTCTCAGAACCTTCGATGCTTGCGATTGTTGTCTTATCGGCTGTTGTATACGCGTGGTAAAGGCCAAGTCCTTTACAGTGCTCAAATGCTGCCTTGGAAGAATTGAGAGTTGCTTGCATCAATGCGCCATTCCAGCCGATGAGAAGGTTAATGTCATTAAGTTTGTTGATACTGGCGCCGTGAAGTTCCTGATAGGCTTGCGGAGGTGTCGTATCATTCCCCAGGTTGCAATCGAGGAGATGAGAATATTCATTGTTAAGGTTGTCCAGACTGAACTCATGCCAAATCTCGATAAACTCGATGTCCGGCCAGTCTAGTCTACGGCTGGTATTCTGCCTGTTTTTATCATTGCACGATACGGGTGGTTTGTTTTGAGTTAGCACATTTCGTACAGTGGCCGGTATGGTTCCTTGAAATGCCATGACTGTGACTATGGATACTTGATAGGTATGTACCTAGTAGGTAGGTAGTAGGTAGGTATTTAACAATGCCGAGAGCTGCGAAAGATGTATTGAAGAAGAGCAAGAATGAGACGCAAAAGAAGTCTTGTCTTGGAGATGTGGTATAAAGGATCAAATTATATGTAGGTACCTACCTGGGTACCAGGTGGTAGGTAGAGGTAGTGAAGTAGAATATCCATGGATGTCATATTCTATCTAGCGCTTGAGGGGGCATCTTTCTGTAACAAATGGATGTCTTCAGAGCGGCCGCCAGACAAAGGAAGTGATCAGATTTTAAGTATGCGACAGATGTTTCTATAGAAAAGGTACAGTACCTAAATTTACTTTTGAGGGTCAAAGCCTGACAGCATATGTACTTACTAGGTAGGTAGGTACCTACCCACAAAAGATCTACCTGAGGTGATACTCACATGCTGTGCGACACACTACAGCAAGTACCAAAGTATCCATCCAAGATCGTGCCTTTCAGACCGATCGGGAGGTCCCATATTTTGAACCTATCAAAAGAAAACAAAAACATTCAACACCACCTATGTAGGTATGTAGGTATGTACTAGGTACCTAGTAGGTAATCACCCACTGTGCATGTAATTTCAGATTAAGTACTAGGTACATAGTCCTAGGTGTGGTATAATACTGACGGGAAGCAGGCTGAGGTCGTCTTCTCAGAATACATTAAGGTAGCATTATGCACGTCTTATAGGTAACAATAATCCGCTCCTTCACAATATCGTATTCAGGTATTCAGGGGAGTGCGCAAGATGAAAAGAGCGAGGCTGTCCATAGTTCATTAGGTAAATTTAAGAGGAAATTACCTATTCTCATTTCTCCTAACAAGCACCGCTGATATATCATTTTCTCCTTCTCCGTAGCGTCAAATCTGCCGGAGCAAACTGATTGCGCTCGCGCCATGGACCAATTCTCGAACCACTCGCCAGACTATCAGGAGGATACCCTGAACAGCCCTGCATTGAATCCACCGGATGGCGTAAAGCCAAACTTTACCAACCCACCTAACCATTCCGATCTAGGGCTTGCCGTCATCGTCTTATGCTTGGTACTGGCAACTTCTACATTTTTGATGCGGATGTACTCGCGCATTTTCGTCATGAAAACCATGCATGTTGAAGATTGTCAGTATCTCAACTTCGTTATTTATACATAGCATCTACCTAGCCTCAACTGACAGATGGTTCATCATATAGACCTTGGGCTCGTCGCCTTCGTAGGGAATCCTTTCTGGCAGATCTACCTAATCTTCCCAATGCTCACCGTCGTTAGGGACTGTTCCTAGGCTGCGCCGCGTGCTTACTAGCAATGTTACACTATACCGGCTTTTTCGTGCACCAGTGGGATATTCAAGTAAAACAACTGCTGGCATATTCCTACGTCCGTCTATCTTATAGCTTCCCCCGTATATGTACCTAAGTAGACATGTGCTAACCTCTGCTACATAGGTCTCCTATATCTACACCATCATATATACGCAGGCGATGTTATTCTCCAAGGCGGCAATAATCTTAGAATGGGCCCGGTTATTTATACCCAGAGGGAGACGTGGTACTTTCTACTGGCTGAGCCGTCTTGCAACTCTTCTCAATATCATTGTGTACACGGCCGCGACCCTTATATCAGCATTGTCCTGTAAACCAATAGATAAGTTTTGGAAAGACTACCTACCAGGCACTTGTATAGATCGATTGGCTCTCGCTACTTGTCTTGCCGCCTTCAACTTGGCCATGGACATATTCATCCTAGTCCTTCCACAACAGGTCATATGGTCCCTACAAATGGAGAAGACTCGTAAAATCGGTGTTTCCATTGTCTTCTCTGTTGGCCTCCTGTATGTTCAAAGTCTGCTTTTCCCAAGCCCTCTCGTATAGGATGTGATGAATAACATTAATGACGGTTGGTGGCAGGGCATGCGGCTGTGCTATCACGAGAACCATTCTTATCATACAACTTAATTACACTGATGATGCAGTGTACCAATTAACCCAGTCCTTCCTTATAGCCTTTTCAGAAGTCACATGCGTGCTATTGGTGTTTTACGTACCTGCAGTACCACGCGCTTTCGTGCGGAATAACTTACCTTCCCGGATCCTATCATCCCTACGACCGTGGACGCGGTTGGGGGCACCGAGGAACAACAGATCTTCTAGGAGTATCTTCCCACCAACTATTGGCGATGAGCTTGGTAACCATGTTTACCACATGACAGATGAGGAGGGACAGGCACTGAGCTTGGCCGAACTGAGACTCATGAAGGCGCAGGACCGGAATTGCAACCCAAGCGTATCTAACATTAGGCCTGCTCCTAACGCCCTTTGTCCCTCTAATAGAGCGATTATGGTAACCTCACAATTTGAACAGCACGAGGAAGTAGCATCTAAATCCTCCGCGGAACAGAGCATTGACCGCCGTCAGCACCCATGGGTAGAACTTTGATTCTAGGCGGGTAGGGGCCTGGTTTATATCGACAATTTGGGTTCTGTGTATCTAGTAGGTACGCATCGATTTCTCCGACACTCATTGGTATCAACATCTCAAAGTTGTGCGAGGTGGTACACGATGCGGTGTACCCAGATTCTCACAACATGAACTCTCATATATTGGGTTGGAGAAGGCGCCCAGGGGAAGCTGAGCATCTTGGTGATGGCGTTGGACGGACGACAAGGATTCAAAGACCCATTAACAGATCCCGAATTACATGATGACTACGTGGCTGTCCATGATGATGGCATCCCTGACAGACGGTATCTAGGTATTCAAGTCTCGTGTTATTCATTCATGGGGGTTAACGACACAAGTATAGAGCCAGGGGTTATCAATTATATGTGTACTGCGCGGTTATCAACCGTTATGCGGCGATAAATGTTAAGTTTCTGTGGAATCAAATACATATCAACTCCGCATCTGGGTGATTATTTCGAGAGAGAGAAAAATAAGTACCTTGCATGAAAGCGATGACTTTTGCTTTTGAAATATCCTATCAATCATCCTCCACACCCAACAAGGATTCGGCAAGGGTCAACCCGCAGGACCAATAACAAGACGGGATGCCGTTCGCCTATCTTCCACAAATCCAAATCCTGTCTTCGATCTACCTCTTCGGCTACTACACCAAAGCCATTACATCACCATACAGCATATGGAGATTAACAAGATTGACAGTCTAACTAGTCCCCGGATCGTGAACCATGTGCTCCGGTTGCGTTCCCCCACCATCCTGCGGCATCACACTCTGCGCCCGTGCGCGCGGGGGCGGCTGATCAATATCCTGACCTTGGCCATGGTTCTGTTCCTGTTCACGTTCCTCTACCACCTCCTCAGCTCGTTCCTCGGAAAGGCTCCTCCGGTATCGCCTCGTCCGCCCCTCAGCCCCCGCAGTCGCGACAGCCAAGTACAGCGACCCCGGCCTGGTCCTCTCAGGGAAGATCGAGGCACGCTTGCCTTGCTGCGCGGGCGAGCTGTGCCTAGCCAACTCCTTGCCCTCCGGTGTTTTCTCAACTCCGGCAGCCGTGGCGCCACCACCACCACCACCACCAGAAGCAATAGCAGCAGGACTAACCTCTTCCACACCACTACCGCCTTCCAGGGACCTTAGTGCCCTTTCGCGGCTATCAGTTTCGTCGTTCTCCTCGAGCCTTTCCTGCCTCTCGCCAATCTCCCTCAGATTCTTCTTCGCAGCCTCCGAGACGCCGCCGGATTGTGTCAAGCTGAAGGGCCTTAACCCCTTCGAAGCGTTATTATTCTGGGGTCTTTCGAACGACCGCTGCCTCTCCCTCCAAGGCGGACTCTTCGTCGGACTAACGATCGGAACCTCCCCCTTCTGGTCCGTCGAGAGCTTGCTCAGCAGCGGGCGTATGGCCCTCCTCCCCCTCACGCTCTCGGCGAGCCACCTCTCGATGCTGATCCTCCTGGGCGCCGCGGGCGATCCGCCCGCCCTCTCGCTTTCCCTGAGCCTGGCCCTCTCGGCTTCCATGCGCCTCTCGATCTCCGAGAGCGCGAGCTCGTTCAGCGGCACCACGATGTCGCTGTCCCCCGACTGCGAGCCGACGGGCTCCTGCCAGTCCGGGTCCTCGAGGAGCTCTGTGTAGCGGCGCGGCTTCATAAGCTTCTTCTGCAGCGTCTGCTCGAACTGCTCTCTCCTCCTCTTCCCCTTTTCCCCAACCCCAGCCCCAGCCCCAATTCTGGCTCCACCGCCTCCACCTCCGCCGACTCCTCTTCTTCCTTCTTCTTCTGCCTCCCAGGTATTGTGCAGCAAGTCCAAGCCCGGCATCAGTTCCGACAGATAGCTTCGGTGGCGGTAGTAATCGTAGTTGTTGTGCTCGTCGTCGCGCGGCCACTCGCCGTCGTCGGCGTCGAGTTCGTCGTACGCGCGCTTCGTCCGCGGCGACTTCTCCCATCGCCTGCAGCGGGCCACCAGCTTGGCGACACGCATCCCGCTCCCATTCGACGCGCCGCCCCCGCCCGCGACGACTGAGGCCCACAGGGCCCACCAGTCCCTCGTGCGCGGGTAACGTGTCATGTGCCTAGTGAGCATCGCCTTCCACTGCTCGTCCTCCTTGCAGCAGCAGAAATGCGCCGCCACGTACTCGGCCCACGCGGGGAGCCTGGCCATCCTGTCCGCGCCCAGGATCGCCGACACCCTGCCGTCGCGGATCAGCACGTTGTAGCTCGATACGTCGCCGTGCGTCAGCAGGCACGGCGCTGATTCCGGCATGTAGTCTTTCAGCGTCTCGATCACCGTCTCGTTCACGTTCTTCTCTCGCAGCTTCGCGTGTATGTGCCCCCACAGTTGCTCGTCGTCCTCGAACGGCCCGAACCCTTCGTGCCGCGTGCCGAAGAGGTGGTCGTGTCCCCACACCGGACCGCCTGACAAGCTCGAGATCGAATCTGCCACGCAGGCTCGCCATCGGTCGATATGTCGTGCCACCTCCTTCGCGATCGTCTCTCGCTGGTCCTGGTCCAGGTCCCACCATATATCGTATAAGCGTTCGCCCTCCGCCTTTTCGGAAATCGTGATGATCCTCCCGTTTTCCTTCCAGCCTGCGAGAACATTTGGCACGGGCACCTTCGATCTTTTGAGAAGCTGCGTAGCACGAACTATTGGAACTTGAGTCTGCTCTGGACCCTCGTCGTCGATCGACTCGGTCAAGACGTACTTGTCGCCGATGGACCAGGTATGCGTTTCCGGATCGTTGTAGCTTAACCGTAAGCTCCCTTTAAACGGTAGCGAGTCGAGGGCGGTACAGTATGGTGTAGTGCAAGCAGGGCAAATATCCTGAACGTCTCCTATATCGAAGAAGTCATCGTCTACTATTTTCTGTCGGCTAAGCCTCTTCTCAAGTTCCTGTCCTATTTCGGTCTTAATTGTCTCGCTAGTTGCCTTGTTCTCTTTGCTTATGCTAACTGGCCGTTCCTCCAACCGCACGTTCCCACTTAACACCAGATCTCGTCCCAGAACCCAATCTAGTACACGCTGCATGTCAGGTAGGTTTTTTAACCTGGATCGACCAAGGCTCATCAACTCCGCTGCAACTGATATTGCGGTATCTCTCTCTACATCGTTCACCGCACCATTAGTATCCGCTGTGTCGTCGGCGTGAGACTCGTCGATATCGTCGATGAGCTCTTCAAAAGGGAAGTAATCAAAAAAAGAATCGTCGTCCGCTGGAGCCGCTGTGGCCTTGTCGTCATCGCCGACAAAGCCTTCCGGCGGCTGCTTTGTCTCATCAGTGCCCGACATAATCAGTGCTCACTCGCCACAACTAAAAATTAATTAGAAAATACGTATTAAACCAACATAATTCCAGTGCGAAAATTATCGAAAGAAAGACGATTCAAGATACGGAGGTCGAATATCCTAAAAGTGTAGGAACCTCCCAATGAGTGGGCAGTCTGTATTAATGTCCGGAATGCTAAAGTTTCCCTCACTCCGAACTCATGAAATACAGTACCTATGAATCCTAGGTACATTTTCACAAGGTATTGTTTGATCAAACTAACAATTGATTGTTTCTGTGTGTGCGTTTCTTGCATCGTCTTTCTTCTCGTCCGGTACTTCGCTCTAAGTACCACCGCGACCCGTGGGGTTTTCGTTGGAATGAGGCCATAATTCCTCGACAAAGAGCGGCAGTACCGCAAACAGAGCGGGATCTCATCAACTGAGCCGCACGGATTGAGAAGCCAGCAAAGTGAATGGGAAAATATGAAAATAGAAAAGCATTCCGAGCAGCGCTAAATCATTTTCCCCGCTATTTGAAGGATCCCTCAAGTCTGCTGTCTGGAAGCGATCCCGAATTAATATCTGCTGCAGTAAGTCAGTGGCAAATAAATCAAACTGAACCAGACATATTTAGAATAGGATGAAGTAAAGCGAAGGTCTTCACGATGAATTAGTAGCTCGCCGCGTCTCATGCATGAATCGCATATTAGGAAATCAAAATTTGATGAACGTTTGTTAAATTCACTGCCACTACTACCTATGTACTCGTATCGCGTCAAAGCGGAGAACGCCTAATCGCCCTCTAGTAAGTTAAAACGAATTGCTCAACTCCGAATGTGCTTGAAAATCGGAAGTTGAGGAGAAGCGAAACCAACTCCCCACTCCCTTGGTAACCACCTTTGCTCGTAAGCGTGAAAATCAAGTCGTGTATTAAGTATGAGGCAAAGATAACGAGAACAGAACACCCCTCCCCTTCCCGATAAAAAGCAACGCAGTATGCAGTATGCTATTAAGTATAAAAATGCCGATCAATGCTTCGTCGAGATCTAAAGTCGCTTAGGGAAAGAAAATCGAATAGAAGTGAGAAGGTAAAGGGGGGCTTCTGCAGCGGAGGAGAGTGGGAGTTGCGATAAATGCAGGTTCATGATCAATAATGTTCACCCCGCCAAAATGGATGAAGCGTAAGCATGGGTGGCGAGAGCGCCAAACCAAGAGTGGTATCGAACCATCCGACATCCGATAGCCGTGCCCGATTCCACCCTCATGAAAAATAATAAAATTCCATTCCCTCTCCCCTCATCCTATTGTTTCCCCAACCCCATCATGCCAGAGGCTTCTCTGCGATAATCCGATATGTCGTGGTAATAAGGCGCATATTGTCCATTTGCACAAATGCCTGACCGTCTAAACATAACCTGTCCATGAGAATCTTGAAATGTGGCGGCAGTGCGTGTATTCGAACAAGGCCGTGGATGACGCGCCTGACGGAGCGGAAGTAGATGTCGACTTTGTCGATGAGCGGGGCCTGAAGGCCGTCTATACTGGGATTGTCGGACCTTGTGACGGTGAAACCGGCATCCATGAGGGCCTTCTCAAAGCTTGCCGGTGTCGGAGTGCCCACAGCGCCGATCAAAGGCTTAACGCGGCGCATTAGTCCCGCATGGATAGGATCCTCCGGGTTGTACGGCGGCAAGCTGACCCAATCCAACAGTGAAAACTTGGCGCCGGGTTTTAGCAGACGATAAACCTCTTTGAATGTGGCAGAGGGATCCTTGCAGAGACTGAGCGCCTGTATCTCATAGAAGGCATCGAAAGACTCGTCAGGGAACGGCAAGGGCAAGTTATTCTGATCGTGCACTACGAACTCGTTGTCGAAACCGCACCGTTCATTCCATTCCTTGGCCTGCGCAATCTGATTCGCATCAATATTTAGACCAGTTACATGAGCTCCGCTAAAGCTTGTCATGTGAGCAGCAACGCGCCCACGGCCGCATCCGAGATCTAGGACCTTCATACCCTCCTTCAATCCGATATCCCTCGCGATAGACTCCTCATAGAGGAGCTGGTTGTCTAGGACGGATGCCTTCTTGTCCATCAGCGGCGGGATGTACATCTTCTCAACATCACCAAGACTACAAAGGTGGTTCAACACCGAGTAGTAGGAACGAAGGCAATCGCCAACGCGTTCCTGGTAATTGGGACCGAAAGCCGCGACCATCTCATCCTCGTTAGCCCAATCTAGATTATAGATCTCATACGATGCCATGAAGTCATCAACCTCCTTAGGAGTCAGGTTGTGGATATGCTTGAAGGCCTTAAGGATGGTCTTCCACCGCTTAGGTTGGACCGAGCGGTCGACTTGAGATTGGCTTTCATGGCTGCTGCGGTGGTGCTTTGACAGCGACGACGAAGTGCGCAGCTGAGAGGCGAGTTTGACCTTCTCGGTACTCGTCTGACTAGAACGAGAGCTATCGCTGCTATCGTTCCGACCTGGTATCGCAGGAGTGATAGGAGGTTGCGATACAGTTACTGCAGCAGCCATTGGTACTTCCCACGACTACTTGTACTCTGGGAAAAACGGATAGGGATAAGGATGGGGATCGGGGATTGGTAAGCTTTGACGACGGGTGGTGTATGGGTATGCAATAGGGCTGTGTCTGTACCTGCGTCGGCGAATAGGATATCCGTTTGCGTATGTGTATGTGTATGTGTACAGGATGTATCAGGTATGCGTATATGTGGGTAAGAGAAGGTTGTGTGCCTGTGTATTGCGTAGTCTGCTTGCGCGGACTGACAGATCTTGTTACAAGAAAGGTAAGTAGGGATGAGAGCAGGATGTGTAAGGTATGTGAGATGTTGTGTTGACTCTCATATAAAGAGACGCGCCACTGGGGGGTTTTTGGGAAATGGCTTTGAGTCAGGTTTGTTGATTTTATTTTATTCCTTTTTTATTCCGAGGGACCCAGTTAGCTCTGGGCAGATCGGCCTTCAAATGTTAAGTATTTCCCGTCGTATGATGGGGGGGAAAGGGTTTGCTCCGAGCGACCCGAAGGAATGTGTAAGTATATAGGTTATGTAGTGCCAGTGGTAGTGCAGATAAAAGTAGAAGAATTCGAGGTAATAATGAAAAAAGAGGGTTCAGGTCACAAGCTAGATAGCCACACAATGTAAGCAGAGCAGAGCAGGGCAAAGCAAAGGAAAAGCTACCTTAGCAAGCAAGCTGAGGGAACTTCAAGTTGAGGAGTCAAGGAGTCAGGGAGTATGCAAGTGTTCCTTTTGGTAATAGCTAATGGAAAATGAACGAAGCAGGCAAAAAAAAGAGAGGTAGACAAATGTAGGTAGCTCCGGTACGGATACGATTCAAGTATTAAAAACAGGTTAATTATTTGTTAATAATCAAATAATCCAGGTTCAAATATCCATAGGGCAATACATATACCGAATTGGTCAAATGGTCAAATGGTCGAATTTGGTACACCCCGGGCAAAGACGCAAAGGCGCAAAGGCGAGAGTCGGTGACTTAATGCTTGTAACCCGTCAACTGTGATGTTGTTGTTGATAGGATGTGCTAATTTCAAAAACGGTGTAATCGTACAGATCTTGATGTAATGTGTAAATGTGCTGGTCGCTGCGTTGCTCTTGCTACCGTACTCCTCCTGGGCTGCTGCTGGGCTCTGTGGACTGTGGCCTGGTGACTGGTGACTGGTGATTGCCTTACCTTAAACATTCAATGATGGATAGATGTATGTATGATGTACATATGGATCAGATGTATCCATATAAAGGTACTTCCATGTGTGTGTACCTAACTTCAAGCTAGAATTTACTTACATAAAATGTACTCAGTTACTAAAGACTTGGCATAAATAAAATGATCATTTTAAAGTTGCCCTTGCTAACGGTTAGACTTTTCGAATTGATTGATCGGATTGGTTTACTCAAAAGAGAATCAACAATAAGAGTGAACACATCCGGCCGGTCCTGCCCACTTTCCCCCTCCAGTCCCATTCCCACTCTTCGGAGAGGTCGGGCGCGCCTCGCTCTTTATTTTTATTTTTATTTTTTTCGCATGGATGGCCACTTATTTCCGGCCTCGCATTGGAAATTAAAACCTGCAGCTGTAGGTATCAAATCGACAGTACCTTCCATATTACAACAACCAGAACAACCTAGCAAGCTGGCAGGGTACCTACGGTTCTTCACAGGTACATCCAATACCTAACAGCAGCTGCAGCAATAACGACTGCAGCAACAAACAGCCACCTCAAATTGATGAGCAAAACAGTCAACAACTCTTTTTCTACATTCGGATCTAGATAGATGTATCTTTCCACCTTTTTTCCACCTTTTCCATGTACATCCATATTCCATATTTCATATCACAATTAACAGCCACTTTTTTTTATTCATTCTATATTCGTCCATTCTATCCTTCTATCCCTTCTAGGTATCATATCATTTTCCCGATGCGCCATTTCTCTAAGGACTAAACCACCTCGCTTATGCCGGAAATGAATGAGTCACTTACCGACTCTTCTTTTGTCCCCCCTCCCGATTCTTTTATTCATTCAATACTTTTGCAGCTTTGTACCTCCTCCTCCCTTTATTCCATTGTTTCTGGATCCTTCTACTTCTCCCGCAATCCTATTCCCAATCTCGTAGCTCCGCTTTTCCCTTGTTTACGCCTATCATATCTCCACCTTGCGGCTTTGCCGGGACCGGACCCTCGGGCCTGCTGATGGGGCCGTCGCTTAGAAATCCATATCCATTATCCCATCATCATTTTATTTTGTTTTTTCCCATCTCGTGATTCAATACAGTAGCTCAACAGCTTATGGCACTACCACAGCTACCTAGCCGAGTTTAGCCCTCGTTCTAGACGTTTTAGTCGTATTACATGTCTATGACTTAGCACTCATCCTACCTGCATTCGGAGTTGCGGTATTCAGTATCGCCCTTGGTCACATTAGCGGCATCAAATGTCGATCACCGTAAATCCGTAAATCCTGTGACCAACAAGGCCATTATGTGCTCGCCACTATGACAATAACCCGACCGACACTCCTCGGGTCGTCTCGGATCGGAGATCATGAGTTAACCGTCGACCAACCGTTCAATCGTTAACCGACTTCTCCCAACTTCACGTCCACCTTCGTCTTCACCCTCATTTTCTCCTTTCAACTTAGAATCAATTTGCATTTTATTCCTAAGTAATGGAGTTAACTACGTTGTTCGCTCATCTGAGATTATATTGTATTTGCCAGGATTTTCCAGGGGCTTTAGTACGGTTACTTGAAATGCGACGTTAATGAAACCCCTTTTCGACCTTCCTGAGTTGTCGGCTTTACCTATAATCAATATCCAATCAGGGTCAGAATCCTTCAAATATTCTCTTTTAGGCATGCGGCTCTTCTCAGGGCTGCTAAAGACGTTGAATTAAACTTTTAGTTGCATCGCCACGTTCCTAGGAATTCGGTTCCAGAGTGACGCTCCATTGGATCTTGGCTGTGTATTACTGTATCTTGTCTGGATCGGCACCCGCAAGTCATGGGACTGCAAGATCGGACGTAGAACGCGTGGCAAGCGGACGGGCTGTGCCGAGATCCCAAGCCAGAGAGGATAAAGAAGTCTTGAATCAGTTACTAGCATGCCCTAAGGGAGAAGGCGAGCCAAGATGAGTTTCCATTCGAGGATGGGGTCGAATTAGATGCCGCGCGTCATGGGTCTAGAAGAACAATCCCATTGGCACCAGAATCATTAATAACCAGGAAGAACTGCAAGTTTCCGGCATATCCTAAGTATATAAGTATACGGGGTAAGCCCCCTAGCTCCTTATTCCTTGTTAGCTATCAGATCTTGAAAAGTAGCTGGTTTAGTACCCCTGAGTATCTATACTCGGTGCCAAAAATCCCAGAAATTCAATTGTCTACTTATCTATTGTGAGTATTATATATAGTGGGCAAACCCGCAATCATACGATTCTTTGGATATAAGTGCCCATCCTTCGAATTTTGGAGAACTCCTCGCTTCTCATGAATCTCTTAGGACCGAAAGCAAGACAAATTACATAATACAAACCTGCCAATGTCTTCCGTCCGTAAAAGACGTTGAACTACTCGAAGTTCGATATATGTTGCATTCCTATATCCTCCGCTTAGTTAAGGTCGCAGATCACTCCTATTTTCGCAGTGACACTCCCCTATAATCACTACGGGGTTACAGAGGAATATCCTGTATTTTTATGGTTGTTACCTACCTATTTAACGCGATTATAAGGCACTCTGTCATCCTGTAATCACAATGTATCGGGTCACGACCGCTGTATTCCATACACGTATGTACACATACTACGATGCAAGCAACCGTCTACTTCCGAAGTATCAACCCAGCCACAGCTTTACTACTCTCGTGTTACGTTTCTTGTTTCCTGTTACGAGAAGCATTAGCCTATTATATGAAGTAAAACCCGCACCTCCTATGCTGGGTAACATCTATATTTTCCAATAACTTAGGGCACACCTCCCCTATCTTTATCCAAATACACTAACAGCACCCAAGTATTATATTTATTGCGGGTGGATGAGGTCAATTATCTGCGGTATAACTTTACAAGGTACTTAATCTCTATCTCCTTACTGTAAATTCTAAACCTATTTGTGCTTCTCTGTTGATGGGGAGTCTACAATGTCGTGCTATCTCAACACCAGACACTTATAACCCCTACCTAGGTGTATAGGGATATGGTAGGATGTATTCATATCTATCGAACAGTTAGGCATACACTGTAATATTCATGGATGTTTAGAAGAGTACATTTCCCCATATTACATTACAGTCACAAACATTACCTAGTACCTAAGTAGGTACGTTTTCTCATAACACTAACCTAGTAAATTCTATACCTAAGATTTCATACCTGCCCTACTTATTGATGGAGGACTATGAGAATGCATTCACACAGCGACCGCGACTTCTACGATTGAAACTACTAAGTAAGCTAGAAAAACAATCATTATCTAAGTACCTGAGCCTAAGTTGTATATTCACATGTTATCGTCTCGATGAGCGGTCATTTTCAGGTAGTCCTATAGATAGGTAAAATTCCATTTATTTAACCTAGAGTCACTCCACCTAACCCATAACCTAAGTCATTTTCATTACTTATACATAGGTAATTAGCTATCAATGGCTGACTGAAGGGATATAAAGGGGGATACGTAGGCAGGTATATATAAAACAATACAAGTATTGTCTAAGTGCTTTTGGTAATGTTATGATATTGTTCGTCTGATGAAAAGCTTTCTAATAATTATTATATGTTGTGCGGCCGTCGCGGAACGGAACACTCGGAAGTCTGACATCACACGACTACCGGTGGCTCTCAAAATTGGAGCAGAACATGGATGAATGGTAAGACACCCAACGGTTCTCCTCGAATCAGCTTACAACATAGTACCAATCGATATCACTATATCAGAAATTTTTACTACCCATTAACTTCCAGCATGGCCTTGGTTAATAATCACCGGGAAAGGGTCAGATCAAATCACACCTTGCACGCAATGCTCGCAGTTCGAAAGATATACGTCCTACGTATTTAGATGCATGACAAAGGAGCGACAGACGAGTTCGTCTAAAGTGGCGGTAAAAATACCGTAATAAATTATTTACATTAATATTAAAACATTAATGCCCTATTGTTTTGGCTTCGCAAACCCGGAATCCCCCGTGACCGATGACAATTCATAGCCACCTAGCCACAAGAACCAGGGTCCCGGGCTTTGCGCGTAGAATAAGAGTCTACAGTAATAATCGTGCTCCACGTGAATGTAAGTCCCTTATTCCATCCCATTGCATTTCTATATTTCCTGATCCTCGACGTAACGTGATTCCATCGCTTCGTTACGTACCTATCAAGTACCATTTACCCGGGTAGGTAGATGCCTGTTTAGAAGAAAGCAACGCACAGAGCGGCGAATGCAACTAGAGCACCGGTAACGCCAGATCCAACGACGGCGGCGCCGGCGGTAGGAATAGGCGAGGAGCCGGTGGTCGAAGTCGCGGGAGTCTCGGTGGGGTAGCTGGGGGCGGTGAACGTGGTGCTGTTCACGCCATAGCTGGTCGAGAAGGTGGAAGAGGCGGCAGGGTAGCCGGTTCCAGCGGGGTAGGTAGGAGCACTCTGGGCAGAAGTCTCGCCGGCAGGGTAAGTGGCGACGGGCTTGCTGGTAGCCTCAGTAGGGTACTTGGGGGTCTCGGCCGGGTAAGATGGGGCCGAAGCGGGATAAGATGCAGCCGGCTGGCTGACGGGGTAGGTGGGCACCTTGGAAGAGGCAGGGTAGGTAGGTGCTGAGTTGCTGGCACCCTCAGTCGGGTACTTGGGAGTCTCAGCGGGGTAAGTGGAAGGAGTCTCGGCGGGATAAGAGGGAGTCTCTGCCGGATAGGTCTTGGAGACAACGGTGGTGGGGTATCCCTGAGGAGCCGACGTCGGGTAGGGGACGACGACGGTGGTCTTTGACCCAATTGGGCAGTTGGTAACGGTAGGGTGGCACGAGGTGATCGTAGAGACCAAAGTCGTGTACCTGGTTAGGGTCTCGGTCTCGCCTCCCGGGTAAGTGGCACTCTCAGATTCGGTGGGATATCCAGGAACGGAGGCGCTCTCACTCTTGCTTGGGGTCGAAACGGGGTATCCTGTTGTCACAGAGACGGTGGGATAGGTAGAGGAAGTGGCGCTGTACGACTCCGACTCGGTCTCCGGAGGGCAGTCATCCTCCTCCGAGCTAGTCGATGAAGACCCGGGGTAGGTGCTTACAGCTGGGTATCCAGCCGAAGAGGAGGGGGTGATGACCGGGTATCCACCTGCGGAGGAGCTGGTGGTGGCGTAGGTAGCCGAGGTCGCGCTGTAGGACTCGGTCTCGGTGCAGTCGTCTTCCTCGTACTGCGAGGAGCTGACATAGTTGGCGCTCACGGTAGCAACCAGCAGAGAGCTGGCGCCAGCGTACTTCAACAGACAAACCATTCTGGCGGTTGATATCTTTCACGACAAGCGAATGACTGAAGTTGGACCGATCAAGCGATTGCGAGGCTAACGAGTCGGGATGAGACGAGAGCTATTGGCAGACACAATCTGATGTGATGGGATGGAAAGGAAGATTCTAAGAAGAATGCATGCTGGAGAGCAGCTGACCTTATAAAATCGAGAGCATTGTGGACTCTGGGGTCAGCCATCGTACAGTGCTATGCCTATCCGACACTTTGGTACGATTGCCCAGAGCTCTTCCTCGTGGGTCTCTCTGAACCATTGCTGTTTATTTAGAACCTGCAGGGATTTACAATGCAGCCCCGGTCGATGTCAATCTCGGTTCAGGTTAGGCTTGGAGCCTTGGGCTGCTCTAGAAGCAATACCACGCGCGAGATGCAGGCACTGGCCAGGGGAGACGGGGCGAAAGAAGCAGTGATGTAACCTGATTTGGCAACTGAGCTGAACAGGCGACTCCTGTTAGATCCTCCGATCTAGAAAAGAAATACCCGCATTTGTGGAAATAGGCGTGTTCAGACGGTCTCTTACCATTCGCCAAATCCTACAATATTTTGAAGTAAATATCCCATGTTTATTCCTCGAGTCCGTCTCGCACTATTGGTACTAGTATATTCGGCCGAACACTTAGGTCGGGTTCCCCTCTAGAAACGGGAAGATACATCTATTTGCTGCATCATCGGCTGAGGACCTACGTTTGGTCATACAAAAGTAATCAACTGGAAAAACGTTTGCTACCGTTACTAGGAACATCCACATACAGCAAATGCATGTCCAGTTCCGAAAAGGAGCAAAGTTCAAGCCATAGTAGATGTCGTGATATTGACTCGGTAATTTGATTTGTTTACCCCTGGGAATCTACATGCCTCTTTTAGTCGATGCATGATTTAGTGCTGGAAATCCCGTCTTGATTCATATTTCGATACGAAATACTGACACGCTGGGGTTAGCGTGCTAGGTAGGCTTGCTGGCTTGTAATATGATGACCCGAGGCTGAGAACTGTTAAATGAATTTGCGCCAACTGTGTGATGGGCAACAATAGTGTTCTAACTATGGCGTAAACTTGCCTATTGGAGTCAGTGTGCTGTGTTGATCTTGATGGCCACCTAAGCAGGCCGAGAGCCCACATGAAAGCCAAGACTGCGGGTACGAGCTTGCCACTTGGCAGCCCACAATTAAAAAAAACATGCGATGCAAAAATCGATCTCCCGGTGAACTTGTGAAGAAGTTGATAACCTAGAAATTGGTGAATGAAAGCTGATTGAGTGTCAAAATGCAGAGATTGTGCTGTACTATGACGTTAGAAAAAAAGGGGGCAAAAAGCAATATCGTAAGGCTGTCTCAACTTTCAAATGACAAATCGTCGATCACACAAGATATATCGATCAGAATTCCATTTGCGGCTAGCAGCTTGCACTTTGCTTTTTTCCATTTCCTCTTCTGCAAGCCCGATACTAGTTCGGAGTTTGGAGTTTTGAGCTGCCCGTCGGTATCCCACGTAATAACACCCCAACGTTCTCATCTGTATGAAAAATATATTATTCAATAAATTGTTAGGGGTCGCCACCAACTCCACTTATTTGGTTGCACTTGCGCCGTGTGAGCCTCGAAGAAAGCCATGTGCCGTCTCTTTCATTTACTTAATTCAATGCTCGCCATGGATCATAGTCCTCAGAGTATAGCCGAGTGACGGAGGAGATCTGACAGTGGTTCATTTGATTATTCTTAATTAAGTTTCATGAACAATAGCACGAAGCCTTGTGATATCGCTATGGGTTGCCTTGCAACATCCACCAACCACGATAGATCTCCAGCAATGCTGACTTCGAGCAAGGCTAACCACCTCGGCAAGCTGCTGTTCCCATGGTAACTGGGTCTAGATGCACATTCAGCGTCTTTACTTAAGACCACATAATCGCATCTTTATCTGCACTTACCATGAGATTTAGGTGACCAGCCGGTGCTTTCCATGTCTTCGTCACTGTATCGTATATCTCGCCGTTGGTTCCATCAGGATAGAGGACTAAAGTAGGAGGGGTTCCAAGTCGACCAGAATTTGTCAACCTAACAACGGCGCGTCCATACATCTCAACCAGACCAGGAAGCTTTGCTATCTTGGTGCAATTGATGCCAATCCCCCACGGGATAACATCTGAATATTCTGGACTCAGAAGGGCATCGATCACTTGATCAATATCACTACCATCAGGAAGAGTGTAAGCGTCGCCGGGAAAGACACAGGATATCCAGTATGATAATTCCCCACGGAGAAGAGAAGATGCGTTGGATACCGATGATGGATCTTGGGTGAAGAGTTTCCGAATGGCTTTTATTTCATCTAGTCTTGGGACAGTTTCAAAGGCAATGAATGAGATGCGAGATCCTAAATGCTCAATCTGTTCGAATAGTCCGAAGCGGTCCCGATGCCAATTGAATAGTTGCTCTAACGAATTGTGTTCTGCATCGTATCTCCCGCTATACTCTTGACTAGGAACCATACAGGCACCGTATGGCCCAAGACTCAAAGCAACTTTAGCCTCTGGAGCTTTGACTTCCTCGGCAATCGAAACAGCAAGATTGAGGAAAGGTGGGATACTGGAACGGTCGATGCCCTGTGGATGGTTTTGGGTCTTGGTTCGTGAAAAGGCCTCTGCTGAAACTTGATATGTTGCTGTGAGCAAGATGTCGACGGGAACGCCACCGAAGTCCCTTTGGCACGCACGCAGAGTCCCCGGGTCGTCGATAAGGGGATGAGAGGACCATAGGGGGGTACTCTCGTCAAATTTGACGCCGTATTTATCTTCGAGAGATGTGCCCAGTCCCCCATCTAGGAATGAGACAGTGATACGGTCCTCCTTATTCATTTGGACGGGATGTATTTGAAGACTCGACAATTGGTGACCACTAGTATACCTAGGTAGGTACCAAACCAGAGATATAGGTACCTAAGCGCTAAAGCAGTCGGGTAGGCAACTTAGAGGTAGGTTGGGAGGTGAGACAAATCAGATCTGCATCCAACAATTTTAGCAGAAATCTCATAGGCTAATGCACGGAGACACCTTTTAGTGTTAGTAGAACTGATGAGCAAGTTAAATATATCCCTAAGTAGGTATGCAAACATAAGCTGATATTATTAATATCAGACCACGTATATGTTGCCTGGAATTATCGCTAAACTGATGGACTGATGGGTAAGGTGAAAAGTTGAAAAAGTGAAGTTTACAGCACTTGAGCACAGCCAGGCACAGCCTTACAACAGTGGGGTGACAACAAGAGATCGGAAAGTCGGCAGGGTCGATGAACGTGCTCGATTCCCTGCACTTGCAGAAAGTCAATTGGGATCCCCGCTAGGTGAGGTCTCCATCCGGGATCTTTGGGAAGCTTGAATTGAATTTTCGGAATGGATGAGTAATTCTTCCGACACTAAGCGCGCGTTACTGCCTGAATCCTTTGTCCTGATTTGTCTAATCAATCTGCTGAGCCTTAAATAATCGCAAATTGTGACGTAGCATTCTAGCGGCATCAGCCACATTTGATATCCAGCTAGATCATAATTCGGGAAAGCGGCATGGACGGCAGTAATTATGTAGGTAAGTACCTACCTAGGCAGGAAAGAAAGAGCTTCTATCGCGCGATGAATTCAATTTCTTTTTTTCTTCCCGCTTACATCTTATTCTTCTCTACCGCTATCAAGTGATTGATTATACGTTGGTGTTCGCGAATATTCTTATTCCATTTGCCTTTCTGATTGATAGTATACTAAGGCAGTTTTCTTTTGTTTACTAATTCTTCAAGTCCTACCCTTCCCTCCTATCTCATCCTTCCCTTGTGTGGAACCGAATAACCCACCACCAAAGCTGGGCATCTCCAAGACCAAGACTGCCCAAGAGCGCGCGCAAACCGCTGTCTTGGCATCCACCATTATCGCCTTTCTCGGACCTCCGAGTCGCAGCCAAGATATTAACAACTATAACGCGACAGGGACGATCGCGCCTACTTCGCCTAGTGTTTCGGGCGTAGTAAGGTAACGAACGGACCGACAGGAATCGCCGCTGTTGACATCATCTAACGTTATTGTTACGCGCCATGTCTGCTGCCATTGAAAGGGAGGGCGATCCGGCGCTCCGTAGCCAAGACCGGCCATCACAACAAGGATCCGCTCACGATATAAATAATGAGAAAACTAACCAACCGACTCCCGACAGCCACCAACCAATTCCCCCGAACGAAGAGCCTACGCGCCCCAATGATACCAATGAGAAGCAAGATGGTCCACTTCCCCGTCGCAGCACCCTGAAGGAGAAATTCAAGGAGCAGAAAAAGAAGATTAAGGCTGTGGCGAAACCTCCGGGTGGTTTCGACTCAACACCGATCCCTGATGCCCCTCCAGGATTCACGGTGAAATTCATCTTTCATAAGACTGAGAATCTACCTGTCGCCGACATAAGTACAGGTACATCGGATCCGTACCTGACAGCCACAATAACAACTTCACTACCGAAGCGACATAGAGAAGACCCGGACCTTGTTTACCGTACCCGCACGATTAGGAAATCTCTAGAACCTCAATGGGAGCAAGAGTGGATCGTCGCCAATGTCCCAGCATCCGGATTCAAGCTGAAGTGTCGTTTATATGACGAAGACTGGCCGGATCATGATGACAGGCTCGGGCACATGTCCATCCAGGTCTACCATGTTGGCGAAGATTGGGCGGGCTTCAAAGCTCCCGATAACGAATTTGAAGTGAAGAAGCGTAGCGGTAGCAAACGTGCATATATTCTAAAGGCCTGCGAAACTGCCTTTGTTAAGGATAGATCCATGACTCCAAAGCTATTCGTGAGCGTTCTTGTTTTAGGCAAATCGGATCCGCCGTATGGCCAGATGTACACGGTTGGACCGACCTACTACTTCAAACATTTTTCACCCATGATTGGTCGAATGATAGGTGCGAAGGTCAACAGAGATGATGTCGACGACCTTGGCAACCAGGATGCTGATGGGGCCACATCTACACCTCATAGCAATGGCAAGCAGCCTGACAAGAAGGCTCAAAAGTACGATTTCCAAGCCAACGAATTTCAATTAGCTGGACCGGTCCCACCGAAAATGTACCATAGGTACGTCGAATTTCGACCCATTATTGGCCTCTTATTTAGAGGTCGCGGGTTGCGGGGCAAGATCTTGAATAAAGCTCTTCATCACCAGCATAGGCGGATATACAACTTCGATCGACACACCCTTTGGGGTACATTCGATGCGTGTACCGAGGACGCTGCTACTCAGTTTTTGAAAATGGCACACTATGGAGAAGGTGGACAAATATTTACCTATATCATCACCTTAGACGGAATGATGAGATGGACGGCCACTGGGAAGGAAATTGGATTAGACTTGCTCTCGAAACATACGCTTCACTCTGATGCTGCGGTCTACATTGCTTGCTCAGGAGAATTTTTCATTAGGAGGGTGAAAAGACCGGAATCGAGTGAGGATGCCGACCTCGAAGAACATGCTCCGCAGAAACTACCAGTCGGCAAGACGGAGGATTATCAACTAGTAATTGATAATGACAGCGGCACTTACCGACCTGATAAATCGGTGTTACCCGATTTGCATAGCTTGTTGGAGCGCAACTTGCCTGGCCTCAACATCCTGACGTTAGCCTGCGACGATCCAGAGGACCAGAGACTCAAGAAAGAACAGACCAAGCTCAAGAAAGAAGGCCGTATCATCATGGTGATGAACCGCAGTCCAAGCAATGCCTCGTTCAGTTCCTCCGACATCAGCGACCTCGACGAGATGGAGCGAGCTGGAGATGCAGGTCGCAGGAGTAAAAAGGAAAGGGCATATGCTCTTCTTGAAGATCCGAAGCGGATTAGAGATCAGATAGTAGATGGGCCGAGTGGAAGTGCTACGGCAACCCATGCTACTTAATAAGTCGATCGCTACCTAGGTGTCTCGATTTTTTCTTAAAGCTTGTTTCTATGGGATTCCCTTGGGTGGGTTTCTGTAATAGGTCTTGGATGCGACAGGCGGCCGAGTTGTCTTTGGTCATGAACAAATCTCACTGGAGCCCTTTTTATGATAATTTTATTGATTCCCCAATTGTTTTTGCTTTCATCAGATGGAACACGTCCCGCGACGTGGTGGATATCACCTCATTATACCTCAATGACTTTCTTTTATCATGATATTAAAATAATATAGTCGCATTTCTGCCTTCATAATCGTGCTATCTACTTAAGCAGATACCTATTTATACCAAATGAGGCGTGCAGTTGTTTAAACCAGATAGCGGAAACTACTGATGGTTTGACTACAGGGTGAGACGGAGGGACAACTTTAAAAAGACATCTATTTAAATATTTGCATGTGTTATATAGGATCCATAATCAAAACTTATTACTCTTCTAGAGGGCGAAAAGAGAATGTGACTGGATGATTATTATTATAATAAGGTCCTTATAAGTTCAGGGACCACTATAGTATCTTCAATGCAAAGTTATCATCTCCCCGATCCACATTCTTCGTAAGTAACTCGCGAGAAAGCATAAATCTATACATCTCCACTTAACTCTAGCCCCAGCGTCTAGCTCTCTAAGTATTTACATGCTATTTTGGTGCTGGTGATCGAATACATCTTGACAGCCAATCAAGACGACAGGTTCGTAATAGTAAAGTCAGGCGTGCCGGTATAGAAAGTCTCAACCGTCGACCCGAAGTTCTCCAGCGGGAAATCGGTGGCGGGCCACTCGTGGAAACCCGCGGCCTTCTTAGGAGAGTCGTACGCGTACGTCACGACGACGCGGTAGTTGCCCTGGGCGCCGGGCTGCGAGGGGTCCTGGCGGAACTCCCACTCGACGGAGGCGTCGTCGCAGGGGCGCAGCGATACGGATGGCAGGATGGAGACGGAGGATTGGTCTGAGTACGCGCACTGCGTGTTCACTGTAGTGCCAGGCACGGCGATGTTGAAGGATATGAAGGCGCCGGTCCCGTGGGGCAAAGTGTTCGCGCTGAAATTGGTGATGTCGAATTCGGTGGGGGCTTGCACCTCCCGCTCGGTGACGGGCGCGGCGGTGACGGCGCTGGCGCCGAGGAGGAGGAGAGAGGAAAGAGTGGTGAAGGTCTTCATTTTGATGATGTTCGAGTGAAGAAGTAAGTTGTTTGTTTGAATTGGGTTATTATGAGAGATGCTTGTTTTATGGGATGGTGATGATCTTATAAATTTCATTGAAGGAACGATGGAACACGCTCTTATATATACAATTTAGAATATTGTATATCTCGTGGCGGTGCTTGCGCCTTCCCATGAGCATCTCCGTCGTATTCACAGACCACAGGGTGCTTACTCCGGGTGCTGCTTGCCAAGTAGTGAGACGATGGTATGAAATCATGCCACACGAACTCACGCATCGCAATTGCCTATTCACATGTTTATTTAGGGAATTGCCAAGGAAGTTTATTCCAGGTAAGACTCGTGTTCCGTTGCATTTCCATCTTGTCGGGATCAGTGTATCCATAACTTAACCCATCACTTCTTTTTTGTGAGTGGTAGGAGATCCGACGATGGAGACAGATCCCGCATATTGGCCAAGTCGCCTCGCTTCCTTCAGCTCATAACTGCATGCGATCTAGCATAATTCAATCAAAGTCCCCGGCCTCCTAAATTATTTCAGCTGCAGTTTGTCTACTAAGTTTATTGGACCAATGTCGGATTAATGATTCCAATCAACCTTCTCGGCCGTTCGATCCAACGAAAATATTTACGTAAATGACGATATAGTAGCGGTTGGATCCACGTATTTGCTGGCAAGTTAGAATTCTGAACTTCCTCAGAGTAGAAGTCATGGGCGGTCGTAGGCTAATCCCACCTAGCAGTTAAGCGAGCGGGCGAATTACAGAGGCTCGTCTCATAGGGCTGCAGCACGTGGCACTGACCGATTGAAGCTACAGGGTCAGTGAAGCACCTTAAGGTCACTATAAGACTGCTAAAAATAAGCCGCTTAGCACCTGTAAGCTCGTGTTGCTAGCCCTGGAAGGTTCTCTACTCTGCCTCAGCCTCCAGCTTCATCACGATCGCGACTCTATCGAAAAGTTCCATTACTAACATTATTCTAAACTTCTTACAGCATCCATCTATTTTCGATTACGAGAATGGGACTTAGTGAGTGATATTTGGATTCATAAAGATGGTGTTGTTTGCTTCTTGGCCTTCTTAAACGAAAAGCTTGTCTCTCCGCCTATCTACTAGGTACCTAGACATCGAGATCCCTCGGTTATCGAGCACCAGCTTTAAAAGAACCGCTAAGACGCACTTCAATTTATTTCGCCTCTTGCCGCGGCGCTTCTCAATTATATCCTGCATGATTCCCATCAATACGAACCATTCCTTTTCCATGATACTTTCCGACAATGAATCATGTCGTTCGCGCTCGGACTCACTTAAGGGATAAAAAATCCAGGTGACTTGAAAACATCTAGGCATTTTCACTGGTGGCGTCGCTAGTGTACCCAGAGCGAAATCTATGTAGGCAAACATTCGAGTTCGCCTCTATCTTCTATCTTCTCACCCGTCGTCGGGTTGGTCGATTCAAGCCGTCAGGTTCACGTCTTGCCACGAAGGGACTTTTTAATTGAAAGGTGAACCCGCTGCTCTCATCCGTTGAGAGTTGCTATGAATATGACTGCGAGGACAGTCACTTTATTGACCAATAGCAAGCTGAATATCCTCGAGATATTAGCGGAAGTCGGTAGCTGAGAAGCCAAAACTAGAATCGGGCCTTTATTTGTTTTCCCAAAAAGATCATGCAAAGTCTCGTTCCAGCCGCAATCTTGATTGCCGGCCTAGATCTGACGCTTCTTTATTCAGTCATCCCTGGCCTGGAACGCTGCGAATGGTTTCCTGGGTGATGGACGACGACCTGCAAACTGCTCCGATGGGCGTAGTTGGAACGAATCCAGGCACCATGCCTTTGTATCCCCCCCGCATATTTCCGCGGTGTTGATGTGGCGCGGATTACGGCACGTCCGTCTCATCTCCTCATTGGTAATTACATGCTGTTCGGAGATATTGACGGGATCTCACAATACCACTATATTATCGTGGCTGTCATGGATGTAAGCTCCCGTGGAATGCTATTCGACCAATGCTCAGAGAGTGTAACACAAAGCGCCCACAATCCATAAGTCCAATTCTCGGTCCCATATCTCGGTCCCATAAGAGCTCAACAGCGGTGAGTGGATGGCCTAGCCAAGGTGTGTCTTTGACTATGGTCACGATGGCGAACCTCTTCCCCGCGTTTGGAATTACCCCCGTCGGGTAGCTTACCATAATCCTTTGTTCCCCAGAGCTAGCATATGCAAGGGTACTTTTCTCCATAGTCCCCATCTTCCCATTTGAGTCAGTCGAGAGCTTCCCCAAATTCTTCTTTTAATAATCTTATCTCCGCATCTTCTGCTGCACTTCTACAGTATCAAACTTCTGAGCGTGAAGGAGCTTGACTACCTAGAGGTATTCCCAATGGCAACCGAAAATATTCCTAGCGACGTGGAGAAGAACGCCGGCCCTATGGCCGAGGAGCTGGAGAGGAATAGCATGAAAGATGTAGGTTGCCGAACGAACGAATTCCGACGATAATTATGTGTGGCCTCTAACAATTATCAGTCGGCAGTAAATACAGTTCACGTCACTTCGCCGCAAGAGCGCAAGTTAGTATGGAGACAAGACAAACGTATTGTACCGCTGTCGGCTGCCATCTACTTTCTTTGCTACCTGGATCGCTCAAACATCGGCAATGCTAAGATCCTCAATTCCTCAACCCACAATGACATGCAGACCGAAACGGGAGCTACGAGCTACCAATTCAATATCGCGTTGATGATATTCTTGGTTGGATACTTCTGTTTTGAAGTCCCTTCAAATATCCTATTGAAGAAGCTCCGCCCTTCTAGATGGCTCGCCTTTCTCATGGTCTCATGGGGCGCGATCACAATTGGCCTAGGTGGTGTTAAGAACTATTCCCAGATGACAGGAGTTCGTTTCTTGTTGGGCGCTGTTGAAGCTGGTCTGTTTCCGGGGTTGATCTATTACCTCACGTTCTGGGTAAGTGAAAAATATTACATTTTACCTATTTCTCCCTTCCCCGCACCCCTTACTCTTATGAGCGATGTTGAGGCTCAAGATGGGTCTTTGGAAAAGCTGGTTTTAAGTTGCGGCCCCAGTCTTCAACTACCGGTTTTGGGGGTTACGCTCAAGGTTGTGTTCCTTAGCTAGGTGGGCCAAACACGCTAGAAGCCCTAGAAATTCTTAGTCTACATGTTACTAGTATCGTATTCTAACCATTTTCTCCACATTTAGTATAAAAGCGACGAAAGAAGTGTACGAGTTGCCTTCATTCTCGCAAGCGCTACCCTCGCCGGCGCCTTTGGCGGTGCTATCGCCTATGGAATCGGCCATATGAATCGCATTCAAAACCTTTCCGCGTGGAGATGGCTATTCATGCTCGAGGGTATTCCTTCGTGTCTATCCGGCATTCTCGTCTGGTTCTTCCTACCAGATTGGCCCGAGAGAGCCTCATGGCTCTCTGAGTCCGAGAAAGATTTAGCTGCGCAGCGGTTATACCTCGAAGGTGCCAAGGGTTCAGCTTCTTCTATGACCTGGGACGACGTTAAATCTACGCTGACCGATTGGCGATTGTATGGACACTATGCTATTTACTTCGCAGTGTCCTTGCCTTTCAGTTCGCTCTCGCTATTTTCCCCTTCGATTGTTGCCGGACTAGGTTTCCATGACTTGGAGGCGCAATTACTTACCGTACCTCCATGGGCTGCCGCTTACAGTAAGTTTGATAATATTCATGAAACAATGAAAATAAGAATACGAAGCTAACGAGGCAGTTTTCCAAATTCTTTGGTCATGGTCTGCCGATCATTTCAACGCCCGCGGCTATCACTGTGCCGCTGCAGCGGTCATTGGGGCAGCAGGTTTCCTAGCATCTGCTGTGTTACCAGCTGACGACTATCTGGGCCGCTATGGTTGCTTAATCGTCGGAACTGCCGGAGCCTTTGGATGCATTCCCCCCATGCTAGGCTGGCTCACGTCGAACATGTGGAGCACGGCGTCTATTGGGTTGGCGGTTGCTATCAACGTCAGTATCGGCGCCGGTCTTGGACAAATGCCCGGCGTTTGGATCTACAAGGCCGACGAGGCGGAGAAGGGCTATCCAACCGGTCACGGTGTGAACTGCGCTATGCTCTTCTTCGTAGCTCTTGGTGCTCTTGGACTAAGATACTATTACGGACGAAAGAACCGGATTTTGTTGAATGCGGCTTCTGAAGGAATAACTCCTAGGTTGTACAAGTTGTGATGATCTTTTGCGAATGCTGGTTGCTTTCTAGCATAGAAACTTTACAGGTACATAGTTGGCGTATTATCCAGTGATGGATATCGGTATAATGACGGTCGATATTTGCTATTTCAATATGTAGTTACCTATCTAGGCAATCCCGATGTCGACCTTACAGCTCTTATCAGGAAGATCTGAGGGACATACGTAATCAAAACAAGCCTCCTCAGGCAAGACACGTCTTCTGCATAAAGCCACATTCAAAAACTAGTGACAATAATTACCGATCTTCCTAAATTCCTTGATAGCCAGCCACAGTACTTTCAACTAAGCTTTTCTAACACCCGGGATTCCCCAGAACCCGAGATCTGTCTCTTCCTAACCTAGACAATTACGACAACTTGCTAGGAACCTGTGCTCGGTATCTCCCGCTCTAGTCTTTCGGACTTAACACCAAACTACCTAGGTAATAGGGCATTCCTGTCCCGGCTGGAATGCGATTTTCATTGTTCCCGCGGGTAAGAACCCCGCACCCAAGTGAGATTCTAGGGTCGTATCCGGCGTCATATGCGCCTTGATCGCTATGTTAGAGGCTATAGCAAACTGGGCTGGACCGGGCTGGATTGTCCTTATGGGTGCTGTTCGGTCCCGTGCCCGCTAGCTTCTACCTAGAAGAATTCCTTTGTAGATCGCTAAGTACCTGCCGCTCTAGCACCAACCCTACGGTTTCACAGGGATGACACAATGAGGTTCACTCAACCCTCCCCCAACCTCCCCCAGTTTTTGACATGTCAACCAGGTCCACGAAGCTTGGTCATGCACGGCCGGTCCCTCGGGATCGCTTAGGTATCTAGGTATATATGGTAGATATATATGCGGTATACGATCATGCATGCTTGTTTGCAAGTCTACCGTAGTATATATAGTAATCATAATTTCAGCCTGTAGTCGCAACCAGGCCACTCGCTTCCCCAAAAGAGCAGCTCAGATCGCACATCAGTGTGGAGGAATCACACGTTTCGCGATGAGGTGCTCGGGCTTCCTCCAATTATCGATCAACCTCGCGGTCGTGATCGTCTCGCTACTCGTTATTGCTTCTGCGGCAGAAGGTGAAGGCAACACCCTCACTAACAACAACAATAAAGCCAAGAGTCGTAGGCAATCAAACTGCAATGCGGATACCTTCGCTAATGTGCTCCCCTCCTCGGCCAAGGTCGAAAAGGTCGAGTACGTCAGTGCAGGCAGCACTTTCGGTGAGCCCCTAACCGACCTCATGTACCCAATTTCGCCGACGAACTTGCCGGAGCTGTGCGCCGTCATCATCTCCGTCGCATCTTCCCCTGTGTCTACATACAGGTTCGGCATTTTCCTACCAGCCGAATGGAACGGTCGCTTCCTCACCGTCGGGAACGGCGGTTTTGGAGGCGGCATCAATTGGCTGGACATGGGCGCAGGCGTGCGGTACGGCTTCGCCGTCGTATCCACGGACACGGGACATAATTCGACTACGGCCGAGCTCCGGTGGGCTCTTAATCAGCCGGAGATGAGGACCGATTGGGGTTACCGCGCCGTGCACGGGACGGTGCAGCTTTCCAAAACGCTTGTCGCGACGTACTATGCCAAGCCTATTAGCCACTCGTATTATAGCGGCTGTTCGACGGGCGGACGGCAAGGGCTGAAGGAGGTGCAGATTTCGCCGGATAGTTTTGATGGCGTGTTAGTCGGCGCGCCGGCTTGGTATACGGATCATCTCAACACGTGGGTTGGCAAGATCGCGACTTACAATTGGCCTGCCGATGAGTCGAAGCATATTCCCTGGGAATCGCTGAAGCCGATCAGCGCGGAGGTCGTGCGCCAATGTGATGCTAACGACGGCGTGACGGATGGTATCATCAGTCTTCCAGAGCAGTGCAATATTAATTGGGATGGCATGAAGTGTAAGAGTAACGGCGGCACCTCCGACTTCTCGAAGACGACGGATTGCATGAACGACGAGCAGATCAACACGCTGCAGAAGATGTACGATGGCTTCGTGCTAGACGCCACAGGCCAGCAGATCATGCCGGGGTATCTTCCCGGCTCGGAAGTGCAGATGTACACCGTCCTGAACTACTCGGATGCGAGCCCGTACGGCGTAGGATATATCCGATACTTCGTGCTAAACGACCCGATGTTCATGGCTGAGCAATACAACGACAGCATCTTGCAACTAGCACAATCCCTCGACCCGGGTAACTCGACAGCGGATAACTACAACCTGACCAGCTTCCGCGATCGCGGGGGCAAAATGCTCCTGTACCAAGGAGGCGCGGACGGCTTAGTCCCCTCGACGGCCGGGAGCCTGTATTACAACCGCACGGTAGAGACGACGAGCGGGGGCAACGTGACAGAAGCGCGGGACTTCTTCCGGCGGATGGAGATCCCGGGAATGCAGCACTGCTGGACGACAGCAGTAGACGCGCCGTGGGCGATGGGGGGCGCATCGCAGGCCGCGTCGTTGGGTAACGACACGTACAGCGTGCCAGGATACACAGACGCGCAGCACGACGTGTTACTCGCGCTGGTCAATTGGGTTGAGAAAGGGGAGCCGATTGATCAGGTTATTGCGACGACGTGGAAGACGAGCACGGATCCGTCGACGGGGGTATTGAGGCAGAGGCCGATTTGCGCGTATCCTGATACGGCGAAGTGGGATGGTTCGGGCAATGTGGATGAGGCGGCGAGTTGGACTTGCGGGTTAGTGCTTCTCTTCCCCCTTCTTTTCCCAGGTCCTGTTTTCGGAGTGTTCACACTTTTCTTTCTTTACCCCTTTCCATCCTTCTTCTCCGTCTCAAGTTTGGTGTTGCGTATCATTTTGGATGTGATTTTAGGACTTCGCTAATTAGTTGCCGTGTAGCAGTACCAATAGCAGCAGCAGCGGCAACAGTACCGGGCAAACGGCACATAGCGCAGCTTCGATGACTTACATGAACCCTTTCTCGGTTATTGTAGACATTTTCAGGGTTTTGGATATCATATGACATGAGTACGGGGGATCGGGTGGCCTGTCGTCTAGACCCTGGGAGAGCTAGGGAGACTGGCTGCTTTGAGATGGTTGTATATAGGTAGCCATAATGAAAGCCCATGTTTCTAAAAGAAAGGCACTTGCGATGAATGATATCTTACGACTTCATGTTGATTTTGTACATCTATATATTACGTAGGTTCTGGTTACAGGTAGTAATTATCTATTATCCCCATGTATTCTGAAATGGGATGGTCAATCTCCCCACACCTTAGCATTGCGACATCGTCTGTACCTAGTAGTCTATATTTATTGGGGTGATGTGCTAGAACAAGTTTCCAGTTGAAACAGTACCATAACCGTAATTCAGCCCTACGAAGGTTAGGAATAGCAGATCCCTAGAGTCGGGTATCAGGATCCACTGTCCTCCATTACCCTTGTCAAGATCTTTCCAGAGAGTCCTGTATTTACATCTGAGAAAATACAATAATTAACATCCTATGTTAGGTAATATGAATAAACACTTAATAAAATTAGCCCTCCAATCACACAAGTACGTATACTTGGCATATGTCCTTTTCAACGCCCTGCCTAAGAAATGAATCCCTTCCGGTGGATTGCCTAGTTAGACTTTTGCTGCTTGATCACGAAGTACCAGTTGTCGGCCGATTGAGAAGTGCCCAATGACCCCTTCAACCAACAGGTATCCTCACCGTTGTAATTACCCCAGCCAGCACCGACGCACGCCGAGTTGTCCGAACACAGATCGATACAATCCTCGACTGTTCCCGTCGTCTTGTTTCCTATGTCTGTAGTTCCGCTGTTCGCCCCGTTGCCGTTGTAGTCCTCATTGCAAACAATGAGAAATGGTTCTTCGCCAGACGCTTGGTATACGGTTCCATTTGCCTTAGGACATACAATTGGCGTTGGTGCAGCCGTTGTGGTGGGCGAGCTGGATGACTATTAGTTTCGATCTAACCAAAATATCTGGATGCTCGGGTAATCCGTTGACATCACTTACTCAGAGCCAGATTTGTGTTGAGTCCCCAATCCTGCGCCTAAACCGACAGCCAGACCAATAACAAGCAAGGCAATCAATGGTCCAAATATCAACCAGAATTTTCTTCTTGGTATCCCCAGTATCATCGCACGGCTAGGCGGCGGACCATTCGGTGGAGCGCCATCATTGGTATATGCACCACTTTGAGAACTTCCCCAGTACTGCGATTGATCTGGTTGACTTGAGGGAGCATATCCTGTAGGCGGATAAGCGCCGTTCGGGTAAACATTTTGTTGAAAAGCGCCCGGATAGGTCTGGGGTTGCGGTTGCTGGTTGTATGGATACTGCGCTGTATCGCCGTAAGGCTTCTCTACTATCGTCGGTCCCTCGACATGTTGTAAACCCGATTCGGGCGCGACTTCTAAGCCGGGCTGCTCACATTCTAGGCCGGGCTGATCGCGAAATTGTTTCGACATCGTGGATTACAGTTGGTGTTCATACAGGCGAACTTTGGCTTCGCCGCGCGGTGCTACCGCGTCAACATTTGAGATGAGAAAGAAAAGAGAGACAGTCGATCGCAGGCGATCATAGAAGGTAGAAGGGTTAAGAAGGATCCGCGCTACTACCTTTTGTCACTTACTGAGCGTGTGTAGGTATGCTCGCGCATCGTACTTGGGTTCCGGCCGACAATCTAATCCTAGACGGGCCCCTGCGTTAATGTTCCAAAAAGGGAATAATCCTCACGACCCCAGGTCGTGCATGGCGTTGGTAACTTCGGGGGCCGTCTCTCCCTTGAAGAACGGGGCTGCGTCATTGGACGATTCACAACGTCGTGGCATTTCACGAATCCTTCCGTTGACTTGCTTGCTCATCGGCGCTTTTAGCGGGATGAATCCTTCTAAGTGTTTCAGGAGCTCTGCTAGAAATTCATGATATTGAAACCACATCGCTCGGAATGTGACCCGAGACCGTACTTAGCTGCAGAATATAATGCGTGCAAATTTCAACAGAGTCTCATAGTCCTAGCAACCTTGGTTATGTAACCATTCAGCCCTGTCTCTAACAGTTGACGTTCAGGGTTAATCTAGGACTCGTAGTTTAGGAGGGCAGTCATAGGTGCCCCCACAATCGAAATGACGGACCATGGCTCGGTGCCGTAGGACTCGGTAAACTGGGGAGCATATCGAAGGCCGCAGTCTGTAGGTCATGGCCAATACTTTTGCTAAATAGCATTTACCGATTACAACACCACTGTTAAGCGTAAAAGCCCCGCCCCTCGCCCGCCGCAACCTGCGACTATTTGATGCATGTCTTGGATGATCAGTGGTTGATTTCAATCATACGAACAGTTCGTGTAACCCCAAGCAGGAAATGGCATTAAGGGCTAAGTCTTGCGAGGTTCTTGCGAGATGAATGAGGTTGGGTAGGTATGCTCGAGGTTCCAAGATCGTCCAGAAGTAACCCAGCGAGATGGCAAGCTAATTAATTCGAATCTGCTACTCTCGTTAGAGCTTCGATATTGTTCGAGATAAGTTAAGGTTGACCCGGGTTCATTACGCTAAGTTTTATTGACATCTTGACATGTTGATCTGTGACTGGACCGCTCGTACCGGATCCCAATATTACGCCCACAAGCCACCGCTAATCTTCAGCCGCAAGCCCCTGTTAGATTTTTAGAAGCTGACGTTCGTGGCACTTGCGTAGATCCGAATGGGCATTTTTCTTTTTCGGTCTGTCTTCCGGAATGGTAGATCTGAGCCACGTTGTTGGTCTATTTGGGTATTTTTGGTCTTCTGTGCTTGTGTAATCTCACATCAGCTTACCCAGGGAGGTACTGAGTTTGCCAGCCGTTGAAGGTCCGTATCGCAGTTTTTCTTCAAATGTTCTCGTATATAAAAATGAATGAAAAGAAGCCGACATAGATGTGTAAAGGCATCATGAATTGCCTACTTATACTTTTTACCCTTGAGCTTTTGCGACTTATAAATTAGAGATGCGTCGAACGGAGAGGTATGAGGTCGTATAAGTGTCTCGTGTGCCTAATACGATACCTAGGTAATGGAAGTCGATGTATTTCGCTCCCTGAGGGTATCAGTAGGAAATAACTGGACTTGATAAAAAGAATCTAAATAAGTACCTATGGAGGTGAAAAGTTAGGTAGTAAGAACAAGTAGCAAACTCTTTCAAGGCTTGATCAATAGGGATTGATATTTCCAACACGCTTCTCTTTTTATTTTTTTGGCTGGTGTCTTGGCTTTTGACGCATCACACATGTGCACAATCTTTCACTACATGATACACATATTCGCAGGTGAGAATAGGGGGAAATAATTAGCCTTCAGGGGGCATTTTAAAGTTCAAACAGCAGGGCCTAAGCACGGCAAAATAAAAAACCGACGGGAGCTTGGACCACACCTAAATCCCTAGGTACGCTAGTCCAAGATAGGTACCTAGGTAGGTACCTACCATACACTAATCCTTCTAGCTTCCGAGTGCTAGAAGACGCGCTGAGGTGGAAGGCGAAAGCTTTCAAATCCTCTCAAAGGTCAAAGGTTTAACTTTTATCAACTTTTACAACTCCCACCTTTCCCGCGCACACGATTAATGGATCGAGATGTCTTCTCAAGCTGATTCAAAGGATGATCCCTGGGATAACAAGACAAGGAACAAGTTCAATAAGTGAGTTTGTCGGGTTGAAGCTGGATTCACATTTACTAATATGCCGATAATAGTAAATCTAAGAGCGAATGGTTTGACCCTTGTCAAGAGGCCGCTGCACGAAGCATTCGATGCTTAAATCGGAACGGCGGGGACAGACGGATGTGTACGGACTACTTCGAGTGAGTACTAGAGTCTGGCAATTGAATGAGACAAGCATTGACGATATATCACCTCCAGGGCATATCGCGCATGCAAAAAAGAATGGGTAAGGCCGATTTCTATACAATCTTATCCTGTGCTCCCTCTGTTCCATAGCTCTAACTTCGTATTTCAAAAGGTGAATAAGCGCAAGAGGGAAGGAGCAGGATCAATCTTCGGCTGACCAAATGACGACCTGAATATTGGTTCCGTTTTTTGGACGATGCCATTGACGAAAGTAAACTGAGCTAGGATAGAAAACATGGATTTCTATCATTTATACTCAGCAATGCTGTACTACTACATCAATACATTCAGAGAGATGAAGTATGGATGCAGAAGTGTACATTAAATCCATCAATGGAACCCTCATGATCAACAAATAGAAAAGAATCATTCACCTTTCAATGATATTCGACAATAACCTTGAAGCATTGGTGATTACCTAATATAACTCGGAACTTGGAGATAGCTGAAATGCACACTTCTTATGTAATGCAGTCTTGATAGATAAGTACATATGTACCTAGTATCGAATACCGCTTACCTAATTAGGAAAGTGGCGGAGGCCCCACCAACGGCAGAATCTAGGGACCTGTACATCTGTACGTGGGCAGTACATTGGCAAGTTACGAAAAGCACAACCTCGATTGATGCTGCCCAGCCTTAACAAGAACCGTTCACTAAAGAACGGATGCATTGATGCTTTAAACAACAAGTCAAATCGCGCCTACAACGTCGAATCACACGTTGATTCCTCTAATTTGACCAAATTCCCACATTCACTGATATGTCTCCTACGATTTCGAGTCCTGTCAAAATTATTCCTTGTAATTCATCTTTCCCTTCAAGTTTGCGTCGCTTTCGATGATATCCTCCCCACCCATTACCCTCATTACCTCAACCTTCATTATCCCCATCGCATTTATTCTTATTGCCTCTAACCATCGCCGTCACTCATATTAACACGTACATTCTACCATCAACCATCAACCGTCGATCGATTACTACCATCTACAGATTAGCAGCAGAAATCGACGACATTCATTACCGTCGCCATGGGACCTCCCATCCCCAAGCCGAGTGCTTGGCCCGTTAATATCAAGCAATCTGCACCTCATAATCTCCAATACAGCTTCGCCGAGGAGCAATGGACCACTACTGCTAACTTGGCGAGACAACACTACAGAGCTACGAAGGATTCGTACTACATCGTGAGTATCATTTTACCTGTGTCGTTTCTCTTTAAGACTCGTCTCTCTCACCCCCCTCCTCATTTTAACGCCGTTCTTCGGCCAGCATCCACTTTTATGTCTCCAGGTCACCAGTTGAGGGTTAATGGCATTCAATATTGACTTTTTTCTGAACTGACGAGGAATTTATATTCCTGAGACTCGCCCGAGTACTCTCTCGGCAACCCTCTTTCCTCGGATAATCATGTACGGTGATGATTTTTATATGTATCATTTTCGCGTGATCATGTTTTTTTTTCGGATCTGTCTGACCAGCTGAAAAATCATTTGCCATTAAACTGAATCATATTATATCCATAACTAATCGTTTCTACCAGGCTGTCGAGATCGCCGCCAAGTCCCAGAGTGATAATGTTGCTGACAGAGGTGCCGGAAAAGCAGCTGTCGAGAAGATGATCAAGGACAACGTCACCATTAGCGATGTTGATGCCCTAGATCTATACGAGTTTGCGTGCTCGCATGTTGAAATCAAGTATCCCGAAACAATTGGCGTACTTCGCCTGAGATTGGTGAAAGCCGCGCCAAAGGATCAGAAGGCATGCATACGTTGCTTTGATGCTTGTGTTTGGAATTCCGATTGGAAAAATGCCCAACAGGTAACTTTCCTATCATTTACCATAAGGTGACTTTATTAACGTACGTCTCTAGATTGCGGCATCGTTGAATAAAAACTTTAGCGCCGAATCAAAGTTTTTGTTTAAATACATCATGGCAACCCATCTATACTCTGTGAGATGCCCCCTCCCCCCCCCTTACTGCCTATCATTATGAAGCGCCCACGCCTAACTGGAAATAGTTGTCTGCGGACTGTCCCGAAGCTAGCAGAAAGATCTTTTCGTCGCTCGCAAAAGCTCTGGCTAATAAGGCCTTTGACATACGTACTGAAGTAAGCTTCAACTATTGATTCCTTTAGTAGGAAGAAAATACTGATTATGATAATTAGACCAAGGATGGAGTACAATGTATTAATCGAGCTACTCTAGAAGAATCAGAAGAGTGGATATGGCTAAAAATCCGAATCACCCATTGCAGTCCGAAGGAGAACTTGGAGCTATTCAAGAAGCCTGGGTATACCGCTCTCAACTTCCTTCGAGTTGGCCGGTATGAATCTTTTTGTACAATTGTACGGTATCTACAAGAGCAGGGTGCATTGGACGAGGTTTTCCAAATTGGGAAGGACATTCTGGAAGAATCCATCCGTACGCTGAATTCGGAGGCTGACATCATTTATAAAAACGACAAGGTCATCCGTCTAATGGAGCTTATGGATGACGATACCGATGAGAGCTCACCGGGAAAGGTGTCGGTGAAGGAGGAACTGAGGCAGGCTGTGGTTTTAGCCAGGCCTATGCGAGCTATAGATGCTCATTGTTACATCGTCGTCAGTTGCGAACATAGGTTGTTGAAAGCATGGCTCGATGCAGCGATGCGCCAAGCAGACCCTAAACGGTGAGCTCATCTAATCTAATGAATGTGTCGACGGGTACGACTGACTATTTTTTTTTTTAGGGCGTTGAAGCAACTTAGAAATTTGATCGAGAAGTTGTCTGAGAGTCTAGAAAGGGCTGCTTTCATGAAGCCCATTGCGAAAAGAACGCTAGACCTTATAGACGTGGCTATCGGTGTCTCACGAGCTTCATTTGCGGACTTAGGGCCAAGCCCAACCATCACCCCACGGGTTACTAACCTTCTCAGATTTGTTATGAGAAACTACGAAAACCCTACATTCGTGGACGAGTCTACAGTTCTCCTAAAACAATTGAGCGCATCGGAGATTTGTACGTTCCTGAAGGCTTTCAAGAGTATTGCCACAGAAGAACAGGTATTCAAGCAACCAACCATCCCAGCCATAAACGGTGATTTGACTGACGTTCATCTATTAGACTTTCACTCCCTTCCAACATTATCTGCTGACATCAATCCGCCTAAAGATGTGGTTCACCGTGATAGCAGATTCCGGTCTTACGTGTAGATTTTGTGGCACGGAGCTGATAGATGATTCCTGCATGGTCTGCTTTCAGGATATCGCGACTAGTGCCTTGGATTCGTATAATGCCGGTCTAATGGAAGGAGACCTCCTTCAGGACATCCTCTCTCGCGAAAGTACGAATCCACTTTCAGACATTGCAGTCATCGGCGCCTTATGTCTCCTGAAAATTGCAAGACTCGGCAGCTCATCGACACCGCGCGGAACTAGTCCATTATATTACGCGAACATCCAGTTGTTTATGCAGGCTGTTCTCTGGTTGGACTCATGTAGAGATGTTTCGCCACATGTATCCAACGACCACAACATGATACTCCTCAAGCTGTACATTTTGATGGGCTGTGTATCACGAGCTAAAGTCATTTGGGATGGGTTTGGCGTTAAGAATGCTCTCCTTGACTCACTGGGTCTTCTGTTCGCTGATCGGTTGTCTTCTATTTCTCCTGGCCTTTTCATGGGAACGAATCGCAGTAATCCTGTCGAACCCTTTATGGTTCACTTCACCCGAGAATTTAAGACCACAATACCGAAGAGAATTATGGACTCTCTGGAGAAGGAGACCTATTCAAGTATACCGGAAATGATTGAATATGCCGAGAAACATGCCACAAGCTGCAGCGTCGCTCTGGCTGTAGTAGAAGAACGGCGAGGTGCGCGGATGAAAGCAAACAAGGCTGAAATCTCCATGGAGGACAGGCCTCTAGTTCGTATGTTCAATCATAGCTTACACATGTTGACTGGATTGTGCTGACTTATTAGGTGATCTTACAATCGAACATGAGCTTCGAGATGTAACTGACTACAAAGCTTTCGGCGTGCTGAGTGGACTCGGTAACAAGACGCCGCGTCAGTCTATCATTCACTATGGACCGCTTCCTACGGTTTGTTATTCTCGTACCCCCTTTTGTGTTATATTCTAACGGTTATTCAGAACAAGCGGGCTCATCTTGGATTACTGGCTGAACGCTTTCTTGATCTGGTCTGTTACGTACAGCCGAAGGAGTACAAGCCGCAGAAATCTGGTCGGATCATTCAGCTCGATTGGGAATATGCACTAGCTACCTCGTCTCGTCTAGAAAAAGACATGGGGACTCTCATGCCCACTATCGATTCGAGCCTTTCTGAGGGAGAGCAAGCGCAACAAGCCGAACAACAAGAGCTAGTTCGTAAATCGCTCACTTCGTCCGAGCTATGGTACCATAGTATTGTTCACATGCTGGCAAGTGTGGTGAAAGATGTTGTGGGATGCGGAATTCTTAAGGCGCCTACTAATGATGCCCGCAATCGAATTCGTACTACTATGAAGGAAGTCTTGGAGGGTTTGGAGCTCCAGACGGATGATTTTCTGGCCGTGCCTCAAAATCTCCACTCGAAGCTCTACGGCTTCCATGGTTTTGCGGCCCTACATGCTATGGGCATGTTACGCGAAACGATCATAGCTTTCAAGCATACAGTCAACTATCTCACGATTGCATCCGAGAAGGCTAAGACTGCCGACAAGCTCCGCTCTCAAGCCGAACTTGCATGGCTTGCCCCTGAGCTTAAGAAGATGACGGCGGCAGTGGCCAACTCGGAGAATTCTGTCAAGGGTCGCATTAAGCAGCTACAGAGCTACCTTGACAATACCGATGGTTGGCGAGGTCGTCTATGCGATTGGGCATTTGGCGAATACGCCACCGTGCTAGACGAGGATAAGAAGTTTAAGAACCTCGTCTGCGAGAAGATGAAACTTATCGTCCCCAAAGACAACGCGGAGAAATGGGCAGATGATATCGGCGACTCATGGCGAGAGCTTATTAAGGGTTGGGCTGTCGTCAAGTTTGACTGATCCCCTCAAACTGTCACCTTATTTCCCTTACCTATCTGTCCGGCTACTTTGGTTTTGCGCATCGGTCACAAGCCCGAGGAATTTCTCAGCACCTTTGTATAAAAACTCGGCATTTTCAGCATAACCCTTGGCGCGGATAAGTTTGGTGTGGATTGTTTACGTTTTGCGGACCACTCGCGTCCGTTGGAATTTCTGGTGTTAAGGAGATGCATTTGAAAAAGGAGGTCTGTTTGGTGATGAATGATTTGACGATGTGGAAAAGGAGATAAGAACTACCGTTGTAGCTGCATACCTCGGCGTGTTGTGTATAGGACTAAGATGATTATGGAATTAAAATACATTAGACTGTACATAGCCAATTGCACCGTTGACAATACGTGGTACACATGCACACAATACAAATGCCAAGGTCGGAGGAAACCGTCATCTGTCTAAGTGAACAAGGCATTCCGTGATTTCGTTTAAACACTCTAGGAGAAGGAAAGGGTATCTTCCGTGTTCCTCGTCTCGCTCGCTCTTTCTAGCAGTCTTCAGCGCCGATTTGTAGTTTGTAGAAAACCCATGCCCAATGCCGCGGAAATGCCAACAACATCCGTGCCTGTACCTCACGCCAGTTATATGCTTCTGAGAACTCCGCTGAAATATATCTTGTGGGGTTTAAAAAGGGGGTAAAGAGAGGGACCTCGACCGGGAGGTTGTGCTCGGTAGAACCTAGCTCGTTCTCCCTATTCCTGTATTCGCATCTCTTATGGTATCGTCAATGGCTCTGGACAATATCTCGTTCCGCCTCTTCGCCTAGCCACCTCCGTCCGTGTGTCCTTGCCCGTCCGTCCGTCTGTTCACCCACCCACTCATCCAGCCGATCGAAATCCCCTAAAACCCTCGCGCGCCGCCATTACTCATACTCCCCCTCCTCCTCTTCCTCGCGAGGAAATTGCTCGCCTCCTCCTTCAACGTAACCCAGACCCAAAACCAACTCAAAAACTCCAAAAACGCAAACGTAAAGAACACCCTATTGCGCAAGCCATCACCACCGCTCACCGTGCTGCCCGCCACGAACACGTTGGGAGGGGTCAGGGGGTGGGACATGCGGCTCGGACCGGCGCGGCCGTAGGACGGGGTCGAGAAGTAGGAGAAGAGGGAGACGAAGGCGAAGATGGTGATGCGGAGGGGCGCTTGCGAGCCCCAGTAGTGGATTAGCCAGATTTCTTCGGGGAGGGAGAGCGTTAGGAGGTCCGAGAGGCCGAGGACGAGGAGGGCTATTGCGAGGAAGGAGGAGGCGCCGCTGGGGGTTGCGAAGGAGGAGGTTTGGGGCTGTGGTTGGGTTGTTAGTATATATATTAAGTAGGTAAATAGGTTAATGGGAGACCGTGTGGGAAGAATAAGAGGAGATAGGGAAATGGGAACTTGCCATGCCCATGGCTTCGCCGAGCACGTAGACTAATGCTTGATCTGCGATGGCGTTCGGGTTCGTGTAGAAGAAGTAGGCGAGGGTGATGTGGAAGAGACATAGGGAGGTGAGGATCGTTTTGACTGATATGAGCGCCATGATGATTCGTCGCTGTCGTTTCTATCTTTTATCTTTTTTTCGTTTGTCGATTTTAACGGACATCCGTTTCTCTATTGGTTGGGTTGGTGGTTGCTTAGGTGCTGGCACCTACGGAGTAACTCGTAGTTACTCCAACTATGGGATATCAGATTCTTGATCGAAATGAATGTCGATGTCGTCGATAATAGGAAATCGTCGCTCTTGGTGGTAGAAAAAAAAAGAACGGATGAAAAAAAATGACGGCGCAGGTACACGTAGACGATGATTTAATGAATGGCCGTCGTGTGACCTAGATGGACTGCAGCCTCAAATTTCCTTAATGAACGAGGACAAGACGCAACGAACGGGACACGCCCACCATGCGACAACACATGCAAGAATCCTTGAGGGTTACAAAGCTGATGCAATGCCAATTCATCTCAGGGTCCGGGATTATTAGACTACAGTGCTAGAATTTGGGGTAGTTCCAGATGCCTATCCCTTATCGCCTATCGCGCGGGTGACCTAATTTTGAAACCTTAAATTTCAAGATTTCGATTCTTACGTGATGTTGGGGCTGGAGAAGATGAAGACAATGTGGCTCTGCTTATGCACAGCCACACTTGGAGGGGTATTATCGTAAAGTGGGGTCGTAGGGCTGATTGAAGGAGGGGCAGGGGGAAGCTCGATTTATTCTCAGGAAACAGCGTTCGTGTACAGACGCATTTCTCTAGGCTTTGGGTAGGGGTTCGGAAAAGTCAACTCTAACTTACACTCTCTCCATACGAGACTCAACCACAATGTCGGAACCACCACTCGATACAGCCCGTCATATACGCTACTGGCAGAGATGTTACCGTTCCGTCCTTCCTCACCACTACGTAACCAACGATAGCATCCGATTAACCCTCGGATTCTTCATAGTCGCAGCCCTCGACCTTCTCTCTTCATCCTCATCTTACTCTGAACCACCGAGCGATCCACTTAAAGCCTCACTTATTACCTTAGAAGACCGGAAACGTCTACGAGCTTGGGTTCTGTCACTCCAACACCCGTACGGTGGTTTCTGCGGTTCACCACATCATGTACTCCCAAAGAAATATACCACGAACTGGGACCCTATAAACGAAGTAGAATCTGCGCGCGACCCGGCCAATGCAAATCTAGCAGCTACCTACTTTGCATTACTCCTACTGGGCATCCTAGCCGAAGATGACGGCACTAGAGCGTTTGAGGGTGTTCACCGGATAAGGACGCTTCGATGGCTTAAGACACTGCAAAGGGACGACGGAAGCTTTGGTGAGCTAATTGACGAGGGTGGTTATGTAGCGGGAGGGAGAGACATGCGATATTGCTACTTGGCCGCTACTATTAGATGGGCTCTCGGTGGAGCCGAGGCAGGAGAGGACTTCAACGTCGATGCTCTCGTGGCGCATATACAGCGAGGTCAGACATTTGACGGTGGTCTTGGCGAGAGCTCTACGCATGAGAGTCATGCTGGCTACGTATACTGCGCCGTAGCCGCACTATCTCTCCTAGATCTAGCAAACCCCAAAGCTGCTGAAGAACCTGATCGGTATCTCCATGCCGGCATTCCTTCCATACCCTCACTAGTCCACTTCCTCGCGTGTCGCCAATTCGATTACCTCGATCCCGACTCTGGCGACGAATTCGAAGATTCTGATAACCACCCGTTACCAGACCTATCTGACTTGACTATATCAGACACGCCACAACTATCAGGCTTTAACGGTCGTCTCAATAAGGTCGCCGACACGTGCTACACGTGGTGGGTTGCCGGTACACTGGCCATGCTCGGTCACGGCGAAGTCGTAGACCGTGAGCCTGCCCGGAAGTTCATATTGGAGAAGACCCAGCATATGATCGGCGGATTCGCCAAGAACCCCGGCGGTCCCCCAGATGTGTACCACGGTTACCTCGGGCTAGCTGCCCTGGGAACGCTGGGTGCTCAAGCAGCCGACGGCAAGGAACCAGGATTGGGCAAATTCGACCCACGACTATGCATAGGCATCGAGGCATCCGAGCGGCTCGCGAAAGCGCGGGAAGCGCTGCTAGCTCCCGACGACGAAGACGAAGACTTGTTCGAGGAGATGGAGAGGGATAAGAAGGAACTAAACTGGGATAAAATCCAAGACACGATCAATAAAGCGGAGGCTAAGTACAGAGCCGAGGGGAAGAATCCTCTAGTCGAGATGATGAAGTAGAACCATACCGACAGGCCAAACTTGGACGAGCTGCTTAATGAGACGACGTGATAGGGTTGGCATAAGGGGTAAATGGAGCTTAAAAGGGATGAAAAAAAGGGCTGCATATTGTCGTTCGAATAAATTTTGATACCCCCTATTCTCCTGCTTATACTCGCTCGCGATCTCTTGACTGGGTAGGTAATTTAACATGTGATTTGCAAGACCAAGATAAAATCTAATTGGGACCTATCACTTATGATTTTGCTCTATAATCATCATACATCAGGACCAGAACTGCTAAGAATTGAAAATATAACAGGCCATACCCATCAAGCAACAGCCCTCCCCTCATCCCTAACCCCCCTCAACCTCTCTACATCCAAAACCAACGGCCCTCCTCCCGGCCCACTCGCGTCCAAGCTCAGGGTAACGCGTGCCCTATCCGCGATAACCCTTACCGTCTCCCCCAAATTCCTCACATCCGTCTCGAAGTGCACGCTCGGTCCGGCTCCCCCGCTGACCGGCGACCCGATACTATCCTCGTACGGTCTGACTTCCCTGATCTCGACGCTGGGGTACGGAAGCCAGCCCTCGCGCAGCGGGACTAGGAGGATCGGGATCTCGGCTTCGGTGTCGGGGGTGCTTTCGTAGTTTACTTTTACGCTTGTTGCGTCGGCTCCAGTGGTAGAGGTGGTGGTGGAGGATAGGGAAGATGGGGCTGGGATGACGAAGTGGCCTTTGCGTCGGCCGCCTAGGAGCCAGGTATCCTGGGGTGCGGCGAGTTCGTAGCTGAATTCTAGGTCTGTTTGTTCGGCGGGCGGGGTGGTTGTGTCCCATATACGAGTCCATTTAAGGTACAGTACCGCGGGTAGCAGTTGGTTCGTGCAGACCGTGGGTGTAGGTGAATCAGGGAGAGTAGATAGTGCTGATGAGGATGATTGTTGCGGTTGTTGGAGCCGGATATCTGCCGTGTGGACGATGGTCAGAGAGGGTATATCTACGGGGATCAAAATCGATCTCGGTTCTGCAGGGACTGAAGACGTTTCGAGCGCTAGTTCAGGGTGCTCAGTCTGCCAAGCCCGAAGAAAGGACACGAGAGTTTTCGAATAGTCGGTGCCATCCGGTGCCTTGCCCAATCCAACGAAGTACTTAGCCCAGTTGATTGAGGACAAAAACATCGTGGATACAGATCCGAGGAGAACCGCACGCTCAAGATCGTGTCCTGTCAGGCTATGTCGAACATGCGGGATGACTGTTGAGCATAGGAGTCGGGAGAAAGGACGCAGCGGTTTATCTTGCAGGGATTCTGTTATGGAATCCTCGATTAAAGATTCAATCTCCTCCAGCAGCACGCTGTAATGAAGTCTCAAGTACATCGTCTTCTGCGTCTTTGGATTGATCTTAACATCCAATTTACGAGTGATCTTGTACAAGAGACTAGCCGGTTGTTTAGGGAATATGATAACGGGTGAACTAGGTGGTACTCCGAAATCCGATTCGAAAACCTCAGAGCCTACGAGCTCGCTCTTGAATAAACGTAGAGGGCTCTGACTCGCCGTGGAGACGGTAAAACGGGAGAAGAGAGCTTTATGCTTAAAGACATCCTGAACATTGACTCCGAGTGCTAGAGCGGTTTCGACAACAGGGGTTTTGGAGAAGAAAAACGAGCCATCTTCGGTTGCATAAGATACCTCGATGCGTATGGATATGCTGAGGGTTTCCTGCTCCACAGTGTATGGAAATCGGATTCGGACGGTATTATGCTGTGGTATGGCCCCGAAACAGAATAAGCCACCCTCCGGTTTTTTGGAGAAGTTAACTGGAGAATTAACACATTTCGCTTCGCTTGTGAGCAGTCTCAGGCCTCCCGTAGCAGCCTTGACTCGAACCTCGGCGTTAAGCAAGTTATTCCAGCCAGAATCTAAATAGATATCTACTGTATTGTTTCGATCTAATTGAATATGTTTCGATGCACGCAATTTTACATCCAGTGTTTCAGATCGGTGATAGATAGCAAGATAGGGGGATTGGAGGGTATCGACGGCCTTATCTACTGATCGGCCGGCCTCGCGCTCGTGATGCAAGTGTAGGTTGCTGGCCTTGAAATCGATCTTATCGATCTCATAAGAACCTGGGATCGCCGACTATTATAATTAGTATACTTCTTCTCCACAATACAGCAAAATGGACTTACATTACTATTTAATTTGAGCTTGTTTTTGCCTGGCTTTATCGTTGTCGGTTCATCAAGCTCAAACCATATATCCTTCGACGATGTGTTGACCGTGCTAACAACCCGTACTTTCACACTCTCGACTCGGAGGTCATCCGCTAGTAAGCTATTCACTTTGAGGTTGAGTGAAATGCTATCTCGACCTTGGTGGTATACCGGGGGTCCATCAACTTCTATAATAGAAATGAAGCTAGAAATAGGAATCCGTAATTCATTTGGGAGTGTCTTTGTCGTCGCAAGTAGGTCATCCAAGAATCCCTTAATAGCTTCACTATTAGGGTAATCAACATCTTCCTGCTTCCCAAGTCGAAACGCAGACTTTTGCTTCTGACGGTCTTTCTCGGCAGAGGCAGCTTTGGTTAGAAGTTTCAGCACAGCTTTGACGTAATCATCTTTTTTCCGAAGTTCCTTGAGACATCTAGACCACATGACCAACATAGATAGTTCTAAGAGACTCCAGCCACTTTCTCCGAAGAAAGGAACACACCTCCAAAAGGCAGAAGAAGCTGCAGCGTAGTCGTTAAGGTGGTATTTCAAGACGGCGATATCTGCCGTACTAGTCCTCACTGAATGGGTTCGATCCGCTACCGTATAATGCCGTAAGGCCTTATCGGTAAGTGTTTCGTAAAGGCGGTAAAAATCCTCCTTGTTATCGAGGGCTGTCTTGAGTAGCTTGCTGTCGACGCCAGATATAGAGACTACAGCTTCATGAGTAGAAGTTCCTTCATCTCCAGCCTCTGGTTTCTCGTTTTCGTCGTCGTCATCATCATCAAGATCGATCTCAACCATTTCGACCATAGTCGACTCACCTATGACAGGTACACTAGCCCAGCCATCAGTCCATTCACGTTTCTTCCCGCATTCCGCAAGAATATTCCTCGACAACATGTAGAGCTCAGCTCTCCTAGCAGCAAGCTCTTCCAGTCCAGCCTTTAGAAACGTGGATTGAGCATGCTCATCCGACGCACTCGGCGGGCGCCCAGGGAAGACATTTGGGCTAGGAAGTGGTCGGCCGACGTTGGCGCCACGCTCGGGTCGTATAGTCAACGAGGAATTCCTCGCTGGGTGCATCATTGTCTTAGGTTCGGGTATCGCAGCTTTTTGTTCGTGTGCGTCTTGCGATGTTAGTGTCGAAGGAGGTATCGGTAAAGCTTTAGTCGAAGTCTGAGCTAGGATTTGTTGCGCAATGGAAAAGGCAAATGAGGCCACTAAATTCTCAACGACTTCCTCGACCACAGGATCTGCTTGCGATTTTTTTACGGTTTCATCTCCATCCGCTTTCGCCATATCCGAAAGAGCAGCAAAAACGTCATTTCTCATGACCTGGGAAACCGTTGGGATGAATTCTAATGTCCGTCGACAAATCTCGGCAAGCATAGTTAAATCCTCATGCTCATTTTCTTTTTGTTTTGGGGGTGGCGCGCGGGGGGCGACGCCATGTAAGACTGACTCCTGCTGTTCCTTGAGCTTTGCCAGCAGCTCTTCCCGTGTCGACCATGCATTTCCGAGCCGAAGCAGCAGGGATATTTGCCTAGCGAAGATATAGCACCTAAAGTCAAAAACGGATACATTATTCGCAACAATTAAATCGCGGTAAGACTTCTTAGTGGAGCTAATGGGAATGTCATCGTATATATCCTTGGGTTGCGCATCCTCGGTCTGGGATTGCAAATCAACCATTTCCTCCTCGTCTTCATACTCGGAACCGGTAATAGCAGCTCTGGCCTTGAGAGCGATTTGTTTTAGCTCTTCGGTGTAGCTTAAGAGTGCATTTGTAGCAGATCTCGATCCTGTCGAGGTTTGATCTTGAACGATCATATCCAGTCCTACGCTTAGTTCATCGTATCCGACCAATGCATCTTCCACTAGACCTACGCTCTCAAAGCCACGGGCGAGACCCTCCTTTAAGATGAAGAAAGTACAGAAATTCCATCCTGGCAAGGTCCTCTGTGAGTCTTTTTCCCGGATATCTTCCTCGTACTGGCTTACGCGCAGATCAAAACTGGATAGAATAAGGCTTCGAAATTTGGAAACGAGATCTGTCCAGGAATTTTCAGTCTCCTGTTCCGTCTCGGTATAGCCACTGGGTACAGCCGGCACGACTCGAGGCAACATATCATACGGGACATCGTTGACACCGATACGAATCTGGGCGATTCGATCGACCCCTCCTTTACTAGATGTATTGAAATCAGACCTCAACTTCTCAAAAAGCGTACTTGATCCGGGTCTCCACTTAGATACAGCCGAGGTCTTCTCTGGGGCAGAACCCGAATCTCTAGGTTGGGTGGCAGCGACTGTATTTGGTATGACAACGTGGATGATAAGCCATTCGTAGGCGTCGTGATTTTCGGCTGTATTCCTTTTAGAGCCGGATGAGGGCGTGTTTGCCTTGATCCAATCACGTATATCCTGCCTTACATGCCCCTTATAAGAGTCATTATCATCACACCTAACAAGTAGTACTTTTAAATAAGGGGTCCTCCTCAAACCGGGGATCTGGTGCCGCCGCGCGGGTGTGCTGTTTCGGCTCGCAGTTTGATCGAGACCATCTGAGGATAGTTTGGCTCCAATCTGGGTTTGGAAACCATCGTCGCGGCTAACAACAGGCTCTAAATGTTGTCCGGAAGCATTTGGGGAGGTAATTGGAGAGGTAATGGAAGTCTTGTCGTCGGCTGAGAGAAGTTCGATATGGAGAGTATCGATAGAGCGAAGGGGTCCGGCATGCGATTGCCAATGGAGGTTGCGCAAAGGTAGTCGGGGTACTAATCCGGGTGCGAGAAGCTTAAAGACATCGTGGGGGTCGAAATACTCGACTTGGCGATGTTAGCAATGTCGGCGCATTGGAAATCCAGGGGAAATCAATTCTAGGTACCTGTGACTTTAGATGTAGAGTACGACTGTTCCATGGCGAACAGCTATCAAAGTCGCTTCTTACTTCATGATTAGTGTGTAAGATATGCGCGCATAATATTCGCAAACTTGCGTGGACGGTCGTTTAAAGAAAAGAGGTATGTTTTGGACTTTTGACGGTATTCGCGATGTTTAACCTGAAGTTTGAAGTTGTAGGTTCGATCGTCAACAACTGCACGTCACAGACACCTAAGCTTACCGGTAGCTAGGAAAGCATGGACCCTGAGACCTGGCAGCGACGGCCGCAATACAGCCGGTAGCGAGCTAGGATCCAGGGGCAACAGGGGTAAAGCCGGACCAAAGCGGTGAAGCCCACGCTGCACAACGATTGGTTGTCAGCAATTCAAAAAGTTTACCTAATCAGACTATCTTATGGCGGGGTCTGGCAGAATTCTTGACGCCATCGCAAGTACCAAAGTACCTTAAGAGAACGATAAGTTTGCGACGGCGAAATTTCCCGATCAATCCAATTACATTTTACCTGAATTTCATATGGAATTATAAAATCTCTATTATATTCCTCAAATAAGTTCAAACATATATAACAGAGGGATAAAAAAAGAAAATGTCTGGTCTTCAAGCGATTCGATACTCGCGGGGCAAGTTAGAAGTCCTCGACCAGCTAAAATTGCCCCACGAACATCATTACGATGAAGTCTCGACAAGTGAAGAGGCATTTGACAGCATAAGGTCTATGAGAGTAAGAGGTACGATATGCTTTATAGTCTGATGACTCATAAATGTCAAAAAATGCTCACTAAGCTTGCAGGCGCACCAGCTATAGCAATTGTGGCAGCGTTAGGCCATGGAGTCGAACTACACAACGGGAGTTGCAGTTAGTCATTCCTCAGCCTCGATGTTGACTTATAGCTAACCACATCGTAGCCGCCTCCTCCTCGGATGAGACGATATCTTACATCAACTCGCGCCTAGATTACCTCAAACAATCACGGCCAACAGCCGTAGATCTTACTAACGCCATCACTCATCTCAAAAGCACCATCCGTTCCGTCGACGTATCTGGAAAGGAGAATGACGCAAGCGGACGTGATGCGATAATATCCGCATACATCGCCGCTGCCGAGGAGATTTTCCGTAAAGACACCGAGACAAATCTCTCGATCGGCGAACATGGAAGCAAATGGCTTCTTGAAAATGCGCCGACGAAGTCTGCCGACGGCAAGGTTTCGGTCTTGACACACTGCAACACAGGATCGCTTGCTACGTCGGGTCACGGAACAGCGCTTGGCATTATCCGGTCCTTGCATTCGGGTGGTCACCTATACCACGCATTCTGTACCGAAACCAGGCCCTACAACCAAGGAAGCCGACTCACTGCCTTTGAGCTAGTGTATGAGGGGATTCCCTCTACGCTCATAACAGAATCGATGGCCGGTGCCTTGTTTGCTACTAAGAAGGCTGAGAACAACATTGCCGCGGTGATCGTAGGCGCGGATCGAGTTGTGCGTAACGGGGACACTGCTAACAAGATCGGAACCTACTCTCTTGCGGTGCTAGCTAAATATCACGGGTTGAAGTTCGTCGTGGCAGCACCCACAACGAGTATTGACCTGCAAACTGAAACCGGTGCTGGAATCAAGATCGAGGAGCGCAAGCCTGAGGAGTTGACGCAGATCAGTGGAGCCGTAGTAGGAAACGATGGGAAAGTAGACATTAGTCGCACCGAGCGCGTAGCCACAGCGCATCAAGGAATCGCCGTGTGGAACCCTGCTTTTGATGTCACGCCAGCAGAGTTAATCGATGCCGTGGTCACTGAACGAGGTGTCGTCGTCAAAGGCGCGAATGGAACCTTTGACTTCAAAGATATCATGCCAGAAAGATGGGCGAAAGTTGTTAGAAAATGAGGGTTAACCCCCTACGAATGAAAATGAAATGAAGAGCTGGTTTGAAAAGTTAGGAATCTCAACGGTCAAGCGTAAGGCATCTCATCGGTAGGGCATATCCTATGATATTCGATTAGCAATCATGAAGCTGGGAGAACACGCTCAAAACTATTTAATTCACAAACGCAAACCGCTTAGCTCTCGAGAGCATGTAGGATGAGCTTCTTGTAATCTTCCACCGCTGTTTCCAGGTCCCCCAGCTTGATAGCCTCATCCGGCCCATGGGCTACAAAAATGGTTCCTGGTCCGTACAGATATCGTGTATGGTTGCCTTCTAAATTGTGTACGTCCGTTCCGTAGTTGACGGTTGTGGTTTCAAAACCTACATTTTATGTTAGCTGGAATAGGACGCTAAAAGTGTTAGAGATATAAGATTTACCTTCTACGTCGCAATCGCACTTAACAACACCATATCCATAATTGCAGTCAAATTCAAATGCCTCTTCGTCTACACTTCGCATCACTTCTTTCAATCGATCCGAAGCAATCTTAGCTCCGTCAAGCTCGGGACCAATGGCCACGCGAACCGCAAGACGGGCCGTCGCCCTCTCGGGAATCACATTGGCTGCAACTCCACCCTCGAACAAGCCAACATTGACGGTTGTGTTGCCAAACTCCTCACTACTCCCCAAATCCGTTTCTAAGACGCGAACGAGCCCACGCATCAATACCTCGGTCGCACTCTTTCCTAGCCACGGGTACCCGCTGTGTCCGGCATGACCATGCGCAGTGATATTGCAGCCAAAGATACCTTTGTGTCCGCAAACCAAGCGACCCTCGGTCGGCTCACCAAAAATAGCTGCCTTGAAGTCCGGGGCAGGATCCAAGTTTCCGCGCGATTCCGAGAAATGTCGCATTCCGACACCCGATGTCTCTTCCCCAACAACATACAGCAGCATAATATTGTCTTCCTCGCCGGCAAGAACACCGGAGTCAAGCAGTGATTCTAGAGCAATTATCTGTGCGGCCACGCTACCTTTGGCGTCTACACTGCCGCGGCCCGCGATCAAGGTATCGGAGTTGAGGGAAGAGTCGTTTATCGAGTATGGGATGAAGGGAGGGACTGTGTCTATATGACTAGACACGAGCACCTTCGGCGAAGGGTGTGGATTGGAACTCGGCCAGGCTATAACATTGAAACGAGGTTTACTATCGGAGTTGGGTGAGGACGGAGGAATGGAGTCGAGCTGGATGGTAAAGCCGCGTGCGGTGAGGTAGTCGACTAGGAAATTGCCGACCTCATTTTCGTTGCCGCTAATGGATGATATCTCAACGAGAGATTTGTGTAAGGAAACTAAATCTGCTCGGTAAGAAGGGGACCCATGGGACGACTTGTAGGACGGCGAGTTTGACGAAGTCGAAGCTGTTTTGAGAGGCTTTTGAAGTTCGGATCCTAGAACTCGGCAGTTGCTGAGTAGCAGGGCGGAGAGAGCCCAGAGTTTCATGTTTATGAAAGTTCAGGTGCAAAATATATCAATTGAGTTATTTTGGCATCCAAATGATATCCCCTCAATTAGGTATTCAGATAATTCAATGTTGTTGATGTTACCATTCCAAGCTCTATGGTGATAAAATAGGATTAGTAATAGAAACCTGCCACCCACTCTGGGGGTGGGGGAATATAATGTGGACCTGTGATGGCGTCTTCATAGCGCTAAGAAGGCGCGAGCCTAGATAAGTACTGCTCTACATTATTTGTGTGAGGAAATACAAGCCCTTTAAGCTCAACCCAATATCATATCAATATAGACAAGAATTTTTATACTGCATAGCTATTTCAGATAGGTATGTTCGACTAGCTATTCATTTCAAAATATCATCGTGGTAATGGAACTGTACATATACGGCGTATTAGTGACAGCAAATGGTTGCTTAGCATCTAAAAAGGGGGGCAATGGGGGACCTCTTTCTTCTACTCTTTCAACAGATGTCTATTTTCTTACACAGAACTCGAAAATGGGAGAGGAGAGAAAAATAATAAATTGAATAAGATTTTTTTTGTGGAGCAGGGATTGCATTTTGCTCTTCATTGGAATTACAACATACCGTACCTAGGAAAAGGGATTATGTATCAGATATCTCTGGTGTTTATTTTTGAGAAAATTGGCCTGAATAGGGGTTGACTCGACCAACCTACGCCGATAGAGTCATTCACAGGCATAAAAGTTGACAGAAGAGTCATATGGTAAGTGAAGTAGGATTAAGGCCTAACGATGATATTTTACTGCTCTTACCTAAGCATAATCTATGATTTGCCCCTATTCTACGACGTGCTAAGGTAAGTAGGACTATACGAGACCGAAACTCAGCCCCCAGGAAGAGAACATAATGAGGTCAGCACTATAACTTCACGATGCATGTTCAACTATATCATGCTATATCTACCAAGAATTCTAGAATTTTTTTACTGTATTTCTTTTTATTCACTACTAAGCTTGTAGGCATATATAGCGAGTTTTAAGAGGCGAAGCCAATATAATAGCAAGAGTCATACGGTCTAGTTCGCGTCACTATTCCGCAGCAAAAGAAGAAAAATATCTTAAGGCGACCGAGCTGAGCTTGGCTTCAATTGCTGTGCCGCAAATTTAAATTTCCATCTTGAAGAGTGGTCCGATCATAACCAGTGAATATCGCACGCGTCTTGGCGTCAGGACGACGTTACATGGCTAATTTCAGCAGGGCTAGCAGCTGCCTAGCTCTAGCCGTCGCCCCGTAAGGCAGACCCTATGAGTTATCTTCATAACTTCTAGGACCCAAATCTCACGATCCTTGTTACCTAATATGTAGACTGCTATACGATTTGTGCCGCGCTCCTTGTCCGCATATAAAAGGACCGAGATGTCTATGAAATCTCACGATGGCATCTTTTCTCACCCACCCCGACAACTCGTTTGTTAACTCCCTTGGTAGTACCACTCTCGTTCGCTTTCATCCACGATGCGCTCTTTCCTCGTGACCCTCTCGGCAGCCGTCGCCGTAACGGCCCTCCCTGATGTCACCGCCGTTCGCAAGGAGCTCACATGCAGCAACTGGCCGTTCTTCCGCCAGTTAAACAGCGTTGCGGGTCCCTTCTCCCTCTTCGCCGATTCCACCGGTAACTCCAGCATTGACGGTAACAAGGGCACCTACATAACCATGGATGACCCGACCATCGCGTCAGGCTGGGTACGGAACCCCCTCCTATAGTATCCCTCAAATATTCCAAACTAACATCCTCTCAAGATCGGCATATCGCCTCAAAAAGCCGTAGCGGTGCCCTATTTCCAATGCCAAGCCTTCGGCAGCGCTGAGATGCTCGCCGTAAACTACAACGGCGCATACCAGCCCCTAAGCATTTCGGAGTACATCTACCACGAGTACGACGGCTTAATCTTCATGAAGTCCACGGCGAGAGGCGCTCCGATTGAGCCGCATTGGCATTACTACCCCAACGGAACGCGCCAGGCCGGTACTTTCCTAGGATTCAACAACGACACGACGTGGGCGTACCTACTTGATAGCACGTCAGGAAAGTACCGAGTCCGGCTCCTGACAGACGGCCAGAAGTTGTATGACGGAGAGTTCGCCGGTTTCGTGAGAGCTGGTGACCCAGATTCTTCTGATTAAGGAGGATGAAGGTTGAATGATGGATCTGGGTAGGATGGCGATAAACGTATCCTAATGTCTAATGTATATCTATATGCTACCGATATAATCAGTTCTATGGCTTCTCGAAAAAGAATAAACTTACGTGCATTCTGCTGTTTCGAAAGTCGGTGCTTTCTAAGGTACTTTGCCCCTACGAAATTGCTTGGTCGAGTTTGCTAGGCTTGCGCCTTCGCATTTTACCAAGTGCTCGAAATATGAAGATAGTTAAACATTACATAAAGTGAAGGATATTCGACATACCTAAATAGCTCTAAAATTTAGTTGTCCAGAAAAATGCTAGTGAATGCATCGCAATCTAGATGTAATCGTGAATATTTTACCCCTGAATGCCTGTAACTAGGTACCTACCTGACCTTCGACCCCTCCAACGACACCCCTATCAGCCCCTACAAACCCCTAAGGAAATAGGCACAATTATGATTACCTAGGTCTAGCGACTCTCCTATTCACTGACATCACTGATATCCCACCATTTCACTCACTTGCGATTCTCAACAGCACGATGCGCATCCTTCAAACTATCTTCACTTTCATCTAATACAACACGACTAAGCCACCTGCATCTCAGGATAGCAATCAGACAACATCTGATATATAACCACCATCCCTCATCCCTTCCCTCCCCCTTTCAAAATGACCATATAGTATAGACGGCAACCAATGATACAACAAGCCTCCAAGAAATTTAAACCGCGCCTCTGCATTTCGGCGTCTGCTACCTACACACATTCGGGGGGTAACCCGGATAAAAAAAACAAATCAAAAAACCAACTAGGTGCCTAGACATCTATATAAATATAACAACACATCTCGCCGGACGCGTCGGAAGAACGTAGCTCGCTCTGCTACAATGAATCCATACCAACTCTCCGTTTTGGGGTATCAGGGTATCAGGGTATCAAGTTAATCGTCCCTTCTCTTAATGACCGGCCATGCTAGGTCCAGCATTCGCGCCAATTCCTGGCGCGATACTTTTAGATTCCCCTTCCCCTTCGTATATCTCCTCGACTTTCTCCCCGGGGACTTGGGTAATTGGGCTGAATTGGTCTACCTCCTCGATATCTTCGTCGATTTCGATGTCGCCGATTGCTTCTTCAGCTTCCTCAGCCTCTTCATCCTCTTCCTGAATCGTGATTTCGCCGCTCCTTCTTCCTAGCCCGCTCGCACTTGCACTTCGGCTGTGGCCGCCCGAACTGGGACCGCTGCGAGGTGGATTGCCGATAGAAAGCATAGGCCCCTTGAATAGGTTGCGCTTGCGCTTTGCAAATAAGACTGACGGGCTATTCGATAAAAATGGGTTAGGGGAGCCAGGAGGATTTTGCGACGAGGGTTTAGAAGAAGGCATGCCTTCGTTGAAGTTTAGCGTAAGTGCCGGACCGCGGACAAGACGAATGTTGGACGGGAACGACGTGCTGGTTGGCGTAGCTGGAAGGACCTTAACTGAATGGTGAGGCGAGCGCCCGGGAGTCTTCGTAGTCGAAACTGACCCAGTAGAGCTAGTCGAGCTAGCCTTCGAATGTGAGTGATGGTGATGCGGCATTGTCCGAATAGAGGAGAGAGAAGATGAAGTCGATTTTCGTCCCCGAAGGCCAATAGACGAACGACGGATCGTAGAGCGTGGTGTTAGAGGTACAGGTGACAGAGACTGACGCTTGTATGATGAAGCGCCAGATGGCATACGGCGTGGTCCTGGATTAGAAGGCGTTGAGAGAGGCGCAGGTGTAGGTTTCCTCATCGGATTACCACCACCTGCACTAGAAATTTTAACGATGCCGTTGGGTAACGGCGAAGTCCCACCGCTCGATGCTGTGGTCCCCTGTGTAGAGTGTGGATACTTAGAAGTATGAGGCCGAGGGCTCCGATCCCCCGGATGTTTGCTACCACCAGAATGACCATCCTTCGCGGCTAAGTTAGGTGTTGACATACTGCCCCGTTTATTAGGTCGATGTCGTCTCGTACTTTCGACAATCCAGTGGGTCCAATTCTTCCATGTCGCGACGATTGCCTGCGACGGCTTCTTCCTAACTTTGGGTGGGGGGTTCATTTCTTGTCCCTCATTTCTGTTTAGCGCATCTGAAGTAGTTACAAGGTGAAGCGTCGAACCTCTAGACCGTGCGCTTCGAAGAATCCCTTCCTTTGGTGGTGGTATAGGCCGCTGATGTCGAGACGAGCTGACTGATCGCACTGAGTCTTTATCAATGGGGGGTGGTGGCGTGCTGGTATCGGGGCTTAAATGGTTCTTAACCTGAGACTCGGGTAAGTCAGGCAGCTCCGGGACTTGATAGTCGCCATATTGAGCACTCCTCCTTTCTGGACGCCCTCTTGCCTTAGGCAAGGGGTGTTCTCCTAAAAAACCGGAGCCGCTGGGATCTTCGTCGAGAATAGGTGCCATTCGTTCGAGCTTGCTGGATGCTGCTGAAAATCGACGCGAATTCCGGTTCTCGGCTTCCTTTTCTTTTCTTCTCTTTTCGCGTCGACGAGATTTTCTCTCTTCCTTCTCTAGCAACAATGTCCACCAACCAGCTAGCGCATCGCACTTTTGCGCCAAAACACTCTCAATGACAGCATCGATGTCTACACCGGCGCTGCGCATTCGTTGTAAGCAATCTTTCTCGAGATGTGTTGCAAATGGAGGGGGCTGATGCAGCTTAAGGATAGCTTGTTGCTGAGGGGCGTATTCTGCGAAGAAAGCATGAGAAAGGATTTCGGGAAGCGTAGGCCTTAGTAGTGGTCGTTTCGAGAGGAGGAGCTTGATCAGGGAAACTGCGTCAGGAGGTAGATGTTCTGGATATTTCGGCTCGTTTGTGAGGATCATGGTCCTCGTAATATTATCGTCATCGTCGTCGAACGGCAGCTCGCCGCATAAAAGCGCGTATAGAATTACACCTAAACTCCACACGTCAATTTTTTCGCCAGCGTACTTCTCCCCTTTCAACATCTCTGGCGCCGAGTAACAAATTGTACCACAGAACGTCTGCAAATAGTTCGCTTTGCCTTCGTATTCTCGCGTAAAACCGAAATCGACTAATTTGACATTCTCGTGTTTATCTAGCAGGATGTTTTCGAGCTTTAGGTCACGATGGACGCACGACTGTTGGTGCACGTAGGAAACGGCGCCAACGAGTTGTGTGAATATCCTCTGGACCTTTTCGACTGGTAGGCGACCATGTTTGAGGAGGTAATTATAGAGCTCATCGCCTGGGACCGGTCAACGAGAGCATGGGATTATAGTGGCGCGCCATGACATACCTGGGCAATACTCCAAAACGAGCCATACGAGGGTTTCGGTGACTATTATTTCATATAGGCGCGCGATATGGGGGTGGACGAATTGACGGTGGTGGTGGATCTCTCTCGCGAGATTGGCGTCATCCTTGTTGGCTGACTTGAGGACGACCTGCTGCGATTAGGAGGATTGTCTAAGGAATATCGAGCGGAAGCTTGGAAGCCCAGGCAAGACCAACCTTGGAGCCATTCGTGAGCTTGTGGGTTGCGAGATAGACCTTGCCAAAGGAACCCTTCCCTATAAGCTTCCCTAAGGTGTAGTTCCCGACATTTTTGAGATCCTTGTTCGAGAATTCACTGTCAGGGGTAAGGGATATCAGTACCAAAGCTCTTCCAATCTACCAAAACAACGAGTCCAGTTGAACTTACTCGAGTAGCTCCTGATACGAGTTGGCGAGCTAGACATATGCAATACATCATTATCAGTACTCGAGCTTTCGTAACGCATTATATCGTCAGTCTTGGTCTTGAATACTGACTTTCGCCTTTCGTCCCAGCGCCTCGGCCTTAGCTTTATTTGTCTGCATATCCCTCTACGACTCTTCTTCAGCGCCACCCGCTCCCTCCGAAACGTCGCTAGGTAGAAGGTATTGGTGTTCCAAGATGTAATGTAGACTCGGTTGCGGGTTTAAGGAACGATCCGAGACCGCGGGATACGGCTCGGGAATGGCGATCGGCGCCCGACCGAATTCGAAGGCTCATGAATAAACTTGACGGTTATATTAAGAAAGTGAAGCTTTGCAGCTATCTCGATGTAACTGCGACATAGACAAACAGATGATATAATAGACTGGATGATTGCGAAAATGGAAGATCGGATGGGTATATAATTATTCAGGGGTCTCGACTCTCGTGGGTATCGTCTCGCGTCGTGGCAATTGATGTCTTAAATAACCAACTTTCGATGGCGCCGTTAAACTGGTTCGGAGGTTCGTAGATGTCGGAAATATACAAGTCTACCTAGTCTAACACATATGCTTCTTTCCCTTCCTCGAGAATTGAGGTAGAAGATTTCATCGAAGTAATAATGGTTGAAGGAGGCACAGGATTATTACAGTTAAAGTCAATAATAATTGGGAAAACTTTCTAATCCCATCTTTCTCTCTCTCGAGCCGGCCGAAGGCAGGGACGGGCAAGGATCGCCATCACCCCGACCAAAACGCATAAGAACGGGGCTGCCCGAGCTCGACAGCTGACATTAGTGACATTACTAGAGACATGGCAACCGCGCGGACATCTCATGCAGGGGGTGGTTCTAGGATACCTACCTGGTACCTAGATACAATTTATTTTAGGGAGCTCTTTATCGATACGCACCTTCTCATTCGACCATTTATTGGAGAATGCCGTCGGACGGCCAATTATAGTCGTACAAGACCCTGTTTCCCCACCCTCCTGCAATTACTTAAATTGAAGCTAAGCCAAATTCGACACTCAGAGTTTACTATTCTGATTTTATTCTTCTTCTTGTAACAATTCTATGTTCTTCGGCGTCGAACAGGCAGGTAACATTCGGATTGATATTTGTTATATACTAGTATATGAATGTCCCTACCTAAACATCGACGTCATATTTCACGATCTCAAATACTCGCACACGCTTTTACCCCACCGTATACCACCCTTATAAACCCACATCCCCGGAGCGTTTCCACTTTTGAGTCCCTCGATGGCATCAGCTAGTTCCGGACCGAGTCCTTCAGCCTTTATGTCCTTGACGGGATATAGGTAGGTCTTGAAAGAAAAGAGAATGGCTCTCGTTTCAGGCATCCGTGTCAGTGTCTGCAATTCCATTCTTACCCAAGCCTAGGCAGCTACCGTCAGCGGGTGTTCAATGTTTGTTATCATACTAACAGACTCACCCTCTCAATATCGACATTTACGTTCTCCTCAATTTGGTCTCCTTCATTGATGTGGTTGCCACAGACGTTGAATAGCTCGGGATTTGTCGTCACCGACCACTGGGCACTCGAGTCAGCGATTTAGTGTTGCTAAACTTAATTGTGAACCCGAGACTCACATTGACTCGGGAAGCACTTTTACCAACTTCCAAGCGGCTGAAATATCTCTCCATGCTTGGTCCGATCTTTTCGTACGACGGTACAGGCACATGGATTTCTTTCATTGATTTCCCTATTTTAGAAGCCGGATCAAATCCGTTCGGACAACAACACGCGAAGGCGATGCATTGATGGCCCTCCGGCGTTTCACGTAGGAAGAACAAATCGTCCTCAACATTCTGACCGAGACTTCGCAATGCCTCAATCGGGTCTTCCGGAGGCAATAGCGGGAGAGTTGCACCAGTGACGCTGTTTCGAAAGAACTTATCGTCCCTCGTGAAGAGAGTGGGGTATCTCGTGGGGAGATATTCTCCTAAAAGGTACGAGTATACCTCTTGAACAGCCTCCACGCCGTATGGCATACAACCAAGGGTGTGGTGCTGGTGCTTTTCCATTACTACTTGGCGATCTCGTAGGCGAGACTCATAGTTGCGATCGATTACTATGAGGTCCGAGGGAGTTGTCGACCGAAGTGCTATATCGAGCCTTATTAGCATGAGACTACTATGAAGTCTTAGCCGCTTCGGCAGTATACCTACCCATAGTTATGTAGTATATTGGCTTAAATGGTCGAAACTTCTGTGGCTCCGTAGTCTCCCAGTTGAAATCTGGAAGAGGCTTGACGTTGGGTTCGTATGTAAGTGTTTCATTGTTCTTTTCGAGAGACGAATGGGCGTTCCTCTGAACAAGATTCGATTAATTCCCATCCGTTATTAGGTACATGTCGCGATGTCACTTGCCTTCGTGTAAAGTGTCCATATCCATGTAACAGCCCCCAAAAGGCTTAGAGCTAACGCGAGTATAGCCAGCATGTTTCCGATGTTTATTGTGTTATTCCACTGTGATATTCGATACAAAACCTTCAGCGGAGTGCCCTGTTATGACGATTACATTGAAAACAGCCTTCTTATAGGAATAGTTGCCGATTTATACCCGGTATAAGCTGATAGGGCGTATACTAGATTGTATAGATGCCCCGCAATCGTGATGCGGAGCTCTGATAACGATCTTTGCCTATGACATGATAAAACTAGCTTGGCTTGCCGATGCCGGGCTACTGGAACCTGATCTTATCTAGACATTATTAATTCATCGAAGCTCTCTGGAATATCTACCGGGTGGGTAAGGGTTCTCTGGAAGGTAGAGTGTTGCGTCGCCCCACGGAGGATGAAATGACACCGATGAAGCGGCTTAGTAATATGCTTGATGGGCTATTCAGGGGCAACATAACTGACGACGATGTGACGATTCCTATCGAGCAACCCGGCTACCTCATACAGATACACTATCTGAGTGCCCACCCAGTACTCTTTGATTGGAGTTTCGATCGGGGCCGAATCGTCTGAGTGGCACAATAGAATTCAGTATGGGCAAGGTCCTCCCCCTAATCACTATGTTGCTGACTCGACCATCTACGCGGCTAAGGTAATATTGCGACTATGCCATGGTAAAGCTAATAAGCTCTGAGGAGATGGTGTTGATAGGGGGAGGACATTCTGGTTACTACGAACAAGTTGAGTACCTCTATGTGGGAGAGATGGGACTGAGTTTTGGACGATATGGCCTTCTAACTACCCAACCAACGAGAAGAGCTATTTGTTGCTCCTATTCAAGAAAATAGACCCCCACGTATCAGTAGGCCAAAGCCGGCAAAGCTTCATGTCCATAAATGCCGGACAGGGTCGATGGGCGGTAGGATTCCCACTGCTGTTCTGCTAACACATCAGTCAACTCTTCCTCGTTCATGATGAATGCCTTGTTGGTAAGGAGATCTTTAACAAGGTCGTCGTTCTCCTGTTGATCGATGTTGACCGCACGCGTTGAGGTTTTGACAGGGAGCTGAATACCCTGTGACCACTTAAAATAGTTGTCCTTGTCCCATATCTGCTTGATACGCCGCAGCTCTTGATGGTTGTTCCCGTAGTACGACTTTTCGTGGGCGTCTGGCTTGAGCGAACCATCAGGGAAATTAATGAAGGTAGCTCCTTGCACCATGCCGTATGGACTGAGTTTCGGCTTCATCCTTTCCAAAAAGCCTCTCATGTTCATCTCTAGCCATTTCTCGTCCCATTGGATCATGATGTATGCATGATAAATACTACCGCGCCAGCGAAAAGCGGTGTCCTTTCGCTGCTTCGAGTTTGCCTCTCCACCAGAATGGATGAAGGTAACCTGCAGTAAGCCTGTTTCGCCCTCGAACTGTTCTCGGAAGACCTTCATCTCGTCTCTGATGATTCTGGTGATTTTTTCGATGTTCTTTCGGCCATTCTTAAATACGAAAGAAGTGTATATCTGATAAGACCGGTTAGTAGGGAAAGACTTTTTAGTCTCCTCAACCCACTGCGCTGCGAGAGTTTCGTGGAGGAAACGAGATGATTTCTCCTGTAACGATCGCCGTTTGAGTTGTTTTTTCAACTCCGCATGTTGAGTAGGAGCGTTTGCAAAGGCCCAAGCATCGATTGCTTGGTTGAAACCTCTCCGGCCACCATTGTAATACACCAGAAACCGAACTGCAAGATCAGTCTTGGTGTTTGTGAGGTCGCAATAGCCAGGAACTATCCATGGTCAGCTCATTCGGCCAGTCCCTGGTATAAAAGCTGTTCATGGTAGTTATGAAGGCGCCCATGACTCCACGCTCCGGAAACCAGGTGTACCGTCCAGCGACGACGAAATCGCTGCTCAACCTGTTCATTGCCAACTTCATTTCAACGACTACACCGAAGTTACCGCCACCTGCCCCACGAAGCGCCCAGAAGAGCTTGCCTTTATCGCTTCGTGGATCATCACGCTCCGAAACAGTCACTTCATCTCCATCCCCGGTAACGATACTAAACTCCTTCACAGTATCGCAGCCCATCCCGAAACTTCTTGTGAAGGGGGAAAGGCCGCCCCCTAATATAAATCCACTCACTCCCACAGTGGGACAACGCCCACCGTTGACGACGAAGCCATCCAAGTGATTGCTGACAAGCTCCTTATACACGTGGAACCACAATGCACCGCCCTTTACCGTCACGGTTTCCGATGCCTTATCGAGACTAACTTCATGCATCAAGCCGAGTTCCATCAATATTCCAATGTTCGTTGTAGAGCCTCCGGAGTAAGAATGGCCGCCATTCTTGATCGTGATGGGGATTTTACGGGATTTCGCGGTTTTAATGACGTCTCGCACATCGCAAGCGCACTTGGGTCTGACGACACAGGGAGGGCTTGAGAAGCGATAAATGAGATTGGCCGTCGCGATGTAACGCTCATAGTCGTCCTCCTGGGGTTCATGCACGGGGATTTTTTTGGCTTTGAATATCCTGATGGCATCCGCCATATTCTTTTCAGAGTATGGAATTACCTCAGGAGAAACGGTAGACATGGTTATTGCAAGGGGTTTGACTGAGCTGGATGATAGTGTAAATGCCTAATTACTTACCTAGGTGATAAGTGGTGGAATCTGTCAACCACTGTGTTCTTATACCTAACATTTCAAGACATGCATGTGATGCAAGTGATAGATAATAATAATACTGCTGCCGTCCTGCCGATTGTATACGTGGCAGAGCGAGTCTCGTTCGTGGAGAGCTGCGTCATTGTACTAGCATTGACTTGTGACGCCTCCACATGTCTTCGGCACTGCGCTTTAACTATGCACCTAGGGAACCAGGAAGCAGTTCGTACAATCTAAATCCTACCTACCTAGTCGATAACCATACATTGTGTTTCGGTGTCATCTCTGTCGTATGAATACCTAGTACCTATCCTTACTGGTCTTGATTTCAATATGCTTACTATAGTGGTACTTTTAATATCTAGGAGCTTTCATAGAAAAGTATCGCTCTAATCTTTGCCTGTTTTCTTAATTAAAGCGTAGTGCCGAAGGCACTAAGAGGCGTCACAGGCCAGTGCTAGTATCAGTGATAACATACATCCCCCCTTAGAGCTGAAATGTTGAAATAGCAAGATAGCGACTAGGTATACGCTAAGATGGTCCCCGATCAGTTAAGGAGTCAAATATAGTACTGATGATACAGTATCAAATCTTTAGATCAAACATAATTAGCAGGACGTCTAAGGAGAGTGTGCGTGTAAACACTGCAGTAGTGGCGATTCACTCAAGTGACCATATAGTATACCGACATGTTACTTTAGAGTTAGACAAACTAAAAGAAACAAATTATAGGTAAGAATCAGGGCAGTCTCCAGGTGATATCCCGAGCTGTAGTGGTGTGAGTGGGTATGGTTAGACATGCATTGTGGCTTGCGCCTTTGCTCTAAAAGCAATTTGATCAGAGGCTCCAGGGGCTTTTCAGGGTCAAGTCTACCCCCCGTACTCGGTATTCAAATTATCTACCCATCTAGTTACCGGTAAGTAGGCCAGTAATCTCACCATCCCTTTGCAGAGTACCTCATATTGAGCATAATCGTCTGTCCTCTTCATCTTCAATGTCCTATCATTATATTACTTAACTCTCTGATTCTAGAGGTGATAATTTCTAATTCGGGTTCAAGTCTAGTCTTTAGGTAAACAGTCAGTATGGGTGGGAAGCAAGGTTCTAAGAAACTCGAAGCGACAAATTGGACATCTAGTCTAGAGACTGTCGATTGGTGTCAGAGAGGCCCCTTGATGAGTGTCATACGCAGAGTGAATGCTAGGACGAAGTGGTAGTGCCGCTAAGTAGCAGGTGCAATGGTGATCTATTAGCGCTTGACTCTTTCTAATATCTAAGGGGCTTCGTTAAGGGGCGAAGCCCCTTATATACCTTCACTACTCCAGGCCTAGCGACCCGCGCGAGGGCTCCCCGAGCCCTAGCTCTTATCGCGCGGGGCCCGCGCTGCTATGACTCAGCTAGTCCCCTCACAATTGAAATACAGGGCCTAGGCACTATATTCAATGCCAGCATCACGCTATCTCATTGTCCCAGATTAGCGGCCAGCTGCAAATACTACCCCGACAGGGACTCATTTATAGTTGACTCGAAGCCCCTTAGAACAACTAGTTCTTATAACCTTAATAAGACAGGTACCCCACCAGTTCATGGCCGCTGTACTTAACGCCAATTATCAGCCACTATAATATAGGTACCTACCTTAGGCTATAGGTACCTGGAAGTGATAAAGGTCATATCATAATAGCGATAGGGGATCCTCTTAGCACTTAGCTCCCTGTATCATGGCGGGGGAGCTACCAAGTATGCCTCTATTTAATGTATCTATTTAGTAGTTAGCTCTAATAACACCACAATCCCGTCTTCCACACAACTTTTTCAACCAAGTTAGAGTATCATATCATTCAAATCACCTCATCTTTTTATTCTGCGTCAGCCTCATACCAGGATCCTGGAATGCGAGGAATAGGATTCTCAACCATATCCCAGAACTCACCAGCGAACTCGTCTGTAGGCTCGCTCCAAAAGATATTCCAGTCGTCCACATTAGGTCCAAATCGGAAGCTAATCAATGTATAATGGCCTTCCCATAAGTCAGCGTATAGTACAAGCCCCATTTCGGTGATATGATATGTATGGGTATAATGGTACATCATTATCGTGCGACTTTTAGGGTCGCTAGCGCGGAGAATTCTTAGCTCCTCCCTCCCATATTTAATCAAGTCTATGCCGATCACTTTTAAGAGAGAAAGCCAATTTTGAAGTCTAGTTTGTCCCGAGTGCTCAACTTGACTCTTCCTATATGGAAACCGAAAATGGCCCCCAAGTGGCCATAAAAGTATGCAGAGAAGCGGTGTTAAACGTGAAGAAGGATCGCCTGGCATATTACCACTCGTTGTAGGATGATAGAGTGTACATGAAAGATCATGGAGATCCGATCTTTGTATAACGTTTCGAGCGTAATTGATCCAGCCCTCAATCTCAGTCCCACGCCAGTTATCGAATTTCTTTAGTGATATGTCAAACTGTGAGGTAGCTAGCGCAATAACGTGAATAGGCCGTGGGTTAGCATCAGAATTACATGCTTCCTTCAAGTCTTCATTTGAGTCGGGACTGAGAATGCGTCGAACAATTTCAAGCTTTAAAGGGGGGACGTTGATCATATTCAACGCTGCCCTGCGTAGTCGAGTAATCAGAGGTGTCTCGTTATGGGCAGGGCAGATGATTGGTTGCAATCTTCGAAAGACTTCCACGTCTGATACTGCAGGACATCTACTGTAATATCGACAATCTTCAATGTCTTTGAATATGAAACAGTCCGGTGATAGCAATTGAGTGAACTCTAGCTGTCTATCTCGGTTGGGTATTCTTTCACGTGGACACCAGTAAGCACAATCGGTCGCGATGCTGAAACGGCGTTAATATTAGTCAAGAGCGGCCGATGAGGATGGAATCGCAGAAGCTTACAAGCCCCCAATATTTGGGCAATCTACATCAAGCTTCATATCTTTCAGGAGCCTGGTTACTTTGACTGATGCCATAAATACAGCATACTGAGAAGTGTCTTAGCTGATAAATCAACTCAGAAATATTCATGCGGCTTACATGCAAGATACTTGATCCAATTTCCGTACGATCGAATGGCGATGCTTCCCCTGCATCAAACATGGCTTGGAGCTCCTTTACGTCGTCTCTTTGTACGACGTCGAAAACCATCGAGTAGGCTGACCTAATAGGGTAATTTCGTAAATGGAATTTCCAACCAGAGTATGACTTGGCTATATTGAGAGACCATGCACTCAGCATACCCGTAAGCCACCAGGGGGGCTGAGTGTGGATAATGAAGCCATCAGGTGTTGATGAAATGTTCACACGGCCAAATATAGATGGTTTTTTCCAGGCTCTCAACTCCCTTCTGGAGCAACACGCAGCCTCAGCACCAAAGGACTTCGGGTGGGCCGAATTATTTCGATGTTCGGTTTCCTTGTCATCGGTAATCAAGCTATTTGGCCGTTGAATGGTTTCCAATTGCGACGTAACTTTGCAGGCTATAATATCCGGCTGAAGTTTGACAAGTGTTCTGAGACTTGTCAAAAGTAGAACGCATACCTAGGTATTTGAGTAAGTAGGAAACTTACATAAGGTATCCCTGTTGAGCAAGCTGAAGCATTCTCAAGGCACTTTCCAGACGCCGTTCGAGATCCCGAAGCTTGTCTTTCTTTAGCAAAACTTTGATACATGATATTCTCCGATCGACCCGTCTCCCAGAATTTATCTGAGAAGATAAGTCGTCGGCTACATCGGTTAGTTTCTGTAAAGCTTTACGGCAGTATTTCGCGCTTCGTATCGCAGCCGTATCATCCCAGAGCTGAGGAGGAAGCTGGTTCTGGATGAAGTGTTGCTCGGCTTCCCAGAGGGCAGGATCTAGACAGTCGATTTGCTCCATCAAGTCCGCTATATTCTCAGGTACGTCCTTCACTTCACCCCAGAGACGTTTAAGTCTTATAACTGCGTTTGCAGCCGTGCCGGCCACCTGCGCAACAGCAATACCGCTCGCAACGATACCCAAAGCTTCGGCCATGAGATATGGTCTCTATATATACGTAGAAATACTCTTTTAAATTATTCATTGTTGAGAGAACTCGTAAATTGATCATAGTGTAGAAGGTTTTCTGCGCAATAAAGACGTAGTGGCGGAGCTGATGTGGCGGAGAGAGGGCGGAGAGTCCTTATGGATTATGCCTAGCAGTCGCAGTCTTTCACCACCTAGATAGTCGTCGTGATTGGTCAGGTTCATTATGTGGCTGGCTTGCTCCCACTATCACTCGACTGGCTGGCTTGTCTCACACTCCTCATGCAGGTACCCCGAATGTCTAGCCTGTGCTAGGTGCCTCCTACATCATACTTACTTTCTCCGTCCCCTACCTATACTTTTAAGTGACATTTCTCGCCCTTTACTCTAATAAAAGAGAACAAAATAGGAGATGACCAAAAAGGTTACAATCAGACTTGGGAACCGTTCAATAACAGCATTGGGGGTGAAATAAGTGTCATTAATCACCGCGACGCCATTTAGAATGGCCAATAGGAACAAGGAAACTTATGCTCCAATACCCAACCATGAAAATGCAGTTGCGACATTTCATGGATCCATCGCTCGACCGAGCGCCAAATCAACCTCATAAGCCAATCCTCCTCCAAGTCAAAGCTCAATCCCAAACTCCCAAGATATAGAACCTAGCCACGAATCCCTGAATGTCCAAATTTCCCTTCGGTTTTCCCCCTCTCATGAGCAAGTAGGCCCAGAAGCTTATGTGAAGAACGGCCCAAAAGGGTGCGAAGACAGGTGGCGGCCAACTCCGCTCTTCTTCTTCTTGTCGGCCTTCGCTTCCTTGGGACGAAGAGGGAGACCTGTAGCTTTCGCTCCACTGCCTCCGACTTGCTCTACCTCCTGTACGTTGCTGCTCATCCTGCGCTTGCGTATAGGAAGGACCATTTCGCTTCTCTTGCGATAAATCTCACTCCCGTCACTGTCAATTGCCTCTTCCTGCTGATTGCCTGCGAATCTGCGTTTCCGAGGCGAGAGGACTAAGCCGGGAGTTGCTGCCTTTGGCATGGGTGACACAGGAGGAGCAAGATTCTTATTAGTGCGAATCTTGTAGAGGTCCATGAATTGCTGTACATTGAGAGCAAGGGTGGAATCTGGCAAGTATGTCTGCGTAGGCCTGTTCTGGCGATAGATGTGGAACTGCTCGCGGGCAGCAACCAAGTTGAGGATCAACTCGCACAAGATGCTCTGAGAGAGGCGTTTGGCCCAATTGAATGGGGCGGAGATAGCGTTGAGAAACATCTCCTGGCAGTAAATCTGAGAGATACTGAGCTGGTCGTTGTACAAGCGACGTTCGTAGATCATCGCTTTGAACAGCTTGGCCATCTCTTCGTACGGGTTGGAAACCCCTTCCGAAGTCCACGCCATCTCCAGCAAGTTCCAAGTTCCAGGTCTGTATTTGACCGAGTCCCAGCAAAGACCCGGGACCGGGGCGACATCTGAGAACGTGTTTCCGCCTTCCATGATCTTTGTTGTAGATTCCAGGAATGCCTTGCCTGGTTGCTGTTAGATGGAAGCTGTTCATAGACTTCAGAATTAAAGATAAATACCTTGATTGATCCTCAGTGATGGAATGAACCTCTCTAGTTCTGCTGACAAGAAGCAACAGCGACTGTACCTGTGAGAAAGCAGCAGTGTTAGTCTTAGGGTATATGATTCTATCCGCTCGGGAGGGAAACTCGTCGCTTCCTGGGAGAAACGGGCTAGAATGTGGTATGCTCAACTTACGAGAACTATCGTCAAGTGACGGCGACGAACTGTTTAATGGCAGATGTAGAATCTGATAGATGCCGATGATAGTATCAAAGGCGATATGACAGATGATTGATGCGAGAGTGATTGAGCGCAGGTTTGATGATGTAGTTTAGTCTGTCTTGCTTTAATCTCTTCAGATGTGAGAAGAAGAGAAAATGTTGTAGAAGTTTAGGTTGGTAGTAGGTGAGAAGGATTAGATGTAAAAGTAGTAAGTGGGAGGGACGGGAGGTATTTATAGTAAATGGGAAAGATTCGATGTGGGCAGAATCTTGAATAGATAACCGCATTGCCTGGGCAGTGGAGACTACAAGAGCCTCAAATATAGACCGTGGAGTAACAAGTATTTAAACTTCGAGTGTTTTGCCGATGATCACACAGTATAAGGAGCTGATAATCGGATATATAGTTGCCTATAGACGTACAGAGTGGATAAACCCTCCGAATAGACCCTCTGAATAGACCTTATAGTCTCGCATTGACCACTGTTCATACATTATATTAAGATGCTCCATAAAATAAATCGATTGATTCTGATTCCAAGACAAATATATGCTTCTTAGTACTGTGTAAATTCCCAATGTGTTCGAGTTTTGGGTATCGCCCTAATCGGCCGGTACTTAAACCCTCATTTACAACCCCTTCAGCCTCCTCCTACTAGCAAACGACGAGTGCCCAATCATGTTCCCTTAACATAAGACATAGTGCGATTTGGGTTCTGATTACATGTTGTTGTCTGCGGCGGCTAAAATGGTGCTTCGACGAGGGAGGACTATATCTCCTTTTTTCCCACCCCCTTTTCGTATACCGTATTTTTTATGGATACTATAGGCCTTTTCTAGTGATCTTATTCTACGACCCCTTTATTTATTAACTACCATATCAGTATATAAATCTGATACTGTGAGTAATAGCATTTACGTAGGGTCTTCTAAGACATTACTTTTGAAAATGCCTGATCCAAGGCCCTGGGGTAGTAGTCATGATTAGTCAGCCATCTTGTCGCCAGTTGTAACGCTTAGGTACTTATCACGGCACAATTAACATAAAATCTTTTATTAAGTATATCATACAAGTTGCACATCGCCCTGTAGAAGTCAAATCACTTATTTACTTTGAAGTATTGTGAACGTTTGTTTGGGATACTTAGGCATGATTACGTAATTAGGTTTGACTTAACGAGTTCCCGTTCGGATTACACCTAATTATCCTCGAGTTTCGAAATTACCGGTCTTCTCCATTTTAATATCATGAGATCCCATAAAACTACCGGTAATTGAATAAAATCTTATAAGTACCGTTCATATCCATCGTAAGTTTAAGGTTATATCGTGTTTACTTATATAGAGTACATTGTGAATTATGTAATAACAGCCCCCCTTTTATTTTTATGGGTCGACAACTAACCCCAACCCCAGCCCCAACCCTAACCCTGGAAATGCTAATAGTTGCTGCCCTATCGAGTTTCGTATTGTAATTTCTATTGTTCTAAGACAAAAATATCATGGCTAACATAAGGCCTTAATCAGAAAATACCATTGCAGGGAACGAAATGGTACCTATTACGGGCATAACGAACCTCGTAGAAATTAAGAATTTGAAGACTACCTACCTAGGTAGGTATCCGAAGGGCTAGCAACTAAGTATTATATCAGTTTATTGAACAAAATATTACTTCAGTACATTCTACCATATGACTACTAGGTAGGTATTCGAATGTTAATGGCAAAGGGCTCTCATCTTTATACCTACAGCGCGATCGCCACCAATGATGATATGAACATGAGAAGACACTAACCCTGGATGAAGTATTAAGTAGGCACATACCTATTTAGGTAGGTAGGTGGGTAAATAAAATGCAACAATATCGTTGCAATTTTTTATCAGATCATCTTATCAGCTTGCCAAGATGCATCTCATCCGTATGAAGAGCCACATTTACCGCTAGAACCGGGGTGGGTGGGGCGGGACGACAAGGGATTTACGTAAATTGGGACGAATCATACCGAGCCAATGTCGATGAAGATCGGCCGTAGCGTCTCATTCAGCAAACAAGCCGGCATTTCTCCACCTTAGATAGTTATCAGATCCGAAAGATTTGAGTCTAATGACGGCAATCTAGTTCTATAGTTATATTCGTATATAAGGTAGAGCTTTTCTAGGAAGTGCCAAGGGATCTTGGCTATTGTTGGATGAAAAATTTCCAGCCGGTTGCGGGTTGCACTAGTCACAATGTGCCATACCCTTTTTCCTCCTGCCATATTAATTTTCTAGGGAGTAGCATTAAAGATTCGTGCCCGAAGACTTAACATGTGTGGTTGTGGTTTTCATCTACAGTCTTTCTCTATGACTTAGGAGACATTGTACACCATGGCGGCGGACAACACTGACGACAATAGTCGGGCCAACAAGTCCCCAAAGGAACCAACAGTAAGTCTTGTTCCAATGTCCTTCTCCTTCTGAACCATCCTACTTCTGGAGCGAACTCTAATTCAAATTGAGTAGAGATGGCAAAAGGCTCTTTCATTCTTCCGGCTCCTCCTCTGTACGGAACCGACATGGCTCGACGTGACTCTCATGGTAGCTGGCTTCATTTTCGCCATCGCAGCCGGTGTCCCATACCCGCTCATCGCCATTCAATTCGGCAGGCTCGTCGATAATCTGAACGGAGCGGCGTGCGACGTACAGTCTCATATCGACGCTACTCAGTATCAGGGAACTATTGCCAGTGTTCTAACAGAGCTCGTAGCTATCGCAGCCGCCCAATTCGTCCTCGTTTACTTACATTCTGTCTGCTGGAACATCCAGTCTCAGCGCTTGATGCATAGGCTGAGGGATCGCTATCTCCGACACCTCCTCCGCCAGGAACCCGGCTTCTTCGATAACAAACACGCCGGAGAGCTGAGCGCTCGACTAGACGAGGAATTTACCGCTATACAGACTGGGACGAGTGAAAAGGTCGGCAGGCTCATCGGGCAATTAAGTTTCTTCGTCACTGCTTACATCGTCGCGTTCATAAAACAACCTGTGCTAGCTGGCATCCTCGTATCTCTCGTCCCAGCTTTCCTGCTCTTGACCGTCGCCGGAAGCTATTACTTCAAAAAATTCGCCAGTAGATCAGCGGAGTCGTTTTCTGCGGGCGGTTCCATCGCGTCGGAAGCCCTGTCTCACATCTCTGTCGTCCAAGCATTCGGAGCTGGGCCTAGACTAGAAGCCAAATTTTCGAGGCATATGGCACTTGCGCGCAAATTTGGTATAAACAAAGCCCTTGTGGCCGGCGTACAGGCGGGATTGTTGTATTTCATCTCTTACAGTTCGAATGCTTTGGCATATTGGCAAGGAAGCCGCATGATCGCCGACTCCCTCAACGGAAAGGGTAATGCGACTTTCGGTCAGATATATAGCGTCGTGTTCTTGCTCGTCGATGCTTGCATCATAATTGGTGGTCTCGCTCCGCTATTTCCCATATTCGGGGCCGCATCTTCTTCTTATGAGCGGATAAAGGCGGATTTGGACCATCGCTCTTCTATCAAATACGATACTGGAATTAATCTTCCTTGGGATACAGCTGGGCGTATAGAATTACGCGATGTGTCCTTCTCGTACCCGTCAAGGCCGGAACACTTAGCGCTGAAAAATGTAGATTTGACTTTCGAACCTGGGAAATACACAGCAATCGTTGGTCAATCGGGAAGCGGAAAGTCTACAATCGCGGCACTGCTAGGACGGCTTTATAACCCAGCAAGCGGAGAAATGTTCTTCGACGGAACTGAATATAAGTCGCTAAACGTGCGCAACGTACGAGGTTTCGTCAGTCTCGTCCAACAGGAATCGGAGCTTTTCGACCGCTCCATCTTTGAAAACATTGCCCTTGGTCTGGTAAACTCCCCTCGGCCGGAACATGAGAGTCTTTGCTCTGCGATCGCGGGTCATGAGTTACAACACTTTGTCTCTAGTTGTAAGGGCGATCTATTAACCGAAGCGGCACGCGAAGGGGGAGTAGTCGCGGAAGTGGCAGTATTAGTCCAGAAAGCAGCTAATTTAGCTGATCTTTCCTTTATCGATCGTCTTGAGCAGGGCTATAGTACGCGAGTCGGCGTGGGTGGAAAGCTTGTGAGCGGCGGGCAACGACAACGCATTGCCCTAGCGAGGGCACTCATCCGTGACCCTAAGATCCTTGTTCTCGATGAAGCAACAGCATCGCTTGATTCAGCGACTGAGAAACGAATCCAGGCGGCGATAGATCGCGTAGCCCTCGACAACAACAAGACCATAGTTTCTATCGCCCACCGATTATCAACGATCAAGCATGCCGACAACGTTATCGTCATGCAGGATGGCGAAGTAGTTGAACAGGGCACTTATCAAGAGCTCTTAGAGAAAGGTGGGGCCTTCACCCGTCTAGCCACTCTTCAAGGGTTAGACAGTTCAACAGGAAAAACGTCAGAGATATCATCGCTCAACACTACAGATGTGGAATCTCTAAGCGACACGGTTGAGAAGGCTGGGTCGATCTTGTCAGACACGACTAAAGAGGTCACATCCGAGAAAATTGGTCCATCGCAAGGAAATATCCAAAGTGTTTCGAATAAAACCGCACCCGGAGGGATTGATGACGCGCTCCCTTCAAAAGCTATACTTTTCGGAATAAACCGATTAATCAGGCCAGATTACAGTTGGTTTGTCCTGGCTATCCCCGCTGCCGTTATCGTCGGTTGTACATTCACCGCTATGGGCTTGATATTTGGCCACACTGTCAGTGCTCTAAGCGCATGCAACGCTACCGTCTCAGATATCCTTTACTACGGTCGCTACTTCGGAGGACTCGTTTTCATGTTGGCCGTAGTGGAATTCTTTGCTAATCTAGGTAGCTGGTCGGCGTTCGGCCGGCTGTCAGAAAATCTCGTCTATCGAATTCGTGTTCTTAGCTTTCGAACCTTGATGGAGCAAAGCGTCGAATGGCACAGCTCAGGTAGCAGACTTGGCGTTATAACAAAAGACGGCGCATCATTAGCAGCATTCAGTGGGAGCATCATCGCTACGACCTTCTCTATTGTGGTCAACTTTTTCGTGGCTATCATTGTTAGCCATGCATTCGCATGGAAGATCGCGATCGTAGGGCTAGCTATGGTGCCCCTCCTGCTTGCAGCGGGAATTCTTCAGATCCAAGCCACTTCGAGACATCAGGAACGAAGCCACAAGGCATTCGTGAATGCTATAGGGATCACTGTTGAGGCAGTCAACCAGATCAAAACAATCGCAAGCTTCTCACTCGAGGATGAAGTCGTCAACAGATACAGGAGCGCCTTGGAGGGTCCGAGAGCCAGTATGATTAGAGAGTCCTTACATACTTGCATATACCTGTCTATTTCGATTAGCACAGGCTTCTTCATATATGCTCTGTCATATTGGTGGGGGTCGCAGCTTATCATACGCGGTGAATACGACCAGACAAAGTTCTACGTGGTCCAAGTCAGTCTTCTCGTTTCTGCTTCGCTTTGGGGTCAGATGTTTTCTCTAGCACCCGAATTCGCTCGAGCAAAGAGTGCAGCATCGAGGACATTAAGTCTCATCGAACTTGGCTCCGATACAAAACTCGCTAAACCGTCCGATATCCTTAACGCGAAGGACAACGGTTCATCAAACAGAGAAAATTGTGATATTGAGGCCGAAGCGGAGAGCAAGCCCTCATGGGCAAAATCGAAAGATTCAAGGGGTATAAGTGTCGCATTCCGAGACGTCCACTTTGCCTACCCCTCTCGACAAGACCAGCCAATTCTCAACGGCCTTTCTTTCGCAATTCAGCCCGGACAGTTTGTTGGGCTCGTCGGACCCTCGGGAGCAGGAAAATCAACAATCATGGGATTAATCGAACGGCAATACTCGCCTCAGAACGGGTTCATTGAGGTTAATGGAGTCGACGTCGCCCTAAATGATAGTACCGATTTCCGCGACAACATCGCAGTAGTACCACAAGACAATGCCCTCTTCAACGGCAGCATAAAGTTTAATGTCGGTCTTGGCGCGCGCCCTGGTCACGAAGCCACGGATGCTGAGATCGAGGAAGCTTGTCGTACGGCGAATATCCACGATACAATTGTCGGACTCCCGCAAGGTTATGATACAGAATGTGGACCTAACGGATCTCGTCTTTCAGGCGGCCAAAGGCAACGCCTTTCAATTGCGCGTGCATTAGTGCGCCAACCTAGCTTGCTGCTCTTAGATGAGAGTACGAGCGCTCTAGACGCTGAGAGTGAACGGGCTGTACAGGTCGGACTCGAAAAGATCGCGCGGCGGATCACGGTTATTGCGATTACACACCGGCTGCATACCGTCCAGAAAGCCGACGTGATTTTCATGGTAGAAAGCGGGAAGATCGTGGACAAGGGCAGCCATGGAGAATTGATGGAGCGTAACGAGAGCTATCGGATTAATGCTATACAGCAGATGTTACAATAAATTTTAGTCCGCGTATATGTAGTAACAGATTCAAAATAATTGAGAGGATATTTTTGACATATCGATTTAGGGAGTTTGTTCCATGCGCCGGGCTAGGCGGGCGGATCTCCGCGCCCCAACAACTCGGCGCGGTCCCGAAATAGGTTGTTTTGGTTCAATTGAAACAATGTTCGAAGAAGCCGGGCTCGAGACTCGCGCACGTTGTTTCTGTGGGGAGGGAGTTTCCCCACGCGCCAGCATATCGACAAACGCAGCAATTCTCCTCTCACGTCCGACTTGGGTCTTCAGAGCGCTTAAGCGGTAATAGATGAGGAAACGGTTCTGTCGCGATAGGGTTTCGTATGTCGCCTGGGCAGCGGGGATGGCCGCAACAGCTGCAATGAATTCTGGAGGCGGCTCAGCTGTCGCTTGTCCTGCATAAGCAGTTTCCCAGCGGCCATCCGCTTTTGCGGCCTCGACAGCTCGACGCCCAGCCTCTGTGACACGCCCCTCTCGTTCCAATCTGGCTATGTGCTCCACATTACGCTTGGACCAGGAACTACGTACTGCTCGTGGTGTGAACCGTTGCAGGTAGGACGTGTCCGCGTTGCTGCTGTCGCCCTTGCGAGCTTGCCCGTCAATCCAGCCATGACACAATGCTTCGTCGAGAGCCTGTGCATACGTGAGCGAGGTCGGTTGTTTTGCACCTTTCTTCGATAGTGTTAGCCAAACACCTTTGGAGGTGCTACTACTGCGAAATAGCCAGCTAGACCAAGCGGTTGCATCGGCGACAGTGAGGAGCGGTAACTCCGCGGGCATTTCTTATGGCTTATGGCAGAACTTAGTAAGCAAGTTGTGCTGACCAATGTTCCGAAGTGAGAGCTTAGGTAATAGACTATGGCAACTACTCCTTTGAGTGTCTGGTAGTCCTAGAGATGCTATTGGCAGTCTAACTACTCAATTGACGATAGATATATAGACCGGCGAGAAGTGTAGGTATATTAACTCATAAAAAGGTAAGATTGGAAATAGTAAGAATGAATGAAAAGGACCTTCAGAGTTCTCCTGGGCAGATGTTTAACGAGATTGACAGATTACATAATATTATCCACTAAAAGTAGGTACCTAGGTAGGTAAGCAGCACAGCTTACTTAATTCAGGAGAAGCAGCACGTGATCACTAATGCCAAAGCTGACTAACTACCTATTCAACCCCTATTCTGGAATTCTCGCCAATCTCCAAATTTAGAGTCACGAATCTAATATGTACGACTCTATTATATAACTAGTCAGAACTTATCATAGTGGTCATTAGAACCTAGTTTTCACTTGGATTCGCGGCCTTCACAGCACCCCTCAATACGCCAGTCCTCCCAATATACGCAACCTAGGTGTCGTGTAGTTAACTACTATACTTGCTGGAAGTCTCTACAGAATCAAGTTCTGAATGAAATATGCACAATAAGAAAAGCCTAGCTTCGGGTTTGAATTACATCTAAAATGAGTTCTAAGGCAATTTGGCAATACCCTCCATCGAGCCGGCATGAAGGGTTAGAGCAGTATACTGAGTAGTAGATCATACGCATCATCAAAACATTGACACACCAAAGAACAGAAAAAGAAGATTGAATATTCACTCTTCAAGGCCCAGCCCGAGGTATTATCGATTGGCTCCTCGGCTACTGCGCCCCCGCTATTGGGTATTTTTTTGCCACTCCATTTCAGGCCCCAGAGATTCATTTCATTCTATTTTTCTTCTTTTTTTCTTTTTTTCATCTTCTTATTCTTCCTTTAAGACTTTATTTCCACTTTTTGATATTACCTAATCTTTTTTTCTAGATTTTCTTCAATTTCTTTTCCTTTTTTCTTTTTTGATAATGTAATCTCTGAGAATCGAACCCTGGACCGCCCCATTTCAGGGGGGTCTTTTATGGGGGTAAGATGTGGTGTCTGAGGCACATAACCAACTAGACCATCGCCAGCAAGGCCGTTGATCTAATGCCGCCGATTGAAATCTATAACTTTACAATGCTATTTAACCTTCACTCTAAAGTGGGTGCCTAAAATTGATCACCTGGCACAAAATGACACTGTTCGCACTGCATGTATTACCATTCTGCATATATCGTAGTACTGTTCCCTATGCACAGTGGATAGTAGATACGTTTAAGGATGATGTGCGGGAAAACATTAATCTTCCCTAGACATGGTAGTTGCTCAATAGGAAGATTCTCAAGCCAACCTCAATGTCAACATCTTCACAACAAGATTACCTACCTACTCTATGCCATGGGGTCGAAAACACCCCCTTGGTGAGCAACACGATCTTGCAGATTATTCCAGTATCATTAGTTCTTGATGCCTCTAGTGCTTCTTGTGACGGCTGTACGATCCCTTGCCGAACTCTCTAACGTAGGTAGCTGATAAAATATGACGATCTACTTATTTGCTGGGGCTAGAAAGGGAACGAAAAAGCCGGGGATTCCGAGGGCGACAGAGCGAAAATATGCCCAGCCAACATTCAATCACGTTAAGGGTTGCCCACGGAAATTCCAAACGTCGAAACCTGAATATATGGTCGTTGCTGCCGGCACAAGGTGTGGTCAGCAATGGCGCAGATGAGTTTTCTGTATGTACCGTCTTGCTGATGCAGAGGTCGACATGATATGAATGCGCCATTCAGGTATTCATCATTCAAATATACGTAATTAGCTCATTAATTTCTCTAAATTCCGATCTCATCTTCAACTCTTATGGCTTATTGTATAACTCGAGACTAGATGATATTGAAGCCCTAAGCTCCTGCAATTGGGATATAGCTCGCGTGGCCCAACCCCAAGTAATGTACCTATGTAAGCAAGCCGAGGAGTAAATTAAGGCTCGATTGGCTTTCAGCTAGTCCATCCTGGGCTAGAATCTGCTCTAGCTGTTTCTCGCGCGACTTTTTGATCCGTGGAGGGCGAGGCCCACCTCAAGGATGGCGCGTAGTAAAAGAGGCGTGTCTGGTGTAACCCTTGAGCTGTTACATTCAGGGTGGTATGAAAAGCTAAGTAGACATTTCAGCATCTTGGAGCGGTAAATCATGAGGCGTGTATCTGCCTCATCAGAAGAAGGGTTATATGAAAAGTTAGTACTGGATAGTTCTCCCGGTCCCAAAGAGGGTGAGGTTATTAATGATGGGCTACATGTAAAATCATCAGTGCTGAATCGAAATGACATTCCTGGATTCCACGCCCGTTTGGCTATGACTGGTTAAGTTACCAAATGTTTTCGAATTAAGAGACTTGAGCAACGGATCGTGAAAATTAAACGAGGTCTTCGAATCGCGCAATCTTTTGCGGCAGAGTGCTGTCTTTTCTGCATATTGCGTTTACGAATTGACTCTGAGGGGCAACATTGTTTACCGAAGCGACGACATCTAGACGGTGACTTAGCGGTTGGGTTGGTTTGAAATTAGTTTCAATTGTCAATGCACACTGCATGCGCTAACTTCCCATAGCCGTGACCGTCATTTTTTAATAAGCATGTGAGAAGAACGAAAGGGTGGTGGAGGAAGAAACACGGAGTCTACGGACTAACGAGTCTGTACCGTACCTGCATTATCGGAGTTTAACTACCGAAGTCCGAGAGCATCTCATCTATCCTTTCCGGATTGTAGCATGTCCGGCTAACGTGCTGTTTGTCGAGCAGAAATCCCCGAGGATTCAAAACTCATAGGAGTCGAAATGTGAGAATACCTCCAGGGCTGCCTACATAGGAGGTAGGTACCTACATATGTAGATACTACCCGGGCCAAATCGATTAGACGAGCAGTGACTGATCGAAATAATGTACATATGTATTCAAGGCCAACTAATTTAAGCTTAATAGAATATGGTTCGGTGATTGTGGCTGCAGGCTTGGGACTAGAATGTCTCTCCGCTGCCTGATAGTACAGAGGTAAGGATTATCCATGAGGTTGTGCCGCATTAGCCATGATATAGCTATGCACTGTTGCGTCGCAAGGTAGAGGCCATAAAGATCGTAAACACGGCCTAGAATGTGGTTACGCCGTATCGGTAGGTTAAAATCGTGAAGTCGTTGAAATAAAAATCACACTAACGTTGGAAACCTCGGAATTAAAAGAAGGTACAGGGCTACGAGGTACCTAGTAGGTACCTATACTACGCACTAGGTACCTGTAGGTTCCCCTTCCTTCCACTGAAGCGGGTGGGGGGAAGATTGACAAGTAAAACCTTGTTAACTCCAACTTCTATTCCTATTCTCCACCTACGACGCAAGCCAGTCCAAAATTCAAATAACCTCAGTAACATACCTACTAGGTTAGAAAATAGAGAAGACGTTACCGTTACCTTCGCCGATCACCCCTTTCTTCTGCAGATCCATTGCTTCCTGAATCTTATCAAGCCCCTTTCTACCGCCAAAGCTTTCAGTGCGGGGAAGAACTGTTGCGCCTCTGAAGCCTTCGGCAAAAAACCACGGAACATCAGACAATTATTATCAACGTGGTCGAGTTGACAGATATCTTCACCCTCGACGAACCCGCTCTGCACTCCCGTAAAGCAAGACATGAGCGCCTTCTTACCTAGGTATCTAGCCTTGCCGTGCTGGGAATGCATCGGACGGCATTATTGACACGGCAAATGCAGGCGATGAATTTATTGGCAGACCCGCCTAATCTATGCAAGCTTTAGGGCAGTCTTTTGCTGCGCTATCTCCACGACAAGACCTGAAGCGCAGCGACCATACCCCCAACTACAGTATTCAAGGATACTACGGTAATAGAATAGGTACCTAGTAGCCCCTAATTTTTTCGACATAGGCGGAATCCTTAGACAGCACCGTCAAATAGGCCTAATAGCCCACCGAAATAAGGAGCTGCACAGCGTCGCTCCGGGCGCTACATACGCCGCCAGGGCTGTGACAATGATGGCGTTATTGGCGTTAGGCGGGGTACCTAGCACGGTAGGTGGGGCTAACGAGCGCTAGAGAGTCTTGGTGAAAGAGGCTGCATGCTGCAGTCAATAGCGCTATTGGGAATTATCTGATATTCCAGGAGGGTTGGGACGGCATCCGATTTTCATAAGCCCCTGTGAGACATTTTGAGCCCGCTGAAGCGCAGTTGCGGCGTACCAACCGTCCGAAACATTGTTTCTCCTTGATCCCTATTCTGAACGACATTACTCTATTCGATATCGTCGGCGTTCCATGGCGGCGGGTTGATACTTGTGCTAGGCACTGCTAGTAGATCTTTATCTCTTACTCGGGTTATTTAAACCAACCTCGAGTGCTTAAGGCACCGCCTCTGAAATGGAAGAACCCTTCGGGAAGGTCAAGTGCGCGCCGGGCATGTTCGAACCGAAGTGGGAGACCCGGCAATTCTGAAGAATATCTCCTTGATGCTTCTATGTTCATTGTAGGATTTTGAATCCCTAAACCACCCATAGTGCCAACACCATGGCATCTAGTGGTAGACAACTGCCAGGACTCTGTAAGTAAAAGCTTATTTTATCCTTATATAAGCGTCAAAGTTGCCACCGTGCTGACGTTATGCCCAGCCTGCGAAGAATGCCGACGGCGGAAAGTACGATGTGACCGCGTACAGCCTCGGTGCGGCACATGTGCTGAAATGGGCATTGAATGTCTTATTAACGATAAGAGGAAACAACGAGGACCAAAGAAGGGACAAATCAAATCATTGAGATCCAGAGTTGGTAGGCATTTCGCTATATTGGTATTTTGAAATTATGCCCCTAACCATATACACCTATGCGTAGCAATCCTCGAAAGTCGCATCAATGGGCGGTTGAATACTCTCGAGTCGCAGGCAACTGCAATTGGCTCCAAGCCTGTGGGAATCAATACAACGTTACCAAGTTCTACGATGTCCGATGATATGGAGCGAAATCTGAGTATGGATATGGATATCAACCTGTCGGAAATTATAGAGACAGACGAACGTCATGTTGCAACATCAACATTTACATATACAACCCCCGATCCTATTCCTGTAACCACAGAGCGGAAAGATAGCGAAATAGCAATCCCCGAAATTGTGAGGCCAGAGAGACATCTGAACTTCAATTCATCCAATGTTATCGAAGACCTAGGTATCTCTGACTTGATATGGGCAGATCTGTGGGTTTCTCCTATTATCATTCGCCCGCTTCGCTAACGTCTTATCTTATGAAAACTACAGCGACCTGCTATATTTTGATAGAGTACATCCTGTCTTACCTATGATACATAAACGGCGGTATTTTGCGTGGTCTTGCCAAGAAATCCTCACACCAGCCCATCTATCTTTGCGTTTGGCTATGGGAACTCTAGCTGCTGCTGTATCAACCCAATTCCCTGGTTTGAGTAATATGCTATATACCGAGATCCGCCGTATTCTCGAGACTCCAGATATGAGTGAGCAAGGTTCATCGTGGATGGTGGGAAATGTTCCCTTGGAAATGATCCAGGCGTGGCTGCTCGTGGCCCATTATGAACTCATGTGCATCCACGAAAACCGAGCTATGATCACGGCCGGACGTGCTTTCCGCCTCGTCCAACTGTCACAGCTACAATATGTCGACACGGCAGAAGCATCCTCCAACGATGCTGTAGCAGCACTGACCATGCCAATTTCTGTTACCCAGGACGAGGGTTTTGCTGAGGCAGAAGAAAGGAGACGGACATTTTGGATAGCATTTTCTTTAGATCGCTTTCTCGGCACAGGCAATGAATGGCCGTTGACGCTACAAGAGGAAATGGTGAGTTTTTTTCACGCATTGTTTGCCACTCTAACTAGAATTAAATAGCTTATTCGTTTTGCTGATGAGTTAGACATGTCCCCGTCTCCCATCACCTGAGACATACTTTCAAAATAATGTATCAATTGAGATGGATTTTCTACCAGGTGCTTTGACCAACAACGACCAGAGCACCCACTCGCCATTTACGAAGTGTATCATAAATGCAACTCTCTACGGGCGCTGTGCGGCGCATCGGCGACTGGCACTGGCTTCATCTCTGTCTACTCGGGGCCTGGAAGAGTTCTGGACACGTCACAAATGGTTGGCTTCCGTTTTGGAGAGACAAACTCAAGTTTTAACTCATTACCCAGCAAATATTTTAAAGCTAGACGATCCCAACCCCGTGTCAGTCTTTTCCCAAATGCTAGGCCTCAGTGCAATAATACACCTGTTTATTACGATTGACATAAGCTCCTGGCACGATGTAAAACATCAGATGATAGCGAGCGCGTATGGAGAACGCGCAACTCAGGCAGCGGGGGAGATAGCACACATGGTCAAAGAGATGCCTAAGCTCTTCTGCTTTGAGGTAACTACGTTATTCCGTTTTACTAACGCTGCCATCTAACTAACCTCGGTGTAGGCCCATCCTTTCTTACCAAATATATTGTCAGATACTGCTACATTTCTCATGAAGCATACAAAAACATCGGGCCTTACACATTCGAATCCGAATGCCCAAAGCGACGAGATCGAGCAACTACTCAGCGCCCTGAGAGATCTAAGTGATGTCAACAATTTGGCCCGAGATCTTCTGATCAAGCTGCAAGTAGACAAAATGCATACTACACAATATATACCTGATACCTTGCCCTACACTACCAAAACAATCTGATAGCTGCGATACGAGTACCGGTAAATACCAAATCGAAAATATTCCTCATATTTCGGACTTAACTATCTTGTTGTTGCGAAATTGGCAGCAAAGAGATGTATTTAACCCGCCGTCCGAAACCTGACCAACAACCCGCCACTATCGGAGTTGTCAACTTCTCTTAATCATGCAACCTTTTCCTACCTTATACTAAAGATATTGCGCGTATTGTACTCTTATTATTTCTCTCTTGTATCGTTCTTGTCGTATAAGAGTACTAAGGGTGTCTGGGCTCAACGAAATCTTCGATATTTGATAGCTATGAATAATCCGCCTTACGAAGGAACACCAGCGAGGCGAATAGCGGGCTAATAGATATATCTTCGATGTGATGTTCGATTCTACACTACGCTCCTTTAGAAAGAATATCTAGTGTTAGCAACTGGAGATATTTCCAATGTACCTACCTATCTTTCAAGCTATAGAATGCTGCTCGACCCTGAGTAATCAAAGAGCCAACACTATGATAATATGTGCAGGTAATCGTTTTGCGAAGATACACCAGATGGATAAGTGTTAAACGTCGGCGCCGAGTTCTGTTGATCGAATAGGCAGGTCTGTTAAGCGATTTCGGCGAAGTGCCTGTCATACACCAAACAGAGATTGTTGCAAATGCCCTTGATTAGGTAGTCCCTTCGAAGAAGCAGAGACACGTAACATAATTCCTTCGAGAATTATCCCTGTCTAAGTATTCACACGCAGTGACCAATTTCAGTATCTTCCCATCTACTTACATGACCGACTACGTCCCGACCTACATTCAGTCTGAAGCAGGCGGATGCACTAAGTTTCGTACCATACTTGTGGATGGCTTGGCGGGTTTCTCAATTCAGTACTCCGAATTCAATCAGTCATTCACTACTAAATGTTATGCAACTATTGTAGCAAGGTGTATTCCGGACGACCAGGCAACCTTATTCATCCCTCCTGAGAGATTAAGGTCTGTCTATGAGTCAAGCTACTTGCCTACTGGGTAGATCTTCCGGGTGCGAATTGAGTCTCGCATCACTTGAACTATACCGCTACAGATTCCTAGAAAGTCGCTATCCTAATTCGACCCTGGACGATGTGATTCTGACCGCATTTCCAAACAGCCAGGTAGGCAATCCTGGAGGCTACATTTCCTCGTTTCTTCGTATTTAGGATCAACACCCATACAAAAAGCGAAAGCTAACTATAGATGGCCTAGCGGATTTGAGATGTGATCTGTTAATATTAAAATTTTCTCACGACGACGAGTGCGTAAATATCTCGTACAGGTCTAGGGGTCTAGAATCTCCTTGACCTGATACGATTGGCAACTCTAGTATTCAGCTGGTATTTACTAGTATCATTTCGAGACTGATGAGGCTAGGAGTATCCTAATAGTATCTACGACCATCATTTACATAATGGGACTGGCGTACATAAGGGGATATAAAATTAGTTAAATTACCTAATGTATGCGATTTATTTCCCGACGCATATGGTCTTCAGCCCATTCGACTTTGGCTAGCGACCCCATACATGAACCTCTACATTGCAGCATAGTTATCCCACATCCCACATACATCTATTGGTAAGTTTTATAGTAAAACTTACCTATGTCATGTTCTATACATTGAACCTAGATATGTACAGTGAAAACGCCGACTCCAATCCATTATACCGTAGTTAACAAGATATACTCGTTTGTGGTTCGGTACGAGGAGCGAGTTTTCTGTCGTTACAAGTCTAGTCGGCCCGGGGTTCGCATGGTTCGGGCCGTCGGGGGCTCGGTCCGCCAGGGGGACAGGTGTTGGTAACAGGTTCTAGGGCAGCGTAGACAAAAAGATCGACCTACTTGTAAATCGCCATCCTAGGTAGCTAGGTCTAGAGCTTCTTGCGCAATAACATCGTTGTCACAACATTTACAAGGTCCGCATTGCGACACTTCTGAAGAGCCGCAAACATATTGTCCCACAGTTGAAAGAGTAATCAAAATCTAGTTGCGAGTCAATGCTAGCATTTAGAGTGTGATGCCGTGATGGGATTCCCAATGGGGAAGAGGCCTGTGGGGAATTCCAGCATAAGTCCCTAATAATCACGACCCGTGAAATTGGTAAATTCACGAAATAATCCTCGTTTACAAGGTCAGGGGATGATGACTAAGTCCGTGACGAAGCCCTTGTAATCGTACAATAGATTCAGCATCTACCGAGCTACCCCTGAAATTAGAAGTTTTTTACCCTGAGAACGATGAGATTAAAGCCATTTTTAAGGTGTATCCACAACCTGCTAGAAATGATGGTGTCACCACTGCTAAACGTAAACAAAACCAGAACGCTCTGAATTTGCGGTCGATCCAGGGGCTAATATCCACACCCGGGATCTCTAACGATAGCCAATATGCCGCTGAGTAGGACCCAGGGAAATTTTATTCTGAGAATATCTCCAGAAATACGCGACGACTAGGGGGGATAAAATTTCATGGGCTCAATCGTGGTTCGTACAGTGCCAACCTCGATGTGATGAATTCCATGGATGCATTAACCGGGAGTTGGTTTAGGAAATTTCGGAAGAAATCTCGAACTATCCGAGCTCTCTAGGTTCTGGCTGGTTGGTTGGAGATCTTCGAAATACCAATACCATGAACCAACAACAGTCATCTCAAATCCCGAAAATCAGATCCCCAAGAAGTTTATCTCGTGTACAAGCAGACCGATCAAATGTGAACATTGGATAGAATATTTTGATTAGTAATCTAACTTAATCCCCACAAACGCGCTCTATCATATGGAGCCCAATTCTACGGGCGGGCCAGTTTATGCCTTCGGTACCATTATTTTGCGTCGTGAGGTGAGGGTAGAGCGAGCCGTAATGTTGCCCGGATCATTCAACGGCTGGCAACGACTCTACAAACTCGATAACCTTGTGGTCGTCTAGAGCTGCGGCGTGTCGTACAGCCATGGCATGGACGCATTCTTTAGGTTGCATCTCGTAAGGGCACATAATCCAACCGATGCCTACCAGGAATGACTTCTTGTATTCCGCCAAAACATCCTCATCCTTGCTCGAGAAAGTCGGCGTTCCGTATTTCGCTATCGTAGCAAGGTAGTGATCGAGGAGCTCGAATTCGTGAGCTCTCCTGTCCTCGATGGTCAGGGCACTGGCGATGAAGTAGGATACATCATGGAAGGCTGATCCAATATGGATCATCTGCCAATCAAGCCACCTAGGGGCGCCCTTGTCGAGGTATGTGTTGCCAGCGTGGGCGTCTCCATGTAATAAGCATCGGAATTTGGGGTTTCTCGAGGCGTAGTGTTTTTTCAAGACGGCGGTGATTCGTTCTTGGTCCTTTAGGTAGTCGTGAATGGTTGGCCGTCCTTCGCTCTTGACGACGGCGTCGTAGGTCTTCATTAAAGAGAGAATGGCCTGGTCGTAGTCGGAGGTGAGCCAAGGGTAATCTTCAGGTTTGACGTTCCATGTCTTGGCGTGCAGGGCGGCGAGCTGCTCGAGACCGGCTCGGACCCGCGAGACTGGCCAAGCTTCTGTGGGATCACCGAACTCACACCCCTGGGCGGCGAGGTCGTCCATAATCACTATGCCTTGCTTGGCGTTCTGACCGGCCCACCAAGACTTGGGGAGCTCCATGTGATCGAGCGTCGGAGCCACTTGGTTGAAAAATTCAACCTCACGTTGATAAATCATGACGACCCAGGGCAATTGTTCGATAAAGGCGGGGTTAAAACCGCCTTTGATGCAGAGATCGGTTGGTCTCGGCGTCGTCTTGTCAGAATCTGCTGCATCCTCGTATTCAACGGCAACGCAGATCTTGCTAGCGGTCCCAGGCATCGTCTTCTTGACATTGATCGATTTAATTTTGGTCCCCAGCACTTCGGAGAGCCACGAAGCCGTGACCTCTTCCGGGACCGTGGGAAGCACTTTCTCAGCCATTTTTTCTCTGGATTTTACGGGTATGAAGCTGTCAAAGGATAAACTGAAGAAAATTAGGTAGGCTCCTCTACTTGAACCCGGAAGCTTGGCCTTTAAACTTAATATTAGAGCTCAGAGTGCAACTCAATAGTGCACTCATGCTTGCTATTCATTCATGCAGAATTTACTGAATTCGTGGCTGCCCATCCTAAACGGGCATGAGTGCATACACCGTAACTCTCTAGGATGGGGGTAGCTCCAACGTACTATGATACACTTCGCAGAGATAATGATAAATTCTCGCTTCGTAAGGTTACAGATCATAAGCTGAGGCGGGGGCTGATGTCGCGATGCTAACAAGCTAGACAGAAGTCAGCACTTCCCCACCAACATCTTTTCCTTCCTCAGAAGAGGTCGGGACAAGGGGGGTTGAATTATGTATGTAGATGATGTACAGGGCCATGATAAGTCAGCTCATGGTTGTATGATTGCTGGTAAAGTATTGGTGCACGTATACGTCCCTGGCTGCTGCAGTCCCCCCTAATCACACGATGATCTTGCCGATCATCGCCGGATTTCGCTTATCTACAAAGGTACTCAGCCGCTTTAAGGGGGCCACGGAATATTGCCACCACGTCAGAGGCTTGCCAGAGCAAGTTACGGCGACGAGTTCTTCAGTTAGAGGTCGAATATAATAGTTCTAGACCCAGCTAGCCGGAATAGCGTCAAAGGAAGACCCATATCAACCACCGTTTGCCACGGAAAATGGTACGGTTAATCGTTACTTGACGACATTATGCCAGCATAAAAAAAACTATTCTTTACTATCCACTACATATTCCATTTCTTACTCGTCTACGGTTGACTTAGTCATTGAATTAGCAGTGGGAAACAGTCGGTCTGCATAGTAGACGACCACAAATGTGCGCGCCTACTGCATATGTGCGTTTGTACACTGAATCACTAGTCGCTGTGCCATGCACAGGCATATACTTAAAATAACGAATTTTAAGGCTAGAAACTAAGCCCTATTAAGAAGTGGTTATGGCTTTTATGGTGACATTTAAGGTAATATTTAGGGTAACATTCATCCTTGCGGGTGGTGACATTTACCCCTGTCTGTACATGTAGCCTCATTACCTTTTGGTAGTTGTATGTATGTATCGTAGCATCGAAGGCTTACCTAACGAATCGCAGTCGCCGATTAGCCACACATTATTTTAATAATGAAAAGATTTTCTCGCCAAGCCATAATTCACAAGGTCTTCTAACGCCCCCCTCGTGGATGAGCATTCCTCTTCCACCTACAATTTACTATCCAAGCAACAATCCAAGTATCCAGACAATGTGTTGAAGCTATCGTACGCAAGGTTACGTCGCCAACAATGTTTCCAATGAAAAGGCATCTATCTTCGCTGATAACCGATGCCGGACATTTTAACCCTGCTGTTCTAGAAACTTGGCTGCCGACGCCTTGTCGTCCAGACTTCTCCGTATGTAGGTAAGTAGCGGTAGTTAAGTGGCACATTTAGCAAGCGACGTAGTGGCCAGCCCTAAAAATGCTTAACTCCTAATTATTGCAACCAACATCTTTTAACCAGTGCCTAGGCGAGCAATAGGTATGTCATAGGTGCTAATGTGAATCGAATATTTTTCGTACCTGACTTACGAAGTATATTCGTTGACATTCGCATTCCCAAACACATCCATACACACTTGGAATTATTGCGATGCCTATGTAGGAAAGGTATATATGACTTGTCATATTATGTCGTCCCATAATTCTGTTGAGGACAGGGGTCTTTATGTATCTATATGCAAATATTTGCATATGTGTATGTAAGTATCGGACGAAAAAAAAGAAGAAAAAGAAAAAAAGATAAGCACTTACCGTATTCCACCAGCCCACAGGAACGGTGAGCTACCTCGCTTGTCTCAAATTGTCGCGCTGTCAAATCATAATCCTTCCCGATATCCGCCTTTACCTATACCCCAGTTAGGCAAATGCGTACCATGATTCACGGGTGGCTGCAGAGTCGTCCGCCCTAGTCCGCCCACACTAAGCCATACTAAGCTTCTGCCATTGGATGACGCTAGTGTCAAAAAGCCTTTGGACCCGGGGAAAAAACCCTAGCCGCTGATCTAAAAGACGGCTGGCCCCGCATTGTGGAAGTTGAATGACATCTTGGCAAACGGGGGCGACGACGCGACGGGGAATGGTACCCGCTCATCGCCTTCCTTAAGCGGTAGAGCGGTAGAGTTGTGCGTTCATGCATCTATACCCTGAGCTTGAATAGATGTTTGAACAAGGGTATTCTCGAGCAAGGGCCTGGGGCTGGTAAGCTTGGGTATGTATTTCAATATTTCATACATACGACTCGGTTAAATATACTGATATTTCCCTTAAATTTGTTTGAATAGGATTGTCACTTGGATACGAGTTTCGAAAATGTTCCCCCCCAGCGAATGAATTTGACGAAAATGCAACGTACAAATTATACCCCTTATTAGCAGAAGAGTTCGAGAACGCGCTACGCACAGAATAGGGTTAACGTGAGAGTCCCGGCTTGATGGTTGACCTTCCATCATCCTTACTTGGTACCCTAATAGGTAGTACGGTAGCATCGTAGTATTACCAAGCCCGACGAGCCTGGCAGGTCCAGCAAATAACCTTGTAGCATTCTAATAAGTCATCACGTGCCGGCTCAGGGGCATTCCCGGGTTCTACAGTTCGACGCATGAATGTTTCGACTAGATAAGGGCCGCAAAGACCAACTCCAGGTCCGTTCGGTGTTATAGTTGAGCTACCTCTCACCTACCGTAGGATCTGATTACACCGTGTAAGAAAATTCCAAATGCCCTGTAAATAACCGGCTAAGTACTAGCTGGGCATTCCCAAATCTACGGCTGACAAGGCCGTCGAACGTTGTCTGATCGACGAGCCATCGCTCCCTTGTTCTTCTCATTCAGGAGAACTCTCATGTTTAGGATAGTTATTACTTAAGTACGTGATCACGTCGTGTCTTACTATTTCGTGAAAAAAATTCCTTCGAATACTATTGCTTCGTTACACTCCTTTATCACACTCGGTCTTACCTTGGTCTGGACTCGACCGTTACATGCAAAGATGTGGGCTCGCGACAGTTTACCCCCGGCGATGATCGTCTTCCTCGTGCTGGACATCATTGCAGTCGGCCTACGAGTATTCGTTCGAACGCACATGAGCAAATCTTTCGGTTACGATGATTGGGCCATGTCTCTCGCCCTAGTAAGGAGGACATAGAGCTATGTAGTGGGTTTTTGCAAGCTAACTAACTATGCAGGCGGGCTACATCACGCTTTGTGCGCTCACGTTCATATCGCTGGGAAATGGCTACGGGGCGGACACGATTGAGCCTGGGTGGGACATTCAGAAGGGTGTCAAGGTGAGCAAGCGCGCTAACTGAGAGTCGGATGGGTATTGGCTCACGCTATGGTTAGTACTTCGTCGCCTCAACATTAGCGTATGTCATTGTGGTCTTCGTCGCCAAGATCAGCGTAGCCCTCGTTTTATACCGAATCGCCGTCACGAACAAGCCGATCCGGGCGCTTCTAATCGTTTCAATGGTTATCTTGACGGTTTGGACTACCGTCACGACCCTCATTGTCGCGTTTCAATGCACGCCCCTCCCGGTCGCCTGGGGTGAGGGTACCGGAACCTGCCTACCGGCGTATGTCCTAGCGAATACCGGCTACTCCATTTCGGCCATGGATATCGCATCTAGTTTCTTATATGCAGTTAGATACCCCGGCCAGACAACCCCGCTCACCCAGTTTTACTAATTGTGTTGTAAAAGGGTCTACCCATACTTCTGTTGAAGGGAGTGCAACTTAGCAACAGGATGAAAGCTTCGGTCATCGTTCTTCTCGGATTGGGCATCGTGTAAGGAGAATTTCCATGTAACTCTGCGACTTGAGCACTAACGGTCATGCAGGAGCTCCATCGCTACCGTTATTCGACTAAAGTACCTTCTCGACGTGGGCAAACTGAAGTCCGCCACCGGTGTTGAGGCATCTAACGCTTATCTGACCACATTCGTCTAGTAGGTCGAACATGTCACCGTCGATGTAACGATACTGACCATTTCTTAGTTCGGTAACGGAGCTGGGGTTGACCATCTTTACTGCATCGCTTGCTGCGTTGAGGCCCTTGTTGAAGTATGTGCCCTTTGGAAACGACACGACGCAAGGATACTCGCACTCGAACTCGAAAAAGAAGTCGGAGCTGCGTTCGAACATGGGACCTGCCGTCAAGCTCGACGACTTGGAAACCACTCCCAGCCAGGAGCATATCATACCGCAAGGACACATTCAAAAGGAGACTGATTATCGTGTCGAGTACACGAACGTCTAGAATATGACCGACTGGTGACCATTTTTGTCTTGTATTAATATTTCACAAGTCTTCAAATAGAGCTCTAGTTGAGTTGAATAGGTAAGCGATGGACCTAAGCGTGACTGGATCAATACCAGAACGATTTTCACTCAACAAGTAATTTAAGTCATTACTAACAATCACGTTAGCTTCAATGCATACAGTCGTTAATATAACTCGCGAGGGTAGATTTTCAAGCGAACGAGTATCTAAGTATTCTAAGATGTATAATATTAGTCCTTATTCTAGGAGTGCCTTAGCGGTAAGAATCAATTGAATCCGAGCTTCTGCTAGATATTTTTTTTTTAGGTGTGAATACTTTTGAGACGCGTCACAACTCGATCTTGTATCTTGTCAAATTGTGACATCAATTGAATAATATTTTTTCAAAAAACTGTTCGCGTTACGACGTGTAGCTCATTAAACGATGTGAGTCTGGGTTCCTTCACTCTAATAAGTATTTCCCCTTCCATATTTCCAAATTCATATCCCTCCCTCCTAAGTGTAAATCCGGCTTTTGCTACGGATCTGGATTGTACCGTGGACAAGTTGCGCTCCAAAAGCAGTTTCCTCCGAGCATGAGTCCCATTGCTTCCACATATTTGACCATCTTGGGTGAGTCCCCAGTTCTTTTCAAGACTTCTAAACCTAGTCTTCGAGTTTCTTGCTCGTGGTACACTATTAATCCTCTAAGGTAGATGGTAGCGTCCCTCTCGGTCATGTTGTGCTGTCTCATGATGATTGGTACTGCATTCCACTGCCGATCTGCGGATTCTGTTCGTTCGACGGTCCAGGAGTATAGGTCATTGGTCAGGCCCATGACGCGCCCACTGGAGAGATAGTAATCCCGAGAGGCCTCGACCTCGGTCTGGTCAAGGTGGATATCTAGGGTCCACTGCATGAAGCCCTCCATAATCCTAAAGCAGAGTTAGAACACCGGGCAAACGGCATCGGAAAGAGAAGCGAAAACGAACCCAAACCCAACATTCAACCTCCTAAATTCGGTGTATTCCTCAATGGTAACCAATGGATTCTTTTGGCTGTCGTAATTATCAAGGTAAGACTTTAGTGAGTCGATGACACGTGGAGCGCCCTTCTCATCCATCTTTGCTACGCGCTGACCGAAGTCCTTGAATAGGCTAGCCATATGGCGCTTGGAGCTCGACTTTCCCTTTTCTGGCACTCCAACCAAAGAATCTCGAACTTGAGCATGGGCTTCCATGGCCCCGCTATGTGGAATATCCTCGATGACATCTGACGCGTTATTAGTATGAGAAATTTTCAAATCACGTTTCCACTTACCGTCGTATAACCAAAGCGTCTCGATAATCTCTGTGCCTAGTTTTACCCTCTCCATCCTACTTTCGGGCCAACATATGGCGAAGAAGTTGCCGTACGGTCCCGCAGAGTGCGGTCGAGTTTCGGCATCTGGAAGAAGATCTTTGAAATTACCCCGGGCGTCGAGAGCGCCCTGAGATATCTCCGACTCATCTTTGTGTACACGAACTGGAAATGTGGTAATACATTGAGGAGATGAAGTGGTGTCAAGTTTAATTGACGATGTCGACGAGACCGAAGATTGACTCGATGAAGATTTATGTCCTGGAATGAAGTTATAAAGACTGCTGAAGTCTGGCCTCTTCAGGCTCAATCTGAAACGTAAAGTTGTAGTCTTAGACATTGTGATAAGATGGAGTTGCAATGGAATGCTACACTGCAGCTGTACGAAATCAAGCTGTGCAGAATAATCTGATACCTACCATTTCAATTCGGGACTCAGGCGAAAGACGTATCATTTGTACTTGAGCAAACAAGCCACAGAGTCACGCCGAGGTCTCTTGACTGGTCAGGACGATCAGTCATCATCCCAGCCGACAAGAAGGTTGACTCCAGGTGCATATCCCGTTATGCGGAAAAGCATGCCCACATTCTTCAGCATGTATTAACGCCCAACAGTGGGGAAAGAACCATTATTCTGGGTCTCGAAGACAAGTCCTTTCGACTTGGCGGTTCGAATATTACTATTCTAACAACGCATCACACCTCATCACACCTTAATATGAGCTTACCGATTGTAACATCGGACGTGAATTCAAGGGCTATCCCAGTTGTCAACTACTGCAGCATCGGGACTCGTTCTGCGATCCTGCTACGACTACTGCGCCGTATGGGGCAGATGGTCGTGGTTGGTTAAGAGGCCAACGATAAAGGACCGGCTTCGATAGCGTTGAACGTCTACCCACATGGTCACCTTACAGGTCAATTAGGCGCCCGAGGACATTCGCCGTGATTCGGATTACCTCGGTGATCCTTTGGCCCCGGTTGCCTAGTTGTTTCCTCACCTCTAGGCATCGAGGCCCATATTGCTATCTCGTCTAACTTTTGTGATAGTGATACCCATAATAAAAAGGCCAGTTCCCATAACCACCTAAGAACACATCGCCACTCATGTAGGTAGTGGGTATTCTAGGCAATGGCAAGAAACACGACTGGTTGACAAAGCGTCATTCCTTCTCGCCAAGATATAACCAACGACATAGTTCTGTATGTTCTGATTAGCTCTACAAGGGTAAAATGTGCCTGTCGTATCTGCGGAGGCTTATTGCCGAGTTCCAAGTTGATGGAAGTTGGGCTTTGGCACTTATCTGCCAGCTCAACGATTGCTCGTACGAACATCTTCATCAGAGGTCGTGGTGGGATGGAGAATGTATTTTTGGATGAGCGGAGATTTTATGCGGTTTCTTGGTTGAACATCATGCGGAATGACTTGCTGACCAGCTAGCAAATCAATTCTAGTCCCTGATTGGGCTAAGCTATATGTATTGTAGATCTAGACCTGATACGTCAATTGCCCTTATGAATGAATTCCAGTGCTTTTCCTTCATATTCACCAAGACCAAACAATGACCTCATGGCGTAGCATTACATATATGGCGGGTCGTAGCGAGAGTCAACTGACTTTCACTTCCAGGGGTTGGTGTTCACGACTGCTTCACGGAGGAAAGCTTCCCAGGATATCCTTTCAACCTATAATATTTCCCATTATTTAACTATTACCTCCACCTCCACAATTGCAACGCAGATGCAACTGCAGTCCCCCCAACCAACTTATCTATATCAACTAATCACTTTTGTTGTTTCTGAACGTTGATAAGACTCGACACGCTTCAACCACAAACTTGGTACGCGTGAAGTCGCATTAACTAACATATGTATCTATTATTTCTGTTTACGTCTTGCAGATAACACAATGAGAAAGTCTGGGTGATATGCCGTCTTTACAAGATTTATGTTAATCTTTATGTCTTCATAGAACATTGTGCTCTTTGAGGTGGTTGAGTATGGTACCCATGTATCTTGTACCATTAATATACAGGACCCACCAAGACCCCTAAAGTACCGTAACTTACCAATGCGCCGGAACGTTAACCCCGCGTCGATCCGCCCTCCTCGCCCAATCAATGATTGCGCTCAATCAGCCCTACAGTTAAGCTTTCCATCAGCCCTAGAAAAATAGTACTTTTCAATTAATACATTACCGAGCTGCGCGTGTCCCACGTTTCACAGCATATACACTAAGCTCACATCCCGTCTCTACGGAAACCTATCATCTTCCATCTTTAGTTCATTATCGATGTTGTGCAACGCCAACCTCTACGTCATCGATAATACTACTCAAAGATGGAGGAGTCAATTCCAGAACCTGTAAACCGTCACGCGCACCCGTTCATTGTGACGGACCTCAGCCAACCGTACCTTGTCGCTCTGCGATATGGCAATCAGCTACCGACGCGACGCATCAAACGCGAGATCGGATTCGACGACTGGATGGAAAAGTGGAAAGAGGAGTTCACCAACCTTGGCTTCAATTTTCGCAATCGTCGACATGTATTTGACATCGCATATGCATTCAACTTGGCGGAGGTGTCGCGAATCGCAATTGGCGAAGAGGGCCCAATCGACATCGCCGATCTGTACCTAGGAAGCGAAGAACTCGAGATTGGCCTACGTATGGCCGTGGCGGAGACAGACGCATGGGTTCCGACAGGTGATCTTCTTACCGCTGGCAATCCAACATCCTATGCGCCGCGCCAGATGTTTTCTAAGGATCGCGACGGCGTAGCCAAGAACCGATACATTGTTTTCCCTGTTCACGGTGGCCTTTTCAACCACTGGTCACTTCTTATTTACGACGGCTCCGCACGCAAGGCTATGACGTAGGATGCATATCCAAACGGTTGTGAGACCAGAGTATACAACATGGCAACCAACTTCCTTAGCTTCCTCAAACGCAATGGGATGGATTCTCAGGGCATTACGTTCCATCCGAAGGATATCCCCGCTCAAGTAAGCCCAGTTAGCTGCGGTTGGATATGCTTGGAATCTGCTCGCGCATATCTTCATGAGGGATTGGATGATTGGTCGAAATCAGTGTTGTACCGTGATTTTGAAGGCCTCGAACGAGAAAAAGCAGCGGTCGCGAATTGGGCAAGTTGGAGTGCCGTCTGGGTAAGCGAGATGCATTCTTTTTCCTCTTTTCGCTAACCTCTCGGAATTTACGAGGTGTCATCACTGAGATAAGGATTACTAACACTTCTTACAGTGGCGTGGTACCACCGAGGCTTACTTCCCTATACAAGAAGCACAGGCTCAACCAGAAGTGCACCAGGTACAAGAGCAAGCACAACCAGTTCAACAGGCTGAACAAGTGGAACAAGTACAAGCACAAGAACAGTCCATTCAGCAAGTCCTGGAAGCTCAACAAGTCCAAGAGTCAACAGCGGAGGAAGTCATCGATACCCGAGAATCGACCCCTCTGGCCGAAACACCACCGCCAACCACATACAACCCACTGTTTAGAGATCGAGAGTCTAGACGCGAGCTCGTCGACTTTCTCGCCCAGGTCTTGCCCCTCACTAGAACCCCGCTAAGTATCCGAGAGTACCACTCGATCCTCACAAGCAGCAAGGATTTCGACGAGGCGGTTGAGGTGGTCCTACAACGCGGAGCCGAAAAATGAACTGGATTACCAGGTGACGAGGAAGATATTACTGCGAAACCCACTTGATGAGTTATATGGATGTTGTTGCTGTGGAATTTAGGCTGGTACCTATTTTCATCTCTTTGGGTGTTTCGTTTCGGCGTCTGGGTCGATGGCACTGTGATGACTAGCTTGAACTAGTCTATATGTGGGGTTTATTTCCTTTCGTATTTCCTTTTGTCAACTGGATGGATTTGTATTAACTAGTTGGAACTAGTTAAAGTGAGTGGCCAACCTGGGGAATATTGGTGGCACTCATTGCTGTTTGATGCGAATAATGTGAGATTAGGCTAGTAACTAGTCCACACAGGCTGGTATTTGGACTTTTATACTTGTCAATTGTCAAAATACAAGTTTTGAGTCAATTCTATTCTGACCGTTCATTCTATCGTGACACTTCTACCAGGGTCCTAACAGAAACACAAACCTAACATAACTTCTACTGAATCAACCATCATGAAGTTGCGTTCCTCGAACCGGCGAGAAATAATCTCTAATATCCTGCCCTTCTCTGCTTCCCTCAGACTCCCAAAAATCCAGTGGGCACATCTCCTCCGGTCCTCGAGCACGCGCTTCGCTTGCTCTCCTCTCCTCTTCGACGTGTTTTAGCCATTCCTCTTTCGTAATAGCTGGCTTAGTGTAGGTCAGCTCGATATTGAGCTGACGGCAGGACTCCTTTACTCGATCTAGTCGGTCCCATGGGTACCCGTCCTGTATGCTATATCCCCAGTAATCAGGATCAAAGATAATGTGTATCCTCTTGAGAGGGGTCGATTGCGATGCTGCTATCTTTGCGAATTGCTGTAACCAGAGTTCTTCCTTCTCGCCAATGGCATCCCACGATTCGCAATGCTGATCGTAAATACTAAAACTCCAGGTAAAAGACTCTAGGTTGGGCGCAAGTAGGAGTTTCGCGTCGGTAGCGCAATATTGAAGCTCGTCCGAGAAGGAATATCTGGAAAGACTAAGAGCTTTGAGGGCTGTGAATTGGGATAAGTCGATGATTTTGCCCTTGCTCCCGGCAGCCAGGTAGCCAATGTGTATATCCTCAAGCACCTCCTTATGAATCGAAAGCCAGGAACCGAACATGATTAAATCCATGTAATGACGGTTATTGTAGAAACTTTCGAAATGGAAGCGTCGAAGTATTCTAGGCCATCGAATCAGGGCAGCTGTAGCTTTGGCATTCTCCTCGTAATCCGAGAGTTCCAGGTCACTGAAAGAAGCTGGCCCGCACAGCCCCCCAGGTGCCTCCTTCGATTCTGATATTCCGTGGATGTTCAAACTCTTAAGTGTTAAGCTTTGAACATACTTCTTCACACGTGGGAGTAAAAGCCCCCAATACTGCCGATTGAGAGTCAGATGCTGGAGATGTGGCATGCTTGCCAGCAATTTGGTAGCCAGAGGCCACAGTTCTACGCCGTGCCTTGTAAATCCTCCATGGATAGTCAGATCTCGCGTTCCCGAAAATTTTGTCAGAAACTCGGTAGTAATCGCCCAATCCTCATCACTCATTGCACCATGCATATCCGAGCAGTTGATGCTCAACGTGCGGCAATAAGGTGCATTCAAAGGGTGCATGCGCATTAAGGCTTTTGAATGCTTGGTGAAGGGTAATTGAAATTGAAAAACATTGTAAAGAAACGGTATTCCTAGGCGGTTTAGGCGGCGGCAAGTCAATACCACCGCCAAAGCGCTGCGATAGTCTGGCGCCTCGGATGATGGGAACGCGAATTCTAGAATAGCTTGAATTAATTCATCTGGTAACCTGTCGAGGGGTTTGCCGCGGGGTGCGTTGCCGCTCTTTCGAATTGGAAAATCCACGATCTTTAAAGTGCCGTTAACTGATGACCCAAGATGTAATTGGCGACCGGGCATCGATAATGGCCAAACAAAGATTTTGCGCCCCATAATGTCTTAGTATCAAATAAAGATACTTTCAGTACTATCCATGACAATATGAAGTAGTATTTGGAGGCAGAATAGGTCGTGAGGAGGAAAAGGAAGTTGCCAGTCTATTTATTGTAGATGACTTGTTGTTAGCGTTGCTGTGGACACTTGGAAGTGTAATCTGACATCTTACATGTGACGCCTGACGTCTGGCGGACAGCTGTCCAACAGTCCCTTCTAACTTAGGTAACTGACATACCATATTTATGACTAATTGGTCACTTTGTTTTGTTAAAACCGACATATAAATGACCTAGTAGCTATGCAAATGATGTTTTGAAGAAATATTTTGTGATTTGTTCTTTGTTATTCGTTGTGGTTAAAAACATCGTCTCAACCACACAGTCTGAATCACGTAGCGGGTACTGTACTATGGGATCTTCACCCACTAATTGAAAAGGGGAAACAGAAATATGTTTCCGACATAGCAAATTAGTAAATGTGCCGTGAATCATTCTCTGTATATGCTAAGAGGAGGTCAATTTCCACTTTGAACGGCAGAAGGGGTGGTAGATAATTGGAAGTATGTTCCCAGTACCATCGGTCGGTATCACAATTATTGAAAGTGAAAGCTTTCTCATAGCCGGGCAGTGTTAGTCAAAGTTAATTATAAGAGCGTATCATTCCCACTTCTAGGGGCATCTCATATTCATCTAGCAAGTGGATATTACCCAAGGCGGATTAAAATGGCTTTCGGCATACTTTCGGAGATATCCTGATAATCGGAGTCTACCGATGGAAATAATCCTGATCCCCTTCCCAAACCCCACTATATCATTAGCAATAAGAATACCTAGGTTTGTTTATAACATATCAATCAGATATTCTCTTCTAGCATGCAGTTTAATCTCTTTCAGAAAACTTTGGTTTTGCAACTGTTAGAAGATGGCCACACCAAAACGTATCCAGCGTCTAAAGCGGAGTGAAGGTACAGAGAAGTTCATCCAAGCCTTAGAGAAGGATGGGGGTGTTATAATAGAAGATTTCGCGGATATTGCAACTATTGAACAGGCCAATACCGAAGTAAAACCATGGATTGAGGAACAGAAAAGTTCGCAAGGAGCTAAAGTGGGTGGTAAGTGGAGGATACCTCTACCCCTATTTACCCCTAATCGTCCGTGACTTGCCATTATTAAAACATCACCATTCAAAACTGACTAATATTTGTGTAAATAGCACTTAGTGGAAAGACTAGGACAGTTACACGCCTAGTTATGCGGTCTCCAACGGTACGAGACAAGTTCTTTGCCGACCCACTATACCAGGCCTTATGTGAGCACTTTTTAGCGCTTGAGACGACAACATGGTATGGTGAAAAGGCACAGGTGAACACGTCGCACCCCTTATTGAGCATTTCAATCGCATTTGATATTCCACCCGGCACGCCAGCGCAAGGATTACATCGCGATGATAAAAATCATCACGCACGCCATTTCCCAGCTTCCCAGTACAGTCGGAATCGCGACATGCTATTAGGACTCTTCGTGCCAGGATGCGATACTATGCAAGCAAACGGAGCTACCCGAGTCATCCCAGGCTCACACTTATGGGGAGATGATAAACCAGATTTTGGACCAGATGGTGAAAAGGACGTCGTTGACGCGGAATTGAAGAAGGGAGAGGCCTTCATCATGTTGGGAAGCCTATACCACGGTGGTGGCGCATACGAGAAACCAATTACAAGCAATCCAGAAACCGAAAGCCGTACGGTATATGCAATGTTCTCGTGTACTGGTGTTCATCGACAAGAGGAGATCAGCTTTCTATCTTATCCCGTGGAAGAGGTCAAGACATACTCAAAGATTGTCCAGGAAAGACTAGGTTGGAAACAGAGTGAACCAAACTTGGGGTGGGTAGACTTGAAAAGCCCGGAGTTTCTTCTTCAACAATAAATGTTCGAAGGCATTCATAGAGTCAAAGTTTCCAGCACGTCTCCCAGGATTGGTTCTGTATCTAACCATATCTCAAATTGCCCCTATTTCCATTGATTAGTAATCTTAAATAGAAAAGGGGTATGTTACACAAATCTAGAATCAGTACCTAGTACCGGGGGCCTACGGGGAGTAAGACGGAGGTCGATAGCTGTAACTTCCGCCATCCCGCCGAATTATTTACACCGTGTATTCAAGTTCATACACTGTCTTCGCACCGTATTTAACCACTAAACCCCCTATAAGTATAGGGAGCTTAGGCGGTTGGTTACACGGGCCGTGTAAAAATGATCTGGCAGGATGGACCAGGACAAAACCAGGAAGCTGATCTAATTTCCATGCCATTTCGATAATTATTCATAAACAATTATCTATTATGAATGACCCATCACAAGATAAATCTGGTTAATAGCAATCGAACGACAATTATAATTCCATACAACAAGCAAGTCCAACTACTTGTTGGGGGTAATGAGGTATCGATATGGAAAGGTTGCTATGTGTGCGTTGTTTATGTCTGGTGTTGGACCCCCTGCTATAAATAGTAAATGTGTAGGTACCAACAAGCCTAAAGGTTCGGCCCTGAGGAATTTGGACGGGGGTCGGGTAAGCCCTTATAAATGTTGGTAACCCCGCCACCCCGCACTGAAACCCCCCCCCCCCCCTTTCTATCCGCTTAGGGTCCTTTAGCAGCATCCCACATCTGCCCGAATGGCTTGTCGGTATTTTCCGAGCTGGGCGCTTCGCACTCGGGCGATAAGTATCACTAAAAGGTCAAGAGATCCTCTTGCATCACTTCGTTTTGTACCCTTCGCGCCTCGGTATCGTATGACATCACTGCTTAAGCCCTCTCTCGCCTATTCTACGAGCCAACATACGCTTCCTCGAGACCTTACTCATGAAAACAAATCGACGACTCAAACCCCGTCCGGACCGTAAGTAAATAATCGGCTCTTTCATCCTGTTTACAGGGGGTGAAAAGGACTACGAGTTAATTTCCACGCCAGGTACACCACTGCGTTCGCTCTATTTGAAGCTCTTTGGGAAGTACGTCTCGCCGTATCACCACCAGTAACTTCAATGCTTACCTCAGATCTTGAATTTCCAAGGCCGGCATCACAGCATGTTTCGTCAACGTCGGGTCAGACCACCCGTCCATCATCGAGGCCATCGTGAAAGGTAAGAGAGAGCGACCCAATGCTTGGCCTAGGATAATTACGTGCCCGTCTGAGATTACGGCGATCTCTATGGCCGATGGGTATGCCCGAATATCAGGGAGACCGCAGGCCGTCCTCGTCCATGTCGACGTTGGCACACAGGCTCTCGGGCAAGGTATCCATAACGCAAGCGTCGGGCGCGCCCCAGTCTTCATCTTCGCCGGCTTATGTCCATATACGGAATCTGGAGAGCTTCCCGGATCCCGGACAGAATACATGCATTGGCTACAAGAAGCCCCTGATCAAAAAGCCATAGTCCGCCAGTATTGCAGATATACGGGCGAAGTTCGCACAGGGCTGAATATTAAGCAGACCATCGGACGCGCGCTTCAATTCGCAAACAGTGCCCCCAAAGGCCCTGTATATGTCGCCGGCGCACGAGAGGTACTGGCTGAGGAGATCCAGCCATATTCGCTGAAGCAGGAGCAGTGGGTGCCGATCGGGCCAAGCGCGCTTCCGGCTAACGCTGTCCGCGATATTTCTACGGCGCTAGTCAAGGCTGAACGTCCGTTAATCATCACAGGATATTCCGGTCGCGATCGCCGAAATCCAGAGCTCCTTGGCGCTCTGGCAGACCTTATTCCCGGGATACGAGTCCACGATACGGGTGGTAGTGATATGTGCTTCCCCTTCTCGCACATTGCTTCCGAAGGCTTTCGCCTTAGCTCATATGAATGCACTAAAGATGCAGATGTGATCTTTCTACTTGATTGTGATGTCCCTTGGATTCCGTCTCGCAACCCGCCTCCAAAGAACGCCAAGATATATCATGTAGACTGCGATCCTCTAAATCAACAGATCCCTGTTTCTTTTTTCCCTGCCCATGGGCGCTGGAAAGCGGATAGCTTCACTGCACTCACACAGCTAGTCGACTATATCAAGAATGACGCTGCACTCACAAGAATACTTGAAGATCCCAAGTATGCAGCTCGCAGGGATGCGCGTGCCGAGATCCACAGGACGCGTCTAGCTACTATCGCTACACAACCACGTCTAAATGATCAAGAAGCACTAGACGCTCATAACATCGGTAACCTTCTTAAATCATCGCTTCCGGACTCAACAACTTTCGTCGTAGAAGCCGTTACAGCCTCTCAGATACTTTCCGATCAGTTGCAGCCCAGTCGACCAGGAAGCTGGATCAACTGTGGTGGAACCGGTATAGGGTGGAGTAATGGCGCGGCGCTAGGCGTCAAGATGGCCCTATCAGACCTAGAGCAAGAGGAAAGAGAAAAGCCGAGTCTCGTGTGTTAAATAGTCGGCGATGGAAGTTTCATGTGTGCGGCGCCGTCGAGTGCGCTGTGGGTGGCGAGCAAGTACAAGATCCCGATCCTGACAATTGTTCTGAATAATGGAGGTAAGTCGTATCGTATTATCAATCTAAATAACTGAGTTAGATAGGACGCATAACCACCCATACTCGTCTCGTATGGGCAATTCCACTGACGCGCTTTCGTCTAGGCTGGAAAGCCCCTCGTAATTCAACAGAGCTCGTCTATCCCAACGGCCTTAATACCACCGCGTCCGACGACGAGATCAATATTTCTTTTCGCCCGACACCTAACTACGCTGCCTTAGCGGAAGCAGCAGCGGGATCGGAAGGTGGCTGGGGTGACACGACAGATAACGCTAAGGCGTGGATAAAGGGCAAACGGGTTAGGACAGTAAGAGATTTCAAGGGGGCACTCGAGCAAGCGAATTCGAGAATTTTTAATGAGGGAAAGGGAATGTTAATCGAGGTAATGATGTAGGTACCTAATTATAAGTTTCCGACGAATCCGAATGAAAATCGGGGAAGGACCGGCTTATCACCCGCGCTTCCCCCGATCAAGCCCGAAACATCTCACATTATCATGACGTCACATACTCCGGCCAAGCCGGAATGGTCAACCTCATTGTCTTATTTATTGAACTAACTACCCTATTACCTGGACCTAAGTGATATTCGAAGAAAACCGGCATTTCCTGATAGCGGTCCATTTTATCTCCTAAAGACAATTGACGCTCACTCACCCACTGTTCTGCTCACTCTGTCGCTGAGTAATCGACCGCGTGTATATGGTGAACATAAAACTAGTTAGATTGCCTTCGCATATCCCTATTTTCTCTTAGTTCTTTTCACATCGGTTACATGTAATCCTAGCGAGTACTTCCACTTTCATAATGAGTTCCTCAAGTATAACACCGACTTTCCACGGCGGGGATTATGTCAAATTCTTCGGCGCCGGTGCCCTCGCGGCAACTCTTACTCATGGTGTAAGCATCTCACCATCTTAACGCTGCATGCTACAGATCATAATCATCTCTAACTAGCTACCATAGGCCGCAACCCCCATAGATGTAGTAAAAACAAGGATTCAGGTGGACGATGCGATGAAAGGTCTCAACATGATCAAAGCCGGACGCTCAATCGTAGCGAAAGAAGGCGCCTCGGCCCTACTTACAGGTTTCGGTCCCACGGCCGTCGGATATCTCGTACAGGGAGGTGGAAAGTTTGCCGGCTACGAGTTCTTCAAGAAGAAGTTCATCGACTTGACGGGGTCGCAGGAGAAGGCCACGCAACGGCGTACAGCTATTTACCTTGGTGCTAGTGCAACGGCCGAGTTTTTCGCCGACATCGCACTATGTCCTCTTGAGGCGACACGCATTCGTCTAGTCTCGCAGCGCGGCTTCGCATCAGGTCTTACGACAGGTTTCATGCGTTTGGCTAGAGAGGAGGGTTTGCGGGGTTTCTACTCAGGATTCGTACCGCTGCTATTCAAACAGGTGCCGTACGCCGTTGGACAGTTCTCCGTTCACGAAGCTGCTGTCGAGGTGATATATCGCACTATGGGTCCCGAGAGGAAGGCGAAATTAACGCAGCTGCAATCGACGGGCGTGGAGTTAAGTTCTGGTATTGTTGCTGGCGTGGCTGCGGCGGTGCTTTCTCATCCAGCGGATACGTTGCTATCCGCTATTAACAAGGGAGCAGGAGATCCGAAGCAGGGAGTAACAAGTAGGATGTTCTCGCTCGCGCGTGAGTTCGGTCCTCGGAGATTACTCCTGGCTGGTCTAGGCCCGCGTATCTTTATGACGTGCGGTTTGGTTGCGGGGCAATTCGTGATCTATGCTCAGTGCAAGACGCTTGTCGGTGCTCCTCCAGGAATAGAGATTCACAAGGAGAAGTCTTTAACATAGAGTTGATTATGCTGGGTTAGCATACATTGATAGACTAATTAATACTAGACAATTAGCAAGCAAACTTGCGCCCTAAAACAATTTTCTTCTAAAATCTGGTACTTATCTGATCCGCCCTTGTGTTGGCCAGATGCCCATTTTCTGCCAGAATCCCCTACCGTCCAATGTCCGACCCACAGAAGATGTGTCCCTCGGAAGTGCCCGAACGCCTTCTTCTATCATAAGTTCGCTGACCCAGACTAGCAACTCCTTCTGCCTCTCGATCTTATCGACAGGAACATCAGTAGCGCCGCTCTCAACACTCTGCAGTGTCTGGATTGCCCAATCCTGAGCTAGGTCCCACCAGTCGTAGACATGCATATCGCTGAGGAGCCAGCGCTTCCCTGGCGTGAAGTTCCGATGAATTACAATGATGGCTCTAGCGACGTCTTCTCCGTGGATTACGTGCAGTGCACCTTTACCCTTTAACTCAGCCTTCGTCTTGATAACGCGACCCACCCAGTCGCGTGGCTGTCGAGCAGCTCCGTACAGACCGGCGAGGTTCAACACGGCGCCCTGAGAACATTCTATGAGCTCATCCTCTGCAATAGCGCGGGCGTTGGTACGATCGTATGGCGAATTTTCGTCGTGCCATGTTGGCGCCGTCCAAATGCTTGTAGCACCTAATTGCACGAAGTGTGGTTTATGATTCTCGGCAGTTTGGTGGGTGGACTCATACATTCGTACTAGGTGTTTTGATTGACCCTGACCTCGGAGTGGAAACGTGATCAATACCGTGTCAGCACTTGGCAGGGTTTTGAAGGGCGCCGAATCGCTGGAGTCCGGATCGAATCGGAAGCGGATCGTTCCATCCCTGCCATCTGTAGTCGTAGCCGAATGCTTAATACCCTCGCGTGTCAGAAGCGGAATGAGAAACTTCGATGTCCAGCCCGCTCCGAGAATGAGCAAGCTAACATGACGATTGGTATGCTCAGGTAGGGGTTCTATTATCTGCATGTTGAATGGTTGGTGATGAGAAATTGTGGATATTCCGATCCGCGATTCTCAAAACTTGAGTTCTGTTGTATTATGTAAGTGTATCATTACATAAGTCTGCAGAACTTATGTAACGGAACACATTATGGAACGAGACACCTTCGTAGCGGCTGCTGACATAATTAAGTGATTATCTAATCATATGATGATATAATAGAAACATTATGTAATGTTATGCCAAGCTTACACACCTACCTAACTTCAGACCTCAACACAACGCTTTAATGAACGCATGCAATCATAGCCATTCCCTCAATAATAAGTAAGCTACGTGGTTGATCTTCTATGCTGTATCACACACACAAGTATCATTTCAGTAGCCCAAATAACTTTGACTCAATGGATGCCTACAACAAGGCTTGGGGCACATTCAATTGAACTAACAAATCTCTCAAGTTCCAAAGGCCTTTACCTCTATCTCTTCCTTCGAAGGGATCTACTAGAGCCAATTATCTCCAAAAGACCTAGTCTTGCATTCTATCCTCAGCGCCTAGGTAGGTACATTGTTGAGTATAAACATTAGCACTCTTCCAATCAACCTTCCTCCAGCAGTTTTCGATGTACGTTCTAGCACAAAGGTTACAGGATGATTTCTCACTGCATATTTCGGATATGGCCTGCTACCAATCCCCGTGTGGTTATGCCTACTCGATGTTAAAGGCTCGCTACTCTTAAGACATGACTCAATTCTCCTCATCTATAAACCAATAGTATTATGGTTTAGCTCTTAAACTAAGCGCTGCTTTTCTTATGCCAAGTATGGTCACAGCCGCTTGTGTAGTACAAAATCTATCCACAGAAGCCCATTGGATACAGATTTGGGGCAGTTAATAAATGAAAAGAAACGTGCCAATACTTGATTGCGTTGGTAAGCACATGATGAGTAATATGGTTTTGGGAGGGAAGGGGAAGGGGGCGCCCTTTACTCCTCATATTCCGGAGGGTTCCAGTGCTCGTACTAGAATCATCTCATATACCTACTCTGTGGATCAGTACGCCTTTCTCCAGACTCTATCAAGTTTCATTTGCTAAATATATCTAACCTGAAAATGCTTCATAACGAGACGTTAGCTCTTCAGCCTAATCGCGCTACAAGGCACGAGGCCGGAAGCTTCAACAGCGTTTATAAAGAAATCCTTCAACGAAAGGAACATGACATCCGAGAGGATAGCGGAGGCAACTTTTCTGTTAATAGTAAGAGTGAAGAAATGGGAGAGGAGGCTAGTACTCGCCGATGGGCAATTATGTATCAAGGTCATCTTGACAGGCGAATTGTCAACAAAGATCCTATCGGCTTCCACTTCGATGACGATGATTTGCCAGACCTTGCAGCTTTGTCTATAACTGATGATGATGATGATGATGGGCCTTGTTCTATCTCGTCAGTGGAAACTCCTACTGAAGATTCGTCGCTACCGCCAGAAACCGAACATACTTCATGGTCCTCCCTACACAAGTCAATAGTCGAACTGTCTTCGAGTAAGCTACCTGTGTCTCCTAAGACTTATATGATATTGAAAATACATACAGGCGTATTAGGGGATCCAACCGCATCAGATAATGAGATCGCTTTTCGAGTCTTCGATGATGATAGCAAGTCAAAATACTTCGAGAATGAACATGATATTCGCTGTGGGAATTGGCAAGAGTTCGATATCAACAAGGGCTTGGTCAGAAGAGAAGCGAAGCGACATATAGAGGGAGACAAGGTCTTTCCAAGCGGAACAGACTATATTTCAATAAGCACATCTCCACTACGAGCATTGAATGTCGCCAACTGGAGAAGAGATATTTCTAAAGATCAGCAGTTGCCGAAGATTGCAATCATCGATTTGCGGATACTGGGAAGACTTGGTATTGCTCACGGAAGCACCATTAACGACTTGGGGTTTACTCACCATAATAAACGACAAGGGACTGGCACTAAATATGCCACAGAGCATCACAGATTAGTAGTTGGCTGGCTGCCTTGTTGCAGCATTTTAGGAATCCTATCTTACGAACAGTTCATCAAACTACTTGTCGATTCAAATATGGATGTATATGCAGACCCAAGTAAGTTTATTTTACCTCTTCATGTTCTAGTTCTTTAATTTAACAATAATAGATCTACGTCAGTCTGAGGATTATGACACCACCATTTCCTTTAAGTTGATATCGACGTCCCTGAAACAGAACGAGATACGATCTCCATGTTACAAATGTCGTGTCGACACATAGAAATATATAAATCTTCAGGAACAATACAGGATTATTGCTAGTCCGTGCAGTCTTCTAGTCCTCCTAAGTTTAACCATCTCAATGTGCTACTTTGCAAAGGTACCTATGTAGTACAGTTCATAATTAAATTTTTGGAATTTAGGTAGAACGATCCATTACAGCTTCGCCATGTAATTCCAAAAAGAGTCTTTAAGAGGATATAAATCAAAAATGAAGGCATGCCTATTGCATTAACCCACAAGGCGGACCTAGCGGACGAGGACTTGGAGAATAGCGTTATTGAACAGAGAGTTGATACCTTGGAGTTTCTGAGAAGGAATGAAATATAGAAAAAGATGAGCCTTCTGTCTAATCTGATCCAGAGTCAGCAACTTGAAAATTTATTCACAATCTCCAGTCAACCAGGTTATGATCCTGCTAGACCTATAACGGGAAATCCTTACTGCAATGTGTCTACCTAGGTATAGCATGAAGCAGAATGCTATCAATATGATTATGGTCAACTAATTGTCAAATGTTTTCAAAAGCCAGAACATACCTAACTTTACCGAGAAGATTGAATTGGCATATTATATAAGCTTTTAGCCTATGTAATAATACTGTCTTATGTAACGAAAAATCGTTACATAATACGATTTCGCTATGTAATACTTGCTTACGTATCTGTAAAATGGTCGGCTTATGTCATGCAACAATCCGCTAGGAAATTTTCTTAGCTGACTAATGTCTAACATGGAAATGTTAGACGATGAATAACTCCGTGATTCTTCCTTTCTGGCCTAAAATGCATTCTTACCCGTCTATATTTTCAAGGAACAAAGCCTTGCGCAGGGTACCGAGAGAATCTAGATTGCGAACAGGATTCGACGCGACTTACGTTCGAGTTGCTCGCGTCTTTGGATTCTCCAACATGCTGCGTGGACGGGATGTTGATCGTGCGAGATGAGTAAGCGCTTTTTATGATGCTAAGCTAACACAACTATGCTCTTCTTCGTATCTGCCAGCTATCTCGCTAGCCACGTGCCCCCCTGAGGCGATTGAAACATCCGCACCCGCGTTAAATCAGCCCTGTCTTTCATTACATTCAGATTTTCCAATCGCCCTTCTACCAGATCGCGTTCGTCGTTGTCATCCCGATCTTTGATTCCGTGATACAGAAACGGCAACGGAGACGTCTTCCACGCCGGAATATGAAAGTGTTCGGTCATCTTGACTGTCGCCAGGAGTAGGATGGCACTACAAAGAACCAAAGCCAACGGTAAGGAAAGCCAAGCAAAGTGGATCTGGATAATCGTCTGCTGTTGGTAAAGAATTCCACGGGCAACGGTTCCGGAGTCCGAGTTCGGTATTCTCTTCGTCATGCTAGCGGTGATGTTTTCCATGGTAGAGATCACATCCTCCCCCGAGCTGAGAAAAGAGGTTTTTGATTCGGAACTAAAATTAAACTTTTGGGAAAGGAAAGTGGAAATGGCGTAGTGGTCGTATATGCTAACGTTAAACCCACTATGATTGAAAGGTGCCGGAGCGGTCGATGCGATACCTCCGTCTCTGTCCGGAGTTAGCGTAAACATCCAATTGGTTGAGGTCGCCTGGCCCCTGGCAAGGCCACCGAAATCCTGGCCTTTTACAGGCCACAGTGGCAATTCAAGCACTGAGTATTGGTTCTGAAGTTCCCCGTCTATCTGTAGGTTCAATATATATTATTAGTCAATGTTCCGATATAGATACTGATGGAGCTTCCTACCACTCTCATATCACTGTATTGTTTAGCACACCAAGAAACAGAACATTCGGTTACGGTATAAGATCTGCTAGGATCCGTGGAGCCGCTTTGCATAACAACAAACGAAATAAGCTGAGCTGAAAGCGTGTCTAGAGAGCGAAACGTGAAGTTTGATGCGGCTGTAGCAGTAGTCCAGATGGTGAAGGTAAGATTCCAGCCCCCTGGTGTTTGATAACTGTTGCGATTGGTAGTGTTCATAAGTTTCGTGGAAGCCGACACGTCTTGGCAGGTAGAGCAGAGGCCCATTGTGGTAAAAGTCCCCCAGGAGCAATTCGATGGACAGCCGAAGTCGACAAAAGTCCTATCCAGGCCGTAGATGCCGCTGTAGAAAGCCCCTTGCATGTCCGCCGCCATGTCGAGGTCAGTAATCGAAGTCATACCAGCAAATACTTGTCCTGACTCAGCCACAGAAAAATCTAGGCCATTTGTGTCTCTACTCCTATTGTACTGATTGCTGACAGCCATCGTCGCATTTGCGTGTTCTCGCGGTTCTGGGCTGGTCATGTTTAAATCCACGGTCTGCTGGGCAAACGGTCCCATGGCTAAGCCAAGGATCGTGATCAGGGACGCTGCGTACACCAACGATGTAAGAGTTACCGTTTGGGGCTTCCAGCGGCAGAAGAGACCGAGCGAACCCATCGGTCCTCTACTAGCCGACTCGAAAACTTCCAGGTCCACCAGCGTAGGTTTGTGTTTCGGCAGGCTCATATGTAACCATTTCAGTTGGCCGAGAACTTCGGCCACTACCAACATCATGGAACTTTGTGCGGCAGTGACGAGGATGGCGATAAGTGTGTTTGGTTTAAGGACAAATGTCCACCTCGAGAGCCAGGTGCCTTGTAGTCGCAATGCGAGGACGACGACCGTTACCATGCAACCAATACTAAAAATGATAGCCAGTATTTCACATAGCCATTTGTTACTCATGACAAGAGGTACGAAGCTAGGGGACCGAAAGGGGGGTTTTTCGGCTCGCAACTCTTCGACATTCTGCTCGGTGCCAAATTTATTGGGTTGCGCAGGAATAGAGGTTGCTTCGGCCGCATCTCCAGGTGGGCCTTTGTACGGAGGGCTGTCCTTGATGAGGTTCGAAGACGAAACAGAAGGGTCATGTCCTACGAACAGAGAAGGATCTTTAGCACCATATGTACCAAGGGAATCCAGAGAGTATGGTCTGCCTCCGTGATCGTGTTTCTCCATACTGAATTCCGACATTGATTGACGAAAAGACCTGACGGTACCCGTGAAAGTGTCATAAAGAGACAGCAGTTTATTCGCTCCCAGAGCCAACCGCCCTCCATAAACGCTGCTGCAGAAGTCGTATAATCGTGTAACCGGAGATCAGGTTTGAATCGCGCCACAAGACAGCGTATAGCCAATAGAAGCTAAATAATATGACCAGCTGAGTGGATGTCTTGTGTACCTACCTACGATAAGTTAGGTACTTTTGTAATAAGAAGCTTCCAAGGTTACCTTAGGTAGGTACCTTAGTGGCGCAATCTCTCCATAAGTATAGGGGTTCTTGCCGTCTCAGCGCCTCTTCGGCGGAAAAAATACCTACCACTTATAGGTACCTGATCTAGGCCAAGTTGTACCTGAAAATGCAACTGTGTTCTCACTCTTATCTACCAGTACGTAGTACGTCAAACAAGAGTTAGGTGAGTGAATGAGGCAGCACTAATTCACAATATAATTAGCTCAGTAAGTCTCCCTAGGAAATGATGCGTAGTTCCGTCGCTAAAAATAGTGGAGTCATATGCCACACTCGTAGTTAAAAATTACTCACACCAGGGCTTTCAACAAGTCAAATCAATCAAATATTTCGCGATATCTTGTTCGACCAGATCAGATCAAATGTCTAAGATTTCGTATTTGTTTAACGATTTCTGTTGTTTTCCTTAATTAATAAGCTGAAAAATGGAGAAATATACCCTTGTTCGCTATGTGCGTATCGTCAACCTTGTCGTCGCTCTTATGAAGTTTGAAAAGAGCGTGGTTCGATGTTTAAGAAGACCAAGTTGAAAGGGACGGATGAAAAAAAAAAAAAAAAGTATTAAAAGTGATCTTAATATTAATATGTATGTATGTATGTGGCTGGGCAGCCAGGTTCACGATATTCAAGACCCGGTGCGGCTCTGCCATCCTATAAATCCTAAGTAGCCAGAGTAGGCTAAGGACTTTAACACTAAAAAGGGGGTAAATGGGTATATAAGTGGGCCACGATATCCTCATGTATGGATCCACTTAGACAAAATAAATGGGAGCTTTTTTGATTAGCCAAATCATCAGAATCCGTGGTTCTGTTTGATCTGGTTCGAACAACAACAACAATCAAACCAAATAGCCGTTTGGTTTGATGAAAGCCCTTACTCACACGCTGGATATGATTCCGAAAACACTCTGATGGATAATAAATACTGGGGAAGATGTGTCGCTACTACTTCATTAATATGCTATTGAGAACATGAGTCGTTGGTTGTATGGTCGTATAAGCCTATTGCCTTCAGCTTGCCATTGGTTAAGCTACCTAGTATGTATTAAGCCAGTATAACTAATAGTTAAGTGGTGAGCTGTAGGGCTAAGGAGAGTTCCCAGGCATGGTATTATTGCGGGCTTACATGTTAGTTCCCTGCTCGCTTTCTGCTAACCAGGTAGGTGCGATTAATTGCCACAAGCTGAATTGGCGATAGACGACTACATCTTGGGTTGATCGGACTTGTCAGTCTTGGCCAATTGCATGGCGGCATCCTTGCGACCACTGTAGATTGCATCCACAAGCATTGCTATGTGAGCACAATCATCTTGAAGAGAGCCGGTTCGGTTCATGATTTTCTCTTCGCATGCCATGCGTTTTTCTATAGCCACCACTAACTTTTCGAGCTGGTCCTTGTTACGATTGGATCTAATTTGCGACACATTAGAACTCCGTGCTCTTGCGATAACTGTATGAGGGTGCATATTTAGGGGCGAGAAGTGCCAAGACAAAAGCTTATTGCATCACCTGCTGGCTGGAACTCCGACAATGCTGTAGAAATGGCCCGAGGGCACCATCATAACTTACATCTTCTGAGCCTCATCCCGGTAGTGGGCCTTGATTTTATTCTTCAGAGCGGTCAATTTGTCAGTATAATCCTTGTCAATGCTCTTCCGGATATCGGTTCTCTTTGACTTCCACTTGTCCTATAGAAACAGAGACGTGTATTAGTATGGCATCAAATAAATATTAAGTGAATAACACCTCGTAAGGTTATCTCGATACAATGCTATTATGGAAGGGAGATGAGCATACGATGTTTTCCATAGCTTGTGATATACTTGCGCTTGACTTATACTGGAAGTCGGGTTTCTGCTCTAGATCGGAGCCTGAGTCGACTTCAGTCGGACTAGGTTCTCGATGACGAGACGGCATGACTAGGTATGTACCTAGAAGAATAAAATATTATATGCGTTCAATCGAACACGAGCAGCGGCTATTTGGAGGGTCTGTTTGATATCAAGTCGTAGTCTTGTTTTTTTAGTTGATGCATTTCATTGATCATCTTGCTAGAGGAGTCAATGAAGTTGTTTTTAAGTTACTAGTATGCCATTGGGTCATGGCTGCCCGGGGAAAGAATGATACTCTCGCACTTTCTCTTGTAATCCATCATGTTACCAATTGTTGAACTTTAGTAGACGTGAAGGAGCAAAGTACGGAATACTTACTAGGTACCCCAGAATTCATAGAAGCTAAAACGCGGGGCTATCCGCTTTCTCGGAGTTTTATTGAACCGACCCGCAGCTTATCGGCCAAGTACCCAAGTACCTATTCTAAAGTTACTATCGGCCAAAAAAATAATGAAAATCGGACCCCACTGGCCGAAGTAAAATCATTTCTAAGTGCAACAATTGCACCTACATACCTACACTTTGCGATTTCGACTTCAGAAGGTCGACTTCGCTACGATGGGTCTCGCAGGGCCTAGGAAGTATGGCTATTCCAATATATACTCCCTCGTATACCCGTCACTAACATCAATCTCTCTAAAGTCGTCGGAAAATCCAACACGATCCGAATAACACGAAATGGAGCCGCGACGAGACCACCTTCGGCCAGAGGATTATGCGAGCGCAAGGATGGGAACCTGGAAAATTCCTAGGCGCGCAAAATTCCTCTCATTCACATCTCCATTCCGCTGCGAGTGCCGCCCCTATAAATGTTCTTCTGAAAGATGACAACCTTGGACTGGGTGCGAAACCCAAGCATAAGCAGAATACTGAATGCACCGGCCTCGATGTTTTCAAAGACCTCCTCGGTAGGCTGAACGGGAAGTCTGAGGAGGTGATCGAGAAAGAAAGAGAAGTCCGATCGGGTATCAAGACGAACCTATATGTGGAGAGGAAATATGGCCTCATGAGATTTGTTTCTGGCGGACTTTTGGTCGGGGATCAAATGAAGGGATTAACCAGCACGGATATCAAACCCCTTACTTCCGAAGAAGAGAGCGACGATAAATCGGCCGTCAAGTTAGAGGATCCTACAACTCTACCTACGAAGAAACAAAAGAAAGAAAAGAAATCTAAAAAGCGAAAGGCAGAAGATTCCGAGTCTGTAAATAGCTCTGACGCTGTCCATGAGAAGAAGCGAAAGAAGCGATCAAAAGATAAGGTCTCGAGAGATAATTCGATTGATACTGAAGGAACTGAGGAAACTAGCAAGAAGAAGTCTAAGAAGTCGAAACCAAAAGACGACGATGAGACCAGGCCTGAGAAGAAGAAGAGCAAGAAGTCGAAGAAGGATTCTGAGGATAAGACTGAGTATAATGGTACCTCTACTGTGTCGGGAGACGCTCCGTTGGAAAAGCCATTATCAAAGGAAGAGAGGAGGGCAAGGAAGAAGGAGAAGAAAGCAAAGAAACAAAAACAACTAGAAACTCCAGGTTCCTCAACAGAAGCCGCTGGCTCAACAGATACCCCAGACTCCATTCCCTTTCTCACTCCTCAAGAAAGTGGTACCTCAACACCAATTGGCACGGGCACTTCAACCCCCCAAGGGCTTTCCGCACGGCATTATGCTCGATCACGTCATATCGCATCTAAACGGATGGCCATGGCTGACATGGCAGCATTGAACCAGGTAAGTGTTGACACGAGACCTCAAAATCCTCAATCTAGACGTACTAATCATTGGACAGATTTTCATGGTAAAGCCAGTTTAATAGGTGAAGTGATGAGATAGGCGGATTAGCTATGTGAGAGCGCCTATGATACCCAATAGAACATGAACCTCTGGATTGAGGACAGTATTTAAACTTGAATAAATCTCATGACAAATCCCATTGAAGAGGTTTGCGAAAGTGATATAAGCGATTCAACACATGCAGGTGAGTCCTTCATAGAATTAGAGTGCGTGAGAACATATCCATATGCTTTATAACAATTGCTCAGGCATGACCCCATGATTTTTTCTGTCATATCCGTCCCTTCGCAGATGGAGAGCATTCACAGTGTCAACAATAATAGTTACGCGTTACGCCGCATGGCTTGACCTGCATATCACCCGACCTCTCTGATGACGGGGTTACTCAACCAACCCCTGTTCATCTTACGCTGCCCCACGATCCACGGTCTTTACCTCCCTCGAAATGAACTTTATTCTTAAGGTTTCAACTCATTTTCATATTCACTAACCTATCTCATGCTTCGAAGTACGCTCTTGGTATATCAATGAGAGCTAACTGTCGAAAGCGAGTTGGGTGAAGACGTACCACGACCGTGAAAGATGACGGAGATGCGGCCGAGCCTATCATGCCGAGCCAACTAGCCTCCGCCATGAGATCGACAAGAAACTTTGCCTCAATTTCGAAATAACTCTGTACGCCACCTTGCTGACATGCTCTCATCCGAGACCAATATTGTGTTCACTTTGTAGCTAAACCGAAAAGGCTTGGTACTACTTCTTTCTCATATCAAGCTACCTGGACTTTAGTTCAAGAGGCTTTATCCCTTAGTACGTACCAGTATAGGCAAATTCTAGGTTTCTCACCAGCCGTCCCTGAGGGTAAATGGCACACAAATTCGCAACTTCATCATGGCCATTCATCGACCAACAATATGGTACCGTGCTCTCAAATCTAGACCCCTAGAGCCATACCGACATGCCCTACGACATAGCCAAACCGAGAGCATTGGCGTCGTTCCACGGTGATATCATACGTTTCCGATCATAACCATCGTACAGCTCGCACGAGATAGCCCCCAGAAGATTCGGATTCACCGGGCCATAAAGTTCATCGCACTGCCCGTACTACTCATTGTCTCCGTCGCAACCTCTGTAATCACACCGGATGACTCTTCAAGAGCTGGTGATATGGTATAGGTAGGTGGCATCGGTATGGAATTGCTTCTTGCCATACTCAGGTCAAGATTTGGGATATCATATTTCATACCAGAACTCATGCACTAGCAATTCGGAAAAAGACAATGAGATAGGAGTTAAGGGACTGTTAGGTAGCAATGGCTCAATCCATCCTTCCAAGATTCCCAGAAGAAGCTAGATCTCATAACATGGATATCGATATTAGCCTCGCCGTCGTGCTTCATTTGACTTGTGAGTTGCTTGACCACCCCGTGAGACAAAACGACAAACACTAAAGCTTTCAGGCCTTATCCATATATTTTATGGATATGACTGTATATCACCAAGATATATCACTATCGCAATGTGACTACTAGAATAAATTAGCCAAGGGTTATAAATAGGTGGAAAGTGTACGCACTAAGGTGAAGCCCCTTCCCGCCCATATACCAGTAAAGGAATCAAATTAAATGTTAAAAGAGTTTTTTTCAGCAGTAGCTAACTGCCAGCGTATTGAAACTACAGATGTGATCCGAATATATTGGAAAGGGGGTCCGAAAAAGAAAAGTAGAAGTATCGTCTAGAAATTTCGTCTATACCCCTTTCCAAAGTCAGGGGTAAGGAATAAGTGTCCGGGTAAGTCAACATAGGAGAAACAATCATACGAGAACGCTATTGATCTACCTATACAATAGGGTGAACACTCTATTCTCTTCTTTTTACCGAAACCATTTAACAACGATACGTCACCAGCAGGACAGTTCTGACGTGCAATCTAAATTCCATTTAGGATGGCGCCGCACACGACCCCTAAGGAAACTAGGGAGGCAGGCTGTCAATTCCATTGGTGATTGGGCTTCAATCCGAACGAGGACGCCCGCCTTCTACGAAATACACCGTCAAAGCGGTCTACTAGCGCGCGGCATTACGTATATCCTCTTAGATCTAGCCTTAGAATGTTTGTCAGGGTGATACAATCATTTCAGGGCATCCTATAGCGCGATCAGACCTCTATTAGGGCTAAAGTCCAGGTGCCCAATGGTCGGGTTCGGGCTTGGCTACACTTCGTCATAGCCCTCGTCCAAGCATCACAAAACGAAGAATCCCAGAACGAAAACACTACCATCGCAGACGCTTTGATGCAAAGAGGGGTGAATGATATTAGTAAGTCAAATATCGATTTTTTTCTTTGACTTTTATTGATTCGTGTGTAACTCCGAAGATCTTGCTTCGAAATTCGACGAAATTCGGTGCTGGCTGTCAGTTAGGAGACATGCTCTCCAACTCCGTCACACAACCCTATGGAGCTCGTAGCGCCGATGAGCCTAAACCTACTACAAGACTCCACATGGAGGTCTTCGAGGATCGATGATATTTGCTCTGATCACCTCGAGGTACCTGTAAGTCTCCTTCGGCTACGTCAAATTTATAGTATAGCTCCATCTGATACGAGCCGATCTCAGGAGAACGAGATTACTACGAAGAATCCAGATCGCTCGCATGAGCTCCGCATCGCCTTTTTCAAACAGGAGGTCGCAGTAATCTGCCGGGTAATTACGTCACAGCTGGAATTCACAGATGGTCATGACGCTCCCTCAGAGGCCCGGATTGGGCGATCAGACCCGCTGGGAAGGGGGAATGTTGGAGAGGGAGCTAGAGAATTCGAAAAGCCGAGGCAAACAGAACGCGATCGCGACCCTACGAAAGGGGGATGGACACCGCATACGTGGATAGCGCAGACGCCTACGAAACTAGCAATCCTCATTAATAAAGGGGCGTATCACGTTTGGCCGCGGTGCTCTTCGATCCGCTCCGAGATCCGGATGTCATCTCCAGGTAAGCTAGCATCGACAAACCCCGCCAGCTTTCGTGAGCTTCTCGGTCGCGAATGCAGGTCCTGGTTGGAGCGCAGGGATAAAGAGTTCCTTGAGCTTGACGTCGAAGTGTCAAGGTCCGGATTATATGGTAGGTGACGCTCTGACGTGTAGCGAATAGCAGGGAGCGAAATGCTGACCCTCGACCCTCCCGCAGAACGCCAGCATAATCAAAGCAACCGAAGATCGGTAAAAAGCAGCGGTCTACCACTTTCACCATGCTCACCATCGCATTTTTGCCACCGATGTACCATCAGCTCTGTCTTTGAAATGAAGTCGAACGATGTACTCGACGCAGACCCGGGGCGGTGGATGTATTGGGCAGCAGCCCTACTACGACGGTCGCGGTAATCGTCACTGGGATCTGATGGATGGATGAATCGAATAGGCAATTTTCTCGATTGGATGCGCGGACGCCCTTTTCGGCGGAACAAATCCTATGCACGAGTGTCTTCTCCGGCTGCAAACGGCGTCATATACTACCCCCAGGCAGAAAAGCCGGGAATAAGAACCGCAGATGATAAGACCACCTACCTTAGTAGCCGGGCAACACTGGGGCCGCCGGTGCCGCCGACGCCTTGGCGGTATATGGGATTTTCTTTTTTTTCACTTTTTACGGGCTTAGGTACTAACTGCCTAGATAAGTAAGAATTATGTAGGAGGGATCTTCTTCTTCTCCTACCGATTTCTTACTTTTCTTATGCTAGATTGAGCAAACGAGCTGCTCAACATTCCACGCGGCCACGTCGCGCAAAGTCCGCCTCACTTGTTGCAGAGTCGAGAGTCAGGTGGCGCTTGCTTGCTTCTGATAACATCCGCATCGCTTTTTCTGTAGATCATTACACCAGGCGCAATATACTCGACATGTGCATGCATGCTGCTGTCCGCCGTGCATGATACACAAATCCCTTGTCTGGCGCGGGAACGGGCGCAGCGTTAGGTCGCGATAGGATCCAGAAGTCCGTCCTATCGCGTCGTGCCACTCAGCCGGTAGCCTGCCGATAGAGGTCCTATTCGCCAATGGGGGGGCCCGGGTAGCGCAGAAAAATCTGTCAGCGCTGTAGTGTCGTATAGGCGCTTATCCGTGATTGGGCGGCGGGATCCCCTCCCACTCCCGACGAGAGAACCAAAGCAGCTAAAGTTGGCTCGGCTCATATGTTGTTGGGGATTGTGGCTGCAGCGAGAAAAAGCAAAGCATGCTGGATCCAGCTTAAACCCCCCGCGCTTCACATGCGGGCTGGCTGGCCTCGTCGGGAATCGAGATTTGGGGGTCCCCCAACGGAGAGGACCCTGAGACCCTCAAGTCCCCTTCAGTGTCTTCAGTCCCTCAGCCTCGACAGCCATTGTGGAACCTTCTACATACTTCTAACGAGAAAGGGTTACTCGCGTCGAGCTCGTACAGAGCTAAGGATTTGGCATAGGTGGGATAATGCTACATGGCTTACATACGCTACGTCATTAGATCTTGGATCTTTCGTGCTGGTAGTGATATCTTACAACCAAACTCAACTATGTACCGTCATGTCCACTTTATATGATCCATTTCGATATGCGAATAATTATAGACAAGGCGTAGTGATGCTTAATCGTATAGGTATCGTCTCGTAACGTTACCCGAAATTTCTAGTCAGTTCTGAGGGTTTTGCATGGAAGCGTAACAGCGCGCTATCGTCTCTTCTGATAGGTCTATACTATGTGTAACCATCAACAACAGCTTCGGAAAATATCATGAAACTTGGGATTGGGAGGATATGCCTTGTGTTCGAGACTTGAATTTTACGTTACTCCGCCCGTCAATTGTGGAACTGCTTGTTTCACCTTGTAGCTGAGGTTCATGCCCAAGCACCTGACTTTCTACACCCGAGTAATACCAAGGCAGAAATGTGTCACGATAGCCTCGTAGGACAACCATGTCGTATTTCTTCCTAAACACGATTTTGACTACAAGTTTATGTAACTAATAGTTTGTTGTTCCATGTTTACTTTTGATTCTGCTTCGACTGTTTTATTGATTGGATGGTATTTATATCAAGAACTCTCCTAATACAACCCTAAAAAAAGATCCGAGAAAACAGCATCCAGCAAGGATTTTATTAGGTTGAACAGCTACTAGATGACGAGAGAAAGCTATTGATTACCTTTACCAAATCCATGAATAGAATAATTGAGTCAGGTAGGTAGGTAGGTTTCATAACCTTTAAACCGTTTCTTTAGAGGCCCCTTTTAATTTCACCCGCTCTCTCAATTTTACCCCTTTTTCGACGAGACTCTTACGCTTACAAACAAGTTTGATACAGTCTTAGGTAAATACTAGGTATCAACATATTTTCATAGAAATACTCCGATTACAAGCATTCGTAGGTATTTTCGAATGAGACAAGTTCAACACCATTTAGTTACCATTGGATATACCGGGCACTCGGTCAGTAAGTTGGAAGTTGGTTATGCACACGTGATGCTCTTGGAGGCCAACTCATCACTACTCAAGTGTAAGATTCAGAATTGTTTGTTCGGCACTATTGCTGTCTGAGATTCGAGGCGAATGTTGTTTGACAAGTACTTAGACAGATGACGTTCTATTCCAATGACGATTGTTTTCATTTCATGCCGTGCAACTTTCACCAAAACCTCTTCTCTTCCAAACAACTCATTGAACTTGAGTAGCTCGCGAAAATGTACCGGGAGACGTCCTACTATAATACTACCAAAACCTTGATTTAATGTCAAAGATTCGCGAGACTCCTGTTCGGTAACGAAGGGCGTAAGGGAGATGACCATGCCAGGGAGGGCAGTTGGACCGGTGAGCTTGTAGGTGTAGCTTCTCCGGTGAAGTGAAAATCCTGTCTGCCAACGAAATCTGACAGCCAGGGTCCCAGGATGTTGACGTTTGGGTGTAGTCAAATCAAGAATTGACAAGAAACTAAGCGGCTCGATCTAAAATTTGGGTTAGGTAAGAGACGATCGCGAACGGCGTGGAGCTCGTATATAACTTCTGTCGCAAGGGCTATAATCCGTGAAACGTTTCTCAAAGAAGTAATTACCTGTACATAAAGATTAACTATAACGACCCCTATTCCAATTTTGTAACCCTCAACATAATACACCGCTATGCATTTGTGGTTCTCATCGAGTTATGCCAAGAATATTTCCCTTCAACGTCACCGGAGTTACGTTGGTCTCTTCGTATGCCGTTACGAGAAAATACCCATATAACGAGTCAAAATAGGGTGACATAGGACAAGTAGTAGTATCGCATATCAATAAAGAAAATCAATAAAAAACAAACATGTCCTAAATGGTGTTGTTCAGAAAAACAGACGTAAGTTGCAAAGGCATAAAGGATCTGGATGGTCGCCCACTTCCCCACCCCCCCTTAATAAAGTCCCGTAAAGCTGCAAGCCAATGCGCAAAGATGCGCAAGCCAATGTCGACGTGTGCAGGTTGCCCGTGATACCGTAATTGTGCCATTTCTATGTACCATTTGTACCATGACCCCTTGTACGACTGATGAGATTCCCACATCCTGACCGTGGTCTCACAACATCCGGGAATACAAGATTGTGGCAAAAGGGAAAAAGGGTTGGCAGCCCAAGCGGCCCCGAGGTCATCATGATGTTGCCACGGGATCCATGAGCGTTGGGCTCGTGTTTTATTAGTTGTGTTAGTGTGTTAGCGTACTACTTACACAAACCGCCCTGAAATCGGAAAAGTACTTAACATCTTGACAATTCCCGCCCTGTTTGCTTCGACTCCACGAGTTCACTCTATCTTAGAGGCGATAGTTAAAAGAACTGCTTAAGAACTGTTTATTGGGGTTAGATTCTAGAACCTGTTCTTTTCCGGCTTGTTTGACGAAGGGACCTTAACCAGTCACACGGTGTCGTACTTAATATTCTATCATATTCGACCACTCAGCTGCCGCTCTCCAAGCCATCTTCCAAGCTACAGCGCCCACTTACCCTAACACTGCCCCCCGGTCAAAGCCGAGAACCCTCAGACCCTGCAGACACTGCCTTATCGATAGCTTAGCGGTGCCGAAAACGATCGAAAATCCGGTTTAGATAGCCGTAGACTTCTGTGACGTAAGCGGCATCGCGATCATCGCCAGCACCACCCTGTCTCGTCACCTCCATATCTAGATCCTCGTCCCCGCCATGTGGTATTACACTTCGACAGGTTAGCTCTCTTCCTTCCTTCAACCATCACCCATAATAAACTTGACGCTTTATCCGCCCGTATATTTCAACCTACCCAATAACATAGCTTGCATCAACATTATCTATTACATCTATCAACGTATCACATCTATTGCAATCATCAAAAGAACAAAAGAGGCCTAACAAGATGTCAACCTATTACGTAGCACCCCGCGAGAAGCGCTATCACAAATACAAGAAAGTCCTATACCTAGAACCGCCTATCAACGGCAGCAAGACCGTCCGTACGCGAGTCACCACCATCGTCCCTCCTCCGGCGCCCGCACCAGTCCCGTCGCCGCCTCCAGTCCGCGTGCTGCCTGAGCCCACACCCACACCACCACCTCCGCCGCCAGTCATCGTCGAGCCTCTCCCACCTCCACCTCCAGCGCCAGCGCCAATGATGCCAATGCCAATGCCTGCACCAGCTCCGTGCCTACCATACCCACCATCCGAGCACGACACAGAAATCGACGTCATCGCCGTAGACGTAGACGCGGACCAGGAATCGACGACCTACTCTAAGTCATCCAAGTCGTCCAAGAGCTCCCGCTCGAAGAGTTCGTCTCGAAGCTCCAAATCTTCCCATAGCAGCGGTAGACACAATCGCGACCGCGAGGTCTACATTGAGCGCGAGCGTCTTGTCCCCGTCCGCGTTCCCGTGCCGTACCACGTGCACCACGTCGAGATCGAGCAGCCCCAACAAGGGCCGGACAGCTTCCGATATATCGAGGCCCCGAGACGGTACGAGCCTCCGAGGCGACGGAGCGAGGACCACGAGATTGTAATTGAAGATCACCGACACCGAAAGTACATCCGAGACGGCTAAATCATTCGCTCGGATTGTGAACTTCGATTGAACTAGCCTACGCTATATACCTTGCATCTACTTATCCATCTACCTATCTTCTACTACTTGTTCGAAATCTTGTTTGAATACATATACACGGAAAGGAGTTTGGCGACGGTCTTCTAGGACTGCGTTAAGATTGACATGAATCTATGAGGACTGACGACGGCGCACCGAGATGACGAGACATGTCTAGGGCGCGGCATGGGACCACGGAAGGATTATGGAAACACGGAGTTGGGAACACATCTTTCGGTTCATCTGTACACATCTATGAACATACTGATTTTTTTGGGAGCACAGCAGAGCAGAGTTTCCTACCACTAATATTCCTAATGTATATTATCAAGCAGCCCTCGCTGTCTAGGATACGTTGGTGGTAATTATTTTTTGGTCAAGGCAAAGACTACTTACCTAAGTAGTATTGATGGTTTCTAATAATCAGTCAGTCCTTGACCTTCTTCAACGATTAATAAAAGCAAATTATATGCTTCAATGAAGTTTTCCCAATGGTGATACCCAGTTGCCGCCCATTCAAGTGAATCCTAGGTTAGCAATGCAATTATCACGATCCAAGTCCTATCCCAAATATGCCGACAATTATGTATATTCGGTATTAATAATATAGTGTCGCGGAGTTAAATAGTCTACATGAGAATCAGAGCTGGATGGGTATTCCACGAACCAATTCCCGGGGAGAGTCCTGTATATATCATTCCCATCATATAGTAGGGTTCGGATCGTCTATATCTATTAGCATGCCTGCCTTCCATATATCACTTTTCTATCAATTACACATCCCACACTTTCATTTCCTTCCAATATGGCGTACATCACCGGTCGAGAGCTTGACTTTGACACTATAGTCACGAGATTGATTAGCTTATGTACCCAAAGACATAAGAGGAGGAAGGATTAAAGGATAACTTACCATATGCCAATAAACACCCTTCTTCTTCAACAACTCCGCATGACTGCCCTTCTCCAGGACCTTGCCCTCACCTAGCACAAAGATGACATCAGCATTCTGCACCGTAGCAAGCCTGTGCGCCACAACCACCATCGTGCGTCCCGCAGCTGCCCGCTCAAAAGCGCCCTGCACCAACTTCTCGCTCTCAGAATCAAGACTGCTCGTCGCCTCATCAAGCAGCAAGACATCAGGCCGTCGAATAAGCGCACGCGCAATAGCTATTCGCTGCTTCTGACCACCCGACAGCGAAACACCACGACTACCAATTTCGGTATTATACCCATCAGGCAAGGAGACGATGAAATCGTGAATACTCGCGTCGCGACATACGGCATGCAACTCCTCGTCCGTAACAGCTGCCGGGTCCACGCCCAACAAAATATTATCGCGCAGCGTGCCCTGGAAAAGCGTCGGTTCCTGCGCGACGAGCGAAAGGTGTCGTCTATAATCATACACGTTAACGCCCGCGATATCCGTGCCGTTAGCCAGGATCTGGCCGCGGTGGAGGTCGTAGAATCTCTCTAATAGACTGATAATACTCGTTTTCCCGCACCCGGAAGCACCGACCAGTGCGGCGAATTGGCCCTTCTCGATCGTGATGTTGAGGCCCTTGAACACGGACACGTTGCGCGACGGGTACTTGAAGTGCACGTCCCGGAGCTCGATCTTAATCCCGCCTTCCGTGTCGGGGATCTTGCCCTTCTTCTCGCCCAGGTCCCGGTTGCGCGACTCGCGGATGCTGAGGATGCGGTTAGCGGCTGCCGTAGCCTGCGCGGCGTTGGGTCCGAAACTGAAGCCCTGGCCTGCGGCTTCGGCTCCGTTGATCACTACGATTGAACAGTAAATTAGCAAACTTCCCTTTCGAGGGAATTGTAACGAAAATTGTAATATCGGATACTTACCAGCCATGTAACAAACGAGAAACTGCAAGGTATTGTACTCTCTCGAAGCCAACAGCGTTCCTCCGTACCAAAGAATGAGGGCTTGACAAGCCATACTAACACTATCCGAGAAAGCAAAGATGAACGTCCTCCAAATCGACTTCTTATAAGCGTCCGATACGTGATGATTAAGCAAGCCGTCGTATCGGGTGCAAATTGTGTCTTCGAGGGTGAGGGAAGAAACGGTGCGGAAGGCAGCGATGGCTTCGGCGGCAAACTTCGACGACTCGGCGAACACTTCCGCGTACATCTGCTCGAACTCCAATTCGTACTTGAAGCGAAGATATCCGGCGACGATTCCGATGGGCATCGTGACGCATGTGGCGACGAGGGCAAGCTTCCAACCGAAGGCGAATGCTATGGCTAAAGTGCCGATGAGAACGAAGAATCTGCGTAATACACATCAATAATACCGCCAAATTATCCGCAGGAAAGCAATTAGGAACGTACGAGTTATACACCATAGCCATGTTTATACCAAGAAGTTCCTCCAACTGTTTCGGATCACCCCCAACACGCGCCGTCAGCGACCCCGTCGAATTCTGCTCATCGTCGAAGAAAGCGGTTTTCTGGTAAATGATACCCTCAAAATATTGTTGTCGGTATACATTGGAGATATACTATATTTAGTAGGTTAGGATATGTACAGATTTTAGCTAGTAACGGGATAGGGCACTTACGAAAGCAAGATTACTTGCTACAAATCCTACAACGAAATAGGCGAGGCCTGTAGCTATGGCAAGGAATACCCACATCAACGACCAGAAGTTGGCTTCAGATGTAAATTTAGGAATATCATTGACGTAGGAGAAGACGACAATGATCTTTCCGAAGAGATACGCTTGCATTGGGGTTGAAGCTAGTATCGCTAGTTAGTTTACCGTTCAACATAATTAGAAAAATATTGCAACAACTTACCGGCAGTACACATGGCAGCTAAGATCGTGATAGCGTAGAATGGAAAGCGAGACCGTTGTTCGTATAGCAGTCGTCCAAAACTTCCAAAGAGACCCTGCTTCTTATACCCAGGTATCTTCGCCGCAGTAGCTACGGTGTCAGAGTACGCAACACTCTTCTCACGGGTCAAAATAGCTGCCAAGTCCTCTTCTTCCGGAGCATCTGAGTCACCCGCTTCCGTGGGCTCCCCAAGCGAAAGCTGTTGGGCATGGACGAGACCGTAGTAAACTCCCATATCATCTTCCAAAAGTGATTCGTGAGTGCCTTTCTCGACGACCTTGCCCCTTTGTAGGACCACAATAGTGTCTGCCTTCTTGATAGTCGAGAGTCGGTGAGCGATAGTAATCGTCGTTCGGTTCTTTGATACCTTATCGAGCGCTGCTTGGACAATACGTTCGCCTCGGACATCGATCGCGGATGTAGCTTCGTCAAGGATGAGAATCTTCGGTCTCTTGATGACCGCTCGAGCGATACAAATTCGTTGACGCTGTCCACCAGAGAGTTTTGTGCCATTTTCGCCGACGAGAGTTTCGTAGCGGTCCGGGAGTCGATCGATGAATTCGTCCGCGAATGCCTCCTTACAAGCCTCCTTCACTAACTCCTTCTTACGCTCGTCCGACTCGTGCTCAAATTCCGATCCTATTAATCCATGCGCGACGTTATTGAAAATAGTATCGTTGAATAAGAAAGGTTCCTGCTGCACAAGTCCGATCTGAGACCGCCACCATTTCAAGTTGATCTCGTCCAATTCGTGGCCGCAGGTCGATATCGATCCCCTCAACTTGACGAGGGGTCCAGATTCAACTTCGGCAGGCGCTTCATCGTCCGAGTCGTCGCTCTTCTTCTTGCCTTTACCTTTCTTCTTCGCCTCTTGCTTCTTTTTCTCCTCTTGATCAATGGCCTTTGCGATGATGTATTGGTCGCGCAAAGTGTACCATCGTTCAATTAGGCCGACGATCGTACTCTTACCAGACCCCGAAGGTCCAACAATAGCCGTGATTTTCCCTGCCTCGATCTTGAGGTTGAGTTGGTCCAAAACGCGGACATGCGGTCGGCTTGGGTATGCGAAATCCACCCCCTTAAACACAATGTCGTCGGTCGCAGAAACGTCCGGCTCGGTAAGCGTGCCAGTGTTCGGTCTAGGAGCATCGATAACCGTGAAAAATTCGCAAGCGGCTACCGTAGCCTTTCCGATTGCGATGAGCGGCGTCGAGATACGTTCGATGGAAATAACCATCATCATGACCGACATAAGCACGACAATGATAGTCCCCACACTGTCGAGCCGACCGTCGACAAACGATTTAGACCCGTACCAGAACGCAAGACCAAAAGCAGCATTGAAGGCGAAGAAAACCAGCGAAAATTGCGCAGCTATAAGGGGCGCCGTCTTCTGCCCATGTTTCTTCGCAGCATCAGCCCAGACGGCAAATTTCTTGGAAACCTGATTTTCGGCACCGCACGCAACGACCATACGGATAGCAGAGAAAGCTTCGCTGGCGATGGAGGCCGATTTGGTTTCGGCTTTAGTAACCCTGCCCGTTCCTTTGACGTAAAATGGGATTATAGTGCCCACGGTAAGCATGATGAAGAGGATGACGGAGCACGTAACTAGAGCTAGAGCCCAATTGTACACGAAAGCGATGATGGTGGCGGCGATTATCATCACTGTAAACTCGACGAAGGTGCCGAGCTTTTCCGAAATACCCAATTGCAAGGTGTTCGCCGTGGTTGTTATCGTCCCGGCGGCTGCGCCAGGGGGCATTGAGTCAAGAACATGGATCGTTTGACCGAACAGACAGCGGAGGTAGTCAAGTCTGATGGCGGCGGACATCCGAATACCGATCAAACGGTAACAGAACTACATCTATAAGTAGATATCCTAGGTGTAAGTAGTAGCGGATGTGATATGATACCTTATTAATGTAAGTCAGGACGAATCTCCCGATAAACAGGTAGAAGACATATAATCTTTGAAAACATCAGCTTCCATCCAGACGAATACTAGTTACTTGCACTTACGCATTCTTATTAAGAGAAGACCGAAATTCGTCTTCGCTTGCGGTAGGGTTAGGTTGAGAATAACCGCTAAAGTTGCCGACCAATGCACCTAGAACTAATGAGCAACTACAATGACTTCAGACCAATTCTCTCTATTAAGGGCCTTACCAAATACAACATTCATTAATGGAAGAGTCTTTAAGGTAGGCAAGTTGTTAGTCTATCGATCTTTCAAAGAGAGGAATACAACATGAACATACGACACCCGAACCAGCGGCTGCCACAACCGCGGCCACCAGGAGAACGAAGTCCCATGCCTTAGCATATTTAAAGATCCTCTGTCACAGCGTCAGCAACGACTCCTTATGTCGATAGGTGGTGTGTAGTCTTAAAACAACTAACAATATAATCACTAAAAGTGGCCTCCCTCTCCGGACGGATTTTGGCGTCGCGTCGAGCCTTTTCTTCTTCGCTGAGGGGTGGCTTTTCGCTGAAGCCGCCGGGGCTCATTACCCCGTTTGGCTCTTTCGAATCTGATTTCATGCTGGCCAGGCTGCCATGTATTTTGACGAGTTTTATTACCTGCGACGGTATCGCAACTCAACTCAAAAGATAACTTCGCTTTTAATATCGTTTTTTATCTGGCTGCCTGAGAAAGAGATAAAACAAAGCGCGCCAAGTACTACCACCTCAGAAAGAGCACGCAGTTGAAACGGCAGGCAGCAAGATTAACGTTATCTTATACACATAATCATACAGTACCGGTAGCAGCCTCGTCGGTTGCATCGATCGGAAAACCTAGAATGACAGGATGATTAAAAAAGAATTGGATTAGGTAGTCATCGGTCGATGATGCTTAGCCAAGAAATGCAGGACGTTGCAGGACGTAGAATCGAAGCAACGCGAAGACCAGAATAGGTGGAATAGAACGTACACTAGAATGAACAAAGAACATCCATCATATTTCAATTTACGGTACGGATTGCCCGATCAACATGTCCCCCGTTGTGTATACATAGAACCCCGGTACGGGAGATCAGTGTTTTCCTAGATCTATCCCAAGTCTAGACCAATCATCGTGTTTCGTATCTGCTTACAATGCGAATACGGCGCATTTAACAATGGGGTGACGTTTTAACTCGGGGGGATTTAAGGGTCCGAGACCCTGGTATGGCTGCTACCTACCGCATGGTAGTCCTGGTAGTGCTGGCTGCCAGGCTCTTAAGGCAGAGATTATTCCCTTTAAGGAGTTAAACCCTGCACTAAAGTGCTAGGTGTGCTAGGCGAGGACTTATGGATCTGGAGCTTGTGCAAGCGTGGCGATTTAGTCCAGTATTGAAGATTGCGAATACGCGTCGATATAGAGATCTATTCAGCCTCATATGGTATCCTATTTTTCTCTGTCTTAAAGAGCTAAATAGCTACAAACGTGAAAAATACGAATGAAAACAAAACACTACTATATACCCTAAGCACTACAAGTGAGACAACTGCTCAGTAAGCTACGCGCGCAACCGTTAAATTCCCAGTAGGTACATCACAGTTCAGCTCGAACCCACTGTCGTTTATGAATAACCTAATTTGATAAACGTTACATACAATCTGTACAGTGTCGCTTAATATGTAGGACTTTGAAAGACCACCCCAGGACTCCCAGCACTAAAGGTCAAGCCACATCGGATCTGCGCCGTGGGGTTGTAGAATCTCACAGCTAAGACACGGCTGGGAAGATAGGACAGCGGAAAGAAAAAAAAGATAGGCCTACCAGGCCTACATAAAATGAGTCAAACAACATGTATGTATGTGTCGGCACTTGTACGCTGCCGCCATGTGAGTAATTACGCCCACGTTGATAGGCTCCCGAATAGGGAGAGGGGATGTCGGTTGGAGGCGATCTATGCTATGACATGATTTCTCTGCATACGCCGTATTTCAGATTTCAGCCCGCATCCACTCTACCCCCCTAGCATCTTACATGTGGCTCATCAACCTTGCCAAGGATAAGACTATTGCGATTTTCAAGGCACAGCAACGTCCATTGGGAAAGTGAATTGACGACGTGCGGAATTGATTACTGATCGAGGTGCGCTTGAGATCCCATTTTATCGCAAACATCAATTTTGAATGCTCGACCGCTCGCAATATGTTACAAAACAGGTAACCCTTCGCAATCGCGCACACCGCATTATCAGTACCTCGTACAGCTCGTACAGTCATCTGAGCATGTGATTCGTCAATCATTCGTTGTCAGATCAAAGTCGGGAAATCTCGCTTCGTCTTCGTCGATACGATATCCCTAATAGACACAAATCACACCTCGACAAGTTATATAACTCATAAGGAATATCATTGCTTTTCTATCATGATATAGGTAGCAGAGTTCAGTTCATCAGTAATCCGGCGCCCCCCAAATCCGTGGTTCCCAGCAATGAAGACTAAAAAAAAGAGACCTTATTTTCGTTCCATGTGCCGAGCTCGGCATGTCAGAATGCCCCTCGCCGGTAGTCTAGAAGTAAGATCACGCATGTCGACGGATATCGTCGGTGAAATGTCAAAATCAGCTAGTAAGTGAGGGTATCAGTGATTATCCTATGTAAATCTACCTCCAAGACCGCCTGATACCTGTCGCTAAAACACTATGCTGATATATCTACTTACAACTTGTTAGGAGGTGCAGCCGAAGTCATCGGCCACTGGTAACCCGTCGCGTCGCTAAACTTGTACCCATAGGACGACGTGAAGTCATCTAGGACGGCCGGTCCTCGAGATCCTGAGAATAATATTAGCGCGCGTTTTACGATTGATGCGATATTCGAGCCTTCCACTCACCATAGGGGTACTCCATCGGGATAATTTCCTTGTTATCGTCAAGGTAGTGTAATAGTGGTGTGAAGATTCTCCAACTGGCGTCAAGTTCGTCGTCTCTGACAAAGTTGGAATGGTCACCCTTGAGGGCATCCAAGATCAGCGATTCGTAGGCCTCGGGAATCTTAAGGTCGGAGAATCGTCGTCTATAAGTCAAATCGAGTTCCGTCACGACCGTCTGCATGCTTAATCCGGGCAGCTTCGAGTTCATCTTGATGTAAACACTCTCGTTGGGCTGGATACGCATGACCAATTCGTTCCGAGGGATGTCCTTGAAGATACCACTAGTAACGTCTTTGAACTGAATTCGGATCTCAGTCTTTTGCTCGTTCAAAGCCTTTCCAGCCTTCATAATGAACGGTACACCATCCCATCTCTCATTCTTGATGTAAGCAACTAGGGCGCAGAAAGTCGGGCAGCGCGACTCCTTAGGGACGGTGTCATCCTCTTTGTAGGAAGGCTTGCTGCCATCGAGAGACTTTCCGTACTGGCCGATAATAACATTCTTCGGCTCGATAGCAGGGATACCTCGAAGTACACGAACCTTCTCGTCACGAATGTCTTCGGCCGAGAAAGAGATAGGTCGCTCCATAGCCAATAGGGTTAAAACCTGAAGTAAATGGTTTTGCATAACGTCTCGAATAATACCAAATTCGTCAAAATATCCACCACGGCCCTCGGTACCAAAAGGCTCCTTGAAAGTGATCTGAACATTGTCGATGTGGTGTCGGTTCCAGGTGGCGCCAAAGAACTCGTTACCAAAACGGAGAATGAGAATATTTTTCACCATCTCCTTACCAAGGTAGTGATCGATACGGAAGAGCTCATCCTCTTTCCAATCGGGCTCCAAAGACCTCTGTAGCTCCCGAGAGCTGGCAAGATCCTTTCCAAAAGGTTTCTCAACCTAGTTACAAAAGAAAATCAAGATTAATACGATATCCTTTTGACACTGAATGGAGTGCCTCCTTACAATAACTCGAGCAATGCCTCTGGATGGGTAGCAACATCTCTTCAAGTGCTGGGAGACAATAGTGAAGACGCTCGGGGGAAGAGCCATGTAAAACAGACGATGTGTTTCTTTTCGGCCGTCTTCGAGCTTTTCGAGGTGCGCATTGAGGTTCAAGAAAGAGTCGTCCTGGTCATATTGACCGGATACGTAGCTGCAGTGTGCGCAGAACTCTGCTAGCTGCTTTTCTAGATCCTTAGTGGGCGTCTTGATGTATGACTTGACTCTCTTGAGGTATTCCTCATGGTCCATCTTCGTTCGCGCATATCCGACGATCTTGACATCTTTCGGCAGGAATTGATTGCGGTACTTCCGGAATTGTTAGTTCTCGAGCTGCCAGCTACCTACTAGATAGGTAGATAAATAGGTAGGTAGGTTAGATCAAGTGCGTGTACTCACAAGGCCAAAAAGGGCGGGGAACTATAGAAGATGTGTTAGCTGTTTGAACTTCAGTGGTACCCAGAAAGGTGAATGAATAGCAATGAATAACTTGTGGTTATCACTTACCGTCTTCTTCTTCGCAAGATCTCCCGAAGCACCGAGGACCACGATAACCGTGTTATCCTTGAGCTCCATGGAACTGTTAGAAGTCTATTAGCACCTAGTACAGTATATAACAAGGACGAATTCCAATATTCCAATTCGTTTCCATCGCGAATCTCGAGTGTTTTGCGCCTTCTAGCGAAAACCGGAGCTCCCTCAACAAAAGCTCTTAAAAAAAGCGCGAGCTTGATAGTTGGGAAATGACGATGAATAGCGGGGCTGGCGCGGGGTATTAGGAGCTTACCTTGCTGCTGAATCCATCGTGTGAAATTCGCCTATGGGTTGGGAAATAGTTGTAAGAGAGGAAAGATGGGAACAATAAATGGGAAAGAGGGAAAAAGCAAGTAGAGGGGGAAGTAATATGGGAAAGGATCAAGTGAAGGTGAGTGATCAGGACGTTGGAAAGAACCTTGGAAGTTTGGGGGTATGAACGGGACGGACGGAGTTGCAGGTGCTGGTCGCTGGTCGCTGTAAGTACGTCGTTGTTAAGACCGATCTGAGATGGGCTTGGCTACACAGGCTACCAAAGCCTACGCCAATCCTGAGTGGTTGATGTGGGTAAGACCTAAGCTCCAGAAGGAGTTAATAATCTTAATCCCACGGTCTGATTTATAAGGTACCGCGGGATTATCTAAACTCTTTTCGGGGGGACTAATGGCTTTGGATTCCATATAAGGTTATGGAAAGTTTGCCTCTGTGGCTTTTGCCGTCTAATGCTTTTTGACCTTAATGTTTCTGATGAGGCAATAATTTAAGCATAACTTGGATTGTATAGGTTGAACCCCACAACAGGCTCCTCATTACTTGCGTATGTCTTTTGACTCTAGACAAAATTGGGGGATTGTTTTTCAAGTAACTGCATATAGCTTTCTAAAAAGATATCTACCAGTTACACCTTCAAGAGTATACAACTTATTCACTATCAAAATATATTAATAGTAAGGAAAGTTCTTACTAACATAGTAACGACTTCAAAACCAATTGACATCTAAGATGAAAAGGGAAATGCCTATTCAGGGTTGAAAGTTGAAACTGACCGTAGCAATAACAAACTACCCACACAAGGTCAAATGGCCGAAAAGAGTATCATATTCCTTAGTGGGGGAGCTTACTCAGATCGCTCCCTTGCGGCGGTTTGGACCTCCTAGCATGAGCAGCATGGAGCAACATGAGCTATCTGAGCATTACGTAGAAGCTTGCCTTTAATAGCGACGGAAAAGCAAACTCATTGGCGGAGAGAAGGTCAAGGTTGCGCCGACCGCGGGGTAATTTGTTGGACTTAGTGGACGACCAACTGGGACAACCAACCGAGCTCGGGAGAATGAGCGAACGCCTCTTGTTTAGAACCTGTGCCTGGAGGATGGTCTTGGCAAAGAGCCCAGTCTGATATATGCTCCTCTCTCTCAGATCTCATCGTGTTCTCTATTTACCTAGCACTTCCGTGGCCAATAATAGAGACATGTTCTTTTCTTCGAAGTATAACTTCGTTACCTCTCATGCTCCCGATCCTTCCAAACGAGACGGGAACCTGAAATTATGAAGTATGGCAACGGTTACAGTGGGATGGCATATGGTTGTAGACCGAGCGGCCACACCCACTCAGAAAATGTTTGAGGGATTATTGATAGACTAGTAATGAGACAGGAAAAGGGTCCGCCCCGTGCCGCTGTCGTCACACAACAGCCGCGGCACAGATATTTACAGGATGATTTGTGGTAATAAATACAAATTAGTAGCAAAGGTGAATGTGGCATTAAATAGTCTTCGCCAATGTCTAACCGTTGTTTTGCCTCTCGGGATTCGGTGCGGGTGACAGTACGAGTGATACGGGCGTCTGTACAAACCCGAACGTAACCGCTATTTTAAGCTGAAGTCGTACAGATTCGCGGCCTCTGCTCTGTAGGATCGCATATGTTGGCTTGATATCGATGCGTTATATCTGTAATACATAATATTGTCGATGAATTACAAGACGTTTACTTGTGCATCGTAAGGGACCAACCGTAAGCGCCGGCTCGTCCCTGAGCGTCAGCCGGAACTATGTAAGGGCGAGTAAGGCGAGATGGACGGATATTTCTAGAAATACAGGCCAAGATATGTGGTAAGGATACATGCGCATAGTACAACCTCGACCAGCTTACATCCAAGAGCCGTAAGCGTGCAGGATTGCTGTGGGGTTAAGAACCTTGAAAGCCGCCTCAGAAAGCTTAGGGAGTCTTAGGGGATTGACTTAACTCCGATTTGGAGACCAATAATCGGTAACTCCGCTCCAGGGACAGGAATATAAATACCCCTACATGAAGCAATCTTTCAGCTTCGCTCTCATCTGAGGAAGTCCCTTGTCAGATGCATGATGGGTTTGCGGTTCAAGACGGAGGTTTTGAGTAGTATATGTAATGTATGAGACCGTCGATTTGGTGCTAAAATATGTAGATAGAATTGATGGTGTTTTATTCATTCGGGCTTCTGGCTCAGCCAAGCCACTCTAGTTGGATCCGTAGGTGAAGTCCGACAATGCCCAGAAAAACATCGTGAAAATGTATCCATTGGGCTTGCTTTTTTAGCTTCACCTTTTAATTTCCAAGGTCCTTCCAGTCTTTCCGAGATTCTTACTAAGGCCGTCACCTCCGCTTATCGGCGGCGCTTATCTAAAACTGTTATCGGGGTCCCCCACTTTGGATGTAAATGGAATTCTACTAAGCCACAAAGTGGCTACCAATCATAAACCCACTTATCAGCCACCGCACCAAAATAAAAAAAATTGATTTTTTTTTTCTTGTGGTGCAGTAACAGGGCTCGCTTAACGGTTTTCACACCAATCCACTACTCCAACCAACGTCTATCATCAAAGCCGAACCCACTCTAAGATTTGGCCATCACAACCATCGACGACAGAAATTCGCCCAGCGCCCATAGGTCTTTTACTGCGAAAGACTTCTCCCGGATCCCAATACCCCTTTGGATTTCTGAGAGTAGTGGAATAAAACAGCCAAGATGCCTTCTGAAGCCGGTCACAGATGTAAGTGTCACCATTTTCTACCAATTTAACCCGGCGGAATCGCAGTCGCGTCATTCACATATTCGCGCCTCGTATTCTTTCTTGGTCTATTTCACTCGGAATCATATAGTATTCGTACCTTGGATCATTTGCTAACTAGATTGTCTACAGTATACGTCAAGTGAGTAGCCTATGAATCCTAAGTCATTTACCGACTCTTCCGCGCATACAATCGAATTTCTTCGATTCCACGATTCCTTCCTATTAGAACATACGAAAGAAATCATCAAATTCGCAATTAAACTATCTTCGAAAATGAGAGCTGGGACTGACTGGAATTTCAATTTTAGGGGACGTCACCTAAGCTACCAACGTAGCCGACACACAACCCACCCTAAGACGAGCCTAATTAAGATCGAGGGTGTCGATGACACCAATGCCGCCAAGTACGTTTAGAGAATGAGAACACAATGTGGCCCGTATTCTAACAGTCGAACTAGCTTCTACCTCGGCAAGAAGATTGCCTACGTCTACAAGGGCCAGAAGGAGATCCGAGGAACCAAGATCCGCGTGATCTGGGGTAAGGTCACCAGGCCTCACGGTATGTCTTTCCACCATCTTGTTATTGTATTGTCGAGAGATTTGCTAACAAATCGCGTTGCAGGCAACTCCGGTGTTGTCCGAGCCAAGTTCGCTACCCCCCTTCCTTCCAAGTCTTTCGGCGCTTCTGTTCGTATCATGCTTTACCCTTCGTCGATATAAGATGGGTTAGGGCCGGAGTTGGTAGTGTGGAACGGTTCTCATGATTGGCTGCATATGGGTTAGGCAAGGTATAAGGCTTAAGCCTTGCGTCTAGCATCGACAAATCAAGAAAGAATACCAAAAAGAATTGCGCGGAACGTTGCGGTGAATTGCTAATTTGACACGATCTTCACATCCTGAGGGAACGATCATTCGATCCGCTGATGCTAGGGACGATTACCTCGGACTTCTCTGATAATACCTCGATTATCCAACGATCTCCTAAGGGAAAGTCCTAGGCTGGATGGCATCGATGATTGAATCCGAAAGATGAATTAGAGGATCAGGAACACTGGTGGCATACCCAATACAGAGGCACTCTTCTCATATTTACATGAATTATGAAAAAGTGATGAACAAATGGTCCAATACCCAAGCGAACTGTGCGTGACTATGCCAGAAATCCTTCATCCACGGTCTATTAGAATCAAGAGCTCGCCAGGAGAGACACGATAACTGAAGACGATTTCTGTTTCTACATTCTCGGAACGATTCCGCCTAGTCTCTCGTCTCGTTTTATGTGACAGCAAGCGTGTACTGAGACCATTACTAATATCACGTATGAGTAAGTACCTAATTAGTAACATGCTAAAATGAGACATCGGGGTATCTTGGGTTTCACGCCATTCGCCTACACGGACGAGATAGCTTCGGCAGTAACCACTCTGTAACTTGCTCATACAGAAGCTTTGTGTTCGAATATATTCATACCTACATACCTAGGTGGGGGCTTCTTTAATATATCCCCGACAAGCCAAAGCGGCCGTCCTTCAATATCACCCAAGTCTTTTAGACACAGGAGGCATAGTAGTAAGATACCTTCCAACAAAGCACCCTGGGCGGCAAGAAGCAGAATATTGGATGGTATAACTATAGTACGTCGAAGCGTCGTCGATAGGTACTGGATCCAAGACACCGTCGGGTAGCTGCGACGCGGAGGCCCGGGTACTCGCAGCGGAAACGGGCGTTCTCGACGAGAATGCGGGAAGAGGGAGAAGGCTGTGGTATGTAAGGTGGTTACCCGTGGCACATTGCCACGGGCCCGGAGTTTATGGCCTCGTGTTTTACGTATATCTACCTACATAACAGGCATGTACTGAGTACTTAGCATCCTATTTAGAATGTAATCACGGTAAATTTAATGTTGGAATATGCGCCCAGGACGTACTTGGAGGCAGTGCAGGGCAAACTATTTCATATATATGACATCTATCTTTCATCCCCGGAAGCAATAGCCTCTTCGAACACGTGTATCATTTCATCGTAGAGCTTGTCTACAACTTCAGGCGAGCTGTCAGTCCCTGTCCATATTACTCCATCCCTTAGGGGAAATAGAATTTTATGTAGACGTTCTACGAGAGGCTTGAGGGAGTCAAATCCGGGAGGAAATTCTTCCAAAATATTCTGAAAGTTGTCCAGACTCATGTCCAAAGACTTGCGGGCCGCTAGTTCGTCCCAGTTGCCATTGCTCCATTCCCGAAGCTTGCTCATCCCTGGGGGATTGTCCGTATGGTTCGTTATAATTGTCCACAGGAGAACATAAAGGAATGACTCTAGGTCATGTCGATAAGTATGGCGTTCACTCTTCAGAACGCCAATGGCTATGAATGGCCTGGTACCAGTAACTCCAGGCTCTGATTCTGATTCATCGGCGAGTTCTATTGCGGAATCGAGGTCTATTAAAATCCCTTTCGACTTTCCTTCGTCTTGGTTATCTAGAATGACTATGTTTCCTGGAGAGATATCTTGATGAAGAACCTTAGCGTCATAATAGAGTGATCGGTGGCATTTGATAGCATCGCGAAACACTTGAAGTAATTCTGATAGAGACTGGAACGTGTGTAGGGGTCTGCCAACAGGAGAGGTAACAACACAGGTAAGGATACGGTTTTGGAAGAAGTCGTCAACTTCTTCTGTATATTTGATAAGTCCATCAGCATTACTAGTACCTTCTTGTCCTTGCTTTTTGGCGCCTCCATGTTTCTCATGGAAGTGCTCTGTAGAGAATTTCCTGTGTGTTCCCCATCGAAGACTTCGTCGCAAATATGCCGTACTTTCAAGTTCCTTATAGCAATCAAGGGAAACAGCACCCCAGACGCATTTCTGCTTGGCTAGGTTTAGAAGCTCATCTTCCGGGCGATCTCTAGCCCAACGCCATTTGAACTTCAAGGCATAATCCCATCGGTTCGAGCCAGGCAATTTAGCCCGATAGCAGGTTGTCCCTGTGCCCATAAGGCGTTCACGGGATGCAATTGGTTGGCTTTCAAGATACAGCTTCTTCAAAGAGGGATTTACCACATTATCGAAAACAATGTAGCTGCCGTCCTTATCCGTCTTAATTATGCTGTTCTTCCCCAGGTCCTGATCCGTCATCAATTGATAGCTGAGAATAACAGACAGAAATTGGATAAAATCTTCCTGGATGTCGAATACATCACTACAATATAAGCCAGATCGATCGAAGACCCAAAGTTCGATGAGTGAATCACGTATGTAAAAGCCATGTAATAAGAGTCGCGTAGGCTGATTTGCGAAGACTTGATGTGCGGACTGACAGAGACGTAATAATCCGTCCCGATAACAAACGCAGTCACCTCGGCGGTAAAATTGGCCAATGACCTGAACGTTGTCCCATCTTGTTTGTAGATCCGGAACCGGCGAAGTAGGTATTGTTAAGAGAAGGCTTGCGCCGTCGTTAGCAGTAATGCTATCTGATGTTTCATCTCTGCTAGATATATGCCACGAGCCTCGAGTGCCGTCAGGCTCTTGCGATACATAACTGGAAAACCATTGCAGGAAATTGTCAGGTGATGGAATGACTGATGGAACTGCATAGCGGCCACGAACTCTTCCAGCTGCATGTATTTCCAATGAAGCATCTTGGCGGACATATTGAAAGTTACCGAAGAATTTCTTGATAAATCCGTTCATGGGGCCATGCATGCGGCCGTCTATGTTATCAAGGATGTCTTGGTTGTCATCCGTCGTAGAAGATAATGGAGCTGGCGGACGACTTGCCGCCCACCGCGTAGAATGGTGGTAGGCCATTAAGGTTGAGGTTTTCTGTTAGGTACACTCGAATAGTGAATTCATACCTACCCAGGTACCTATTAGGCAGGTTGTCTCGAGGTTTTATGCGAGGGGTCGTGGAATATTCTAAGGGGTTAGCCAATCATTTGGCAAAAGAAATACGCTGTTGGTTTACAGCGTAGTACAAGATACGCAAGGTACAGCGGAGTTCATGTTCAGCATCCTTTTTCTAAGGCATCACGAGTGTCTAAAGGTTGCCTTTCCTTACAGGGCATCAAGATGTTTAACAAGATCAAGACATCCCTAATGCTCTTGATAATTATGGCATCGATATCAGCACTTGAGGAGTGCATTAGAAGAGCTGATTCGAATAGCATGTTTTCGCAATATAGCTGAACATGGAAGGTTTTGTTTCTAGTAGTCTTCCGGCAACCGGTGAGTCGGTTGTTTGTTTGATCGATGAGCATGAGAACCTCAATTCCATCGGTGACAAAAAAGGTAGCTTCTAATATAAGCTCTAGCTTGCTATTCAGATATTGGAACAAGATACAGTCAATTGATGCATATCCACTCATCATTGGTATAAGCAATTCCGGCGATCGTTCCGCGGGTATTGATATTTAATCATGTAAACAAGACTTTACTGAACTTACCTACCAACTTATCGTTTAGCTATCGTAGAGGGGTCATTTGTTCGGCTTTGGCGTCTGCAAGATCGACTCCTACATGCCGGCCTATGGACTACTCATATGCGAAACTTGCGTTCATACGTGGTCCATCGTTCGAGGTCCGGCGTGGGCGGGTAGAGGCTTCATTATTAGCTGATAAAGGCTGCAGCCCCCTCAATTTAAGAGATGCGATAACGTCTGTGGCTTCGCGGATCCGTAGATAAGTACCCGAATTGGTCTCATCTTTCAGTTGTCTTGCATTGGCTTCTGCTTGTTTTTCTTCGAGACGATCTTGAACAGGGTCGTATTGGGGGTTGCCGCGCGGCCAATCTATACCGCTTGCCTTCCCACATGTGTGGGTGGTGTAGGTGATGCTTCCAAGAAAATAGAGATGAGGCTGCAGATTGCTATTGTTAAACAGGCATGGGCTGAAAATAGTATGCGCTATGTGCGATAATCTTTTGTCTATCGGTATTTTTGATGCGAATCCGGATTGGTGTACCCTAAAGCACATCCTAAAGGAAATGCTCACATATCTATAGGCATGTATTGAAACCTTAGGTATGTTGATGAAACAATCGTGTGGCTCATGATCATGGGTATGATCGTATTTCAATTACCGTTGTGCATGGGTAACTAGGATTGATTGTAGAGACGAATTCGAGCTTGATCGATATTCGACAGAAACTTTTTGGCTTTTTGGAGGGAAATGGAAAAAGAGACATCCGGGAGGGACGGATGTGTATGCGACCTACCTAGGGCTACAATGCAAGCTGTATATGCAGTAGTACGAGACAGCTGCAGCCAAAGTTTGGTTCTAACTCGACCAGCCGATGTCTTCATAGGGATTAGACCTCTCACAAGTAAGCAGCGTTGTTGCACCATCCCTCACTGCCCAGCCATAAATCACACGAATACGATCTGTGATTTCGAGCCGAATCTCTGGAGAGCTAGCCACATAAATAGATCCAAGTTGAAGTTAGTTGAAATTGTGTTTTCAATAGTTGTAGATGTTCAGGTACGGATCAGACCTGCTGCTACCATGAGACGATACAATTGGCGTATTTCCGCAGGTGCATCTTGGCGATATGTTTGGACACATGCGATATTTGCATTGCTGTTTTGGCCCTGGCGATGATCTCTGCGTGGTAGTGGAGGCCACCAAGCTCGTTCGGGAACCATGACAGGTCGGTGATGGTGTCCATTCGTAATCCTCCCCAAAAATCGTGGTCGAGACTCACCAACCGCTGCCGGGTTTGTTGGTTTTGTTCGTATGTCCTCAGAAGCACAGTTGTTTGCGAACAATAGCCTTGGAGTATATGTATGTACGTACGTAGATCCAATCGGCACTCCTTTTTATATCGTCTCGGCGCCGAAAGTTAGTAATCCGCACTAAACATGTTAGTTGTCTTGATAGTGAGAGCCCGTCCTTTTTTTTAGGCCCTCATATGTCCAAGCCAGCCATAACAGCAGCATAGGTTTGATAGGTCCAATGTTTGTTAAACGTTGACAGAATTAGATTTTTGGTAAAGAAAAAGAGCCGCTATGGATAATCGGAAAGTTTATTCAACTTGCGCCACACGGGAAGAAAAAAATCGACTTTTTAGTAAGTGCCATCCTGTAGTTCAACACGTGTAGACGTATTCCAATTCGTATTCCCCATGCTGATGATGATACAATGGGAAGGAACCAGGGGGCAGTGCTATATTCCCCACCTCCGCTTTTAGGCAAGGACAGTTAAAGATCGGTCGATCACGGCAAGGCTAGCGCTCAACTTAAAAGCTGTACCAGCCTGTACCCAGCCAGCATACTGCAAGCTCTTTAGCGTTGCCGTAGGGGCTGCTGGTGTGTTGGTGTGTTGGCTAGGGGATAGATAGATTGAATTTTAGGAAGTTCCCGCTTTGCTGATAAGCATGCTATAAAGGTACATGAAGTTACATTTCAAAGTGGGGTGCGATGGGGCGAGATGGGGTGAGACCTGCGTAAGAGAGATGTACTTGCATGTAGTTTCATTATACGGTCGGAGAGTTAAGATAGCCAACAATGTATCATCGAAGCTTGCCATGACAACAAAGGATTGATGGATTCGCCATTCGCCTATTCGCCTTGATCTGTCCAAGTCCAAAGTCGAAAAACTCATCAATAGTATCCCTGGCTTCGTTCTCATACGATGAATAAAGAGAGTATTTAAGCTGATCTTATTAAGTGCACAAGTGGATGATGAAATGATTATGTGTGTGATCTACGTGGAAACGAACAATAAATTCGAAGCCACAAAGATGTTGCAAAAGCCGAATGTGAATCCTTGACGAGTGGATGAGGATGTTTGAATGATGATATCTGCCCAGCCATAATCCCTGTCCCGGCTATCGATACGAGGGGGGGGAAAGAGCCATGTACACAGAGTGATCGAAGTATTCAGTACGTACTTCTTCTAACAATTAGTAACTAAACTTTACATGGTAGGGACATTGACATTCGTCACCCCTTGTCACGCCACACTGGCCACACTGACCAAAGAGAAAAAAATAGCTGACATGCATCTTTTCCATCTTCGCCTCCATGTCTTTCAATGTGAGCATCACAGGTACATCGTCGCAGGTACTGTACTAAAGAGTACCAAGACTTCCCAAAAGAGTGTAATGGAGCACTAGGTAACAGGAATTTGGAAGATTTCCGTCGAACTGGGACGAGCGGACGAGATCGGTTGCTTAATGCGATTCATATCTCGACATTATTACCGACCAAACCGAAGTAGATTCATTTCTTTACAACTTTACAACTTTATTACTCTTTCCAAGTTCCTAACCGTTGTGGTTCTTGTCTTGTCTTATCTTTTATTTCCTCTCTTCCACTCACTCACCTCACTCACTTTATACTCGCTCGCTTTGGTCTGAATGCAATTAAAATTTACTCGTCTTGCTCGTCTTACTAGTAGTTGGTCTTACGGAGCATTTAATACATATTAATTATCCTAATGAATTAATCGAATATACATAACTCAAAGACCCAATCGGCGATCTACCTTGCTGGGGGCTTGCGGCGCTTCGAACTAAGCAAGCCATTGAATTCATAGCGTTGTTACAACCTGACAACGGCCAGAACGGCCACCCGATCCGCTGTCTCCAGTCTCTCCAGTCTCCAGTTTCTAGCTTGTCCATAGCTTGATCTCTTCCCAGTTTAAGGGCTCAAACCCAGCCAACCGGTCAAAGAGAAGACAAGCACGCAAGGATAAGGCGAATCCTTACAACGCTCGTTTCTGAAACATCTTTCATTTTAAAAGTAACGAGCGACAGAAAATCGTCAATTAACGTCACCATACACTCATCCGGCCATCAGGCTTTTACTTACGTGTAAACCGTCCTGGCCAGCCCTGGTAGCCCGGCCGTCTCAACATTGCAACACTGAGAGTCAAACGGTCTTATCTGAATTACATAGTACCTTACCTAAGTAATTCAGGTCAACCCTCACAGGTCACAGTGGTTACAAACTCAATTGCAACAGAAGATTAGAAGACCATACAAAAAAAGATCAAAGAGTTCAACTTGAGCAACCAACTCATTTAACCAATCAGTCGACTAAATCATTCATTCAGTGATTCGTCGCGCCACCACAGATTCACAAATACACCACATCCCACATTGGGCTTCTTGAATGTTACTTGGCTACATTGGTACCCGCCTACATAAGAGAGATCGCCAAGACGCCCGGAGTTTGTTGATACGGTATTGTGAAATACGACCACAGCTGGACTTGTCGAGACTTGTGGTTCGGTCCAGGTCCTAATTTTTATTGGAGACTTTTTCTTCCAGACGATAGACGAGACAGGCGAGTGACAAGGCAACGTAACTGCTGGCGCTGCCCGAAAAGTGGCAGCTAGGGCCAAAGAAGAAGCGCTCTTTGTCACCCTTGTCCCTGAACTCGCATCCCAGCCACGCGAAACCGCACTTCCCTGGACTTGCCCCATTCTGAGACGACTAATAAGCTTGGATGCTTGGTGGATGTACCTATTCCGCCGACCGATCCTCGTTGATGCACCACCTACAGAATACATTCATACATCCATTCCTAGGCTCTAGCAACCCGCTAGAAGAAAAATAGCAACCGGCGCCTGATTTTACATACCACGATTTTTTAAAAAGTCGTACGTAGTAGGACAGCGCCACACACACGAACACGCAGTCAAATTTGGAGACGGGTTCATCTCTAATCTCTAGTAATCCCCATAACATCTCGGAAGAAGAATACCATCCTTTTTCTCTAATTTTCCTCAATTCATGATACCCTCTCTTCCCTTCGGATACCAGCAGCACACAGTGTTGGCTTAAGACTTTAAAGGCGTTTCTAATAAATTCCCGGGGAGACCCGCGCGAAGCTACTGTACCTTGTTCCATGCAAGGATAGCCGCTCTTATCACAAAGGACCTACATACATTCAGCAGCAGGTTGGATCCCAGAAAAGCACATAGTAAATCCGAGCTTTCCCAAAAACAAATCAAATCCAACCCACAGCGCTCGAGATAAGGTAAAGACCGCCATATTTCCACGGGACTTCCTCCCACGATCGCTTCCTTGCATATCATAATCGAAGGACGATCCACTCTACCGTCATCTCTAGCTTCTCAGACTCCACCATCAGCCTGTCCTTTCCAGGTTCTTTCCAGGGATCTACAGCGATAAAACACACGGCCTTTGTCCGTTTTAGACAAGATGGCGTCTACGAACTACAATCCTCACCCATTGCCTGCACCGCCGCAGCAAGGGCAATATTACAACGAATCCTACCAACAGCCCATCCCTCCTCAGCAAAACTATCTACAACAACAGCGACAGCAACGCCAGCAACAAGCGCCGCCGTCACGACCTACCGAGCCGCAGAGACCCGAGCGGGTCCGACCGAAGTCGAGAGCGTTTAGTTTCCGATCGGATAAGAGCCAGAAGAGCGCGAACAATTCTCATCACAAGGTCGATCTTACGGAGACGCATGTGGAGAAGGAAGCGAGAAGACTTCACGGAAAAACCGACCCTACGTTCGCGCTGACCGAGTCGGAACCAGGTATGTTACGAGCTCCCGTGGTGGTGAATATACTTGGAGGGGCTAGTTCTTGTATGCTAACATTTGGTTTCTAGCTATGGATGCGCAATCTAAGGGAGGTTTCGGACAGGCTCCTTTACGATCTTTCCAACACAAGGACGTTTATGGCAATCCCATCAGTAAGTGGCTGCCTCTTTTCAAATTTTAATATTTGTGCTAACCTGCTCTAAAGCTGATCCCGACCGATCGAATCCCACTCGAAGTCGTTTAGAGAGACCGCTCGACACAATCCGAGGATTCGAAGCCGCCATTGATGGCGGATACAACCGCAATTCTATCTTAAGATCAGATTCGGAGTCAGTAGCAAATTGGAGCAGACGGGGTAGTTATTACGGAAGTAAGTAATCCATTTTATACCTCTCCCTTTTCCAAACACAATCTCACATAACAATCACTAGACAACCAACCTCGTTTCCCTCAGGAGAGCTATTATGGAGGGCGATCAAATTCTGCGTTCCGACCGGAGAGTATGATGATGGACCCTCGACAGTCTGCGATGAATGGTCCGCGAGAGAGCTACCACGAAGGGTTCGATGGTGGTCAGTATGGTCGCAACAACGCAGCACCGAGAATTAGATATTCGCGAATGCAGTCGGACCCGTATGCGAATGGCAACGGTCGTGGAGTTCCGGACAGGAACGTTTACCCCATGCCAAACAACCATCGATCCTATGAGACGGTCGCGTCTGGTTCTGGTAGTGGCAGTCTAGGCGAACCGAATGGATATCAAACGGATCCGACGAGCAGCGACAATAGTTCGATCGATCGTCGCTCACCACCCAAGCGCCAGGAGCCTATCAACGATTACGGCATCAGCTTCGGTCAAGCACCACAAACCCCAAGCCTTGGATTGGGCGCTGCTGGCCCGCCGCCCGTTCCACGAAAGGAGAATGGTACTATACTGAGAAAGCCGTCTAGAGCCGCGGTGTCTAAGGAGCAGGCGGAACAACGTCCCGGAGTGGAGAAGCGAAAGAGTTGGTTCAAGCGATTTAGTAAATCTTGAGTCTACTAACGGCGGGCGAATCGGCGTATGCGATGAATTGTTTTCACACACCATTTACCTCTCGAGATACCCCTATCTCTACAACTTCCGACATTCTCATCAATCCTTTTTTCCACACACAATCCGGACATTATCCTAGGCGACAGAGTTTTTGACGATTATCATTGGGCCAAATACCACCAGTTGATTCACATTCGTCTTCCGACGGAAGGTTTTAGTTTACGATCACGACCACGACGTACATACGAGGTCCTGTACCTATCTAGGTATTCGGTACAGGGCCCCCTACTCGATACCCATTCACACCGGCGGATATGGGGAGTAGGTTTCAGTGGATCTTGATAGGGTAGCATCAGGTGGGGAGTTAGCATCGCAGGACGGTTATGTTCATGAGGTTAAGAATATACGGAGGAACGAGCAAGTTTGCTAGTCATATACCCTATTGCCTATCCTTAATACCCCTCTTCCCCCGTCATCCTCTCAAGTGGAAATATATGGCGCTTGCGAGGGCAGTGGTGGGGGAAGAGATCGGACAGGCGCGCGGGTTTGACTCGTCGATGGCTCTGATAAATAGCCATTTGCTAGGTAGCAATGTCACGCCCAGTTGGCACATTTTGATTTGTTGAAAGCCCATGAAGTATCCATACCATGTATTGGCGTGAAATGATATTTTGCATGTGAAGACTGAATATCTCCATTGTGGGAGTAGTTACATGACAGCATGTAGGTGCTAATATCAAATATGAGCACCTGAAAATGGATCTTCAAGCCGCCTAGATGATATCCATCAGGCCTCGAAGGAAGCATATGCTGGCGCTTTCTCAGCACTCCAACCCCAGTGTGTTCATCCACGGAGTCAGTCCCGAGTAGTAAATACATAAAGCAGAAGCTTCTAACAGCTCCAATTATTCTTTCTTGTTCCCTTTCTTCTTTGCCTCAAGTTGGTCTGATTGATCCTCGTTCATAGCAACGATCACATAACCTACGAGGACCACGTTGGCCATGATGGCAGCTAGACCACCCGCATATGTGGAATTTCCTTTTTTAATTTGTTAGTAACTTCGAAATATACGAGCTGATAAGACACGGCCGAAAGGCAAGCAGACGGATGTTGGTTTATACCTCTGAAGATGGTGTTCACCGTCAAGAAGTAGGAGCCAATTGGCATCACTACCATGGCAAGGGTGAAAGCTAGGAGCTTGAGAATTACATCCCTGGCAATGAAGTTAGATGAAATTGATTCTAGAAGGTCTTTTCAATTAAAGGGAGGGAAGATAAACGAATATGAGAAGTTAGGAGATTGGATAGGGCTAGGGAGGATGGTGGTTCAGCCTTCGGAGGTTTTCACTTACATAGGAACAGCCGGCGCGGTGCTACTGGACTGTTGGTCGGAAGGACCAACATTGTCATCGTCATCTTTGTCGAGGATGGTCTTCTCAGTAGATATGATACGACGAGTTGCCATTATGAGTTTTTTGTGATTTCCTTTGAGATTGATAATGAAATTGATAAAGATTAAGGATGGTTAGACTCAATAGCCTGTATTACGGTTTGTGTTAAGGTTCGATGAGGCTCAAAGAATCAATGAACGAGGGTGGAGAGGGTGGATCTATGTACCCATGTACATAGTAGTACTAGGTACTTCAATTAGATGGATTATGTAAGTTCCTAATGTTTAATGTATTAATTGAAGGCGATTTGTATCTCTAAGAAACTGTTCTCTTAATGCACAAAGATGGGTGAAATAGTTGAAAGGAGGCTTCTTTGACACAATCAGCCACCAGAACATATGCATTGTCTTGAGAGAAGTTATGTATTTTATGCAGGTATATATGTATCTTTTCCAGCCCTTGTACCATTCGGTTAGTATTGGCTGAAGAAAAGCCACATAAGAAATCTGCTATGGAATATTCTCTGCTCAACTATAGATACCTACAATTCTAAAGAACTCTCCCACTCTTTCCTCAATTTTTATTTAATCCACGATTCAACTCATTGTGCTATTCATATTAATTCAAAGCTTAGGTAATCTGACTCTACAAGGTACTTAGGTACTTAATTTAATCAATTAAACGTTTCCCCACGTCAGCTGATAGCGCGCTCTGGAAGTGCCCCACATAGCCCTTTTTTCCCGCGTCACGGCGCGTTTCCGCCCTAAGCCCCTGCCGTCAACCTCGAAAAAAAAAAGAATTGGCACGCAAATTGCTATTTCTCATACATCATTTCACCAACTTGCTCGGTCGATAATAGCCCTCGCGATCTCGCTCTGGACTGTAACACTCGCTCATTCATCTCTTTTAAGAAGTAATTCCCTCCCAAATCCATTCTCTGCTTTTTGAATGTGGCTGCTATCGGAAGTAAATTTCACGTGCGATAAGGAATCCTCTCCCTTTTTGGGTGTCAAGCTGAAGCTGTGAACTTCCGCTCTCCTTGCGATCCCCGGCTATTGCTACTACCTACAACCAAACCTATCAATCTATAATCCATTAATGATGGGACGGACAACTTCGCCGGTCCCTGGTAGAGCCTCAGCCTCGATTCCCGGTACTCCGGGGCTGAGTCGTAATAACCAATCTAATGGCCGAACACAGGCCTCTAAGGCTGCATATATCGAGATAGAGGACGATGAACCCGATGAGCTTGTGGATGGCAGTGTTCCGTGTTCTTCTCCTTACTTTACCCAACCGACGCAAATAATTAACAGAGCCACCCAGCCTACCCAAATAGTGAACCGCACGACACTAAAAGAGCCGTCTTCACCCATAGTGCCAAGTACGCCAACTACAGCCATTGAAGTTCCTGCTTCATCACCGTTCCAACCTAAAAGTCAGGCGAAGCCTGCAGTTGTCACGGATAAGAAGCTCGGCGTAGCTAGTAGAGTTGGGTCACTAATGGCTCCGGCGGGAACTGCATTTAGACCACCTACGATGCAGAGAGCATCGAACGTAAATAAAGGCTCTACTGGCAGAAAAGACTACCTGGAAATTTCCGACGATGAACTGTTAGAGGACTATAAGAAGCATGATAGTTCCGATGATGACACGCCTGTCAGGGGAGATATACGCCCCTCTTCTTTTGTAAAGAAAGAGAACAACTTACTCTCATTGTCAAACTCCGGAGCTAAATATCTGGAGAATATGGATATCTCCCTGAAAGATATTCGCGATGTGAGGTTGCGGCACTTGACTAATCAAGTTTACAAAATTGTGCAAAAGGCCGTACCTGGAATTACCATTCGGGCTTGTAAAGAGGCGTTGCAGAAGGACGTCAGCTGGCAGGTTTCCAAGGCTGTCGACTTACTGACAGGGAGGCCAACGAAGTCCCTGTTATTGTCAAAACCCTCGGAGGCTAGTGGTGCGTCACATGGTACTGGTACCAGCACGAACGGCATGACTGACGATAGTGCTAAAACACCTACAACCCTCACTAAAGAAAAAACTGCCCCTCCACCAAATACTATGCACACTTTCCTGAAAAAAAATCTACCCGCATCGCATTCAAGTAAACCTTCTTCTCAAACTTCTTCACAATCTTCTCGCACGCAGAATTCTTCCAGTTCTTCCCTTTCAATTCATTCTGCAGCTACGAAAGATAGTTTACCTCGCCGAAGACTTGTCCAAGGTCGCAAAAAATCAGCAACCCCATCCGCAATCTTTTCTGCACCTTCATCCCCCACATCATCCCTAACAAGTCTCACTGAATCAAGAGAACCATCACCCCCAATTGATTCAAAAATGGGACACACTGACACCAACACTAAGCTCGACCCCGAGCCGGACGAGGTTCCTCGTCGTCGTCGAAGGCTCGTACGTGGTCGTCGCGAAGCGTCACCACCCATCATCACCATTCCTTCTGATTCAGATCAAGATCCATCTCCCCCTAGCAAGAAGAGAAGACTTCAATCAGCTAAAGCAATTGCATCTACTTCTAAGCCTGCCAATTCTAAGAATGATTCTAAGTCTAAGAACGATTCTAAGAAGCGCAAAGCCGAGGAACAACTCGAACGCGAAGTTGAGTCTGAGGTTCAACACAAATCTCAACCCGATTCCTTAACCGACCAGGGCAGCGATGACGGCTATGAAGACACCAATTCACCAGAACCGAGTGAGCAAGAAGCAAACGTTCTCAAATATTTGAACACAGTTACTACTGAGGCACTTGGCCACATGATTGGCTCTGGACCAAACGCGAAGGCTATGGTAGCCGCTCGACCATTTAAGAATATCCAAGCTGCCCAGAAGGTCTCGCGAGTAGACAAGGGCAAATCAAAGCATAAGCATAGGACGATGGCCATCGGTGAGGACATTGTCGAAAAGCTAGCCACCTGGATGGAAGCTTGTGAAGCAGCCACCGCTGTGATTAAGGAATGCGATAGAAGAGGCGAGGACATTAACCAATCCATGTCTAAATGGTCCATCGATAAGAATGGAATCCCCCGAACCGATAAGGAAGACCTTGAAGACCTCCCTATTAAGGAAAAGCCAGAGTTGATGAGTGAATCGCTCAAGCTCAAATCGTACCAGCTCGTGGGTTTGAATTGGATGAAGTTGATACATTCCAAGGGCTACAGTGGCATCCTTGCAGACGACATGGGCCTTGGCAAGACTTGTCAAGTGATCTCTTTCATCGCTCACTTGGTGGGATCGGAGCGGGATGAAGGTGCTAGAGTTCCGTGGCCGAACTTGGTCGTAGTGCCGCCCAGCACCTACGAGAACTGGATCTCGGAGTTTGAGAAATTCGCTCCTGAGATTAACATTATCACCTACTCTGGTAAAAGCCGACGCGATATCACGCCACGGGAAGCCCGAGACTACCATGTCATCTTGACGACCTACCCCCAAATCGAGCGCCAGGAGGATGACCTAAGATTCCTCCGCAAGGCCAAGATACACGTAAGTAAACTTACTCTCCTTTATTACCCCTTGCCCTCTTTTCTAGGAGTTACTAACCAATATTTAGGCTGCTATTTTCGACGAGGGCCATAGGTTGAAGAATTCGGTCAACAATATTTACAAACAGATGATGCAAGTCCCTTTTGACTGGCGACTTGTTCTTAGTGGCACGCCTATCCAGAATAACTTGAAGGAACTCCTCACCGTACTCCGGTTTCTCGAACCCAGTCTATTCGAAGAGATATCGTTTGAGACCTTGGATACCATCTTTGACACTAAGGTTTCTAGCTCAGATGTCTTGAATTTCGCAGCATTGGCTGTGGAACGTATTGATCGTGCGCGAGCCGTAATGGCTCCTTTCATTCTACAACGACGCAAGGAAGACGTCCTCGACCTCCCCAAGAAGACAGAACGTCTCGAGATCGTGGGAATGCACGACACTCAGAAGAAGATATATGACTCGATCAAAGGTAAATACCTACTACCGAACGGCGTCAAGTCTAAGGGATCGCACCCTTGGATGCAACTACGAAAGGCGGCGATTCATCACCAATTGTTCCGAGACCATTTTACCGATAGCAAGGTCGAGAAGATGGTGGATATCCTATGGAAGAAATGTTCCGAAGAAGAGCTGGGTGTTCAGAGCAAGCAACCTCGCCACAAGACTCGTCTCTTAGAAGAGCTGATGTCTAAGTCGGACTTCCAACTACACCTTTGGTGTAAGGAATTCAAGCCGTATATCGGACATCTAGATATCCCCGACCGCTCTTGGGAAGATAGCCCAAAGGTCCAAAGGCTCCTTGAGATGGTTCGTGGATACATGAAGGCAGGTGATCGGGTCCTAGTGTTTAGCCGTTTCGAGATGGTCATAGATATCCTACGGGAGACCCTACACCATGCCGACATCAAATACTGTTGTTTGACGGGTGCCATGGATACGGCCGAACGATTCCCCGAGTGTGAAGAGTTTACGAACAACACCGACATTCCTGTGTTCTTATTAACCACCGGCGCCGGCGGTACTGGCCTGAACTTGACAGCCGCGAACAAGATCATCATCTTCGACCAATCCGATAACCCGCAAGACGACGTGCAAGCGTCTAACCGAGCCCACAGAATCGGACAGACTCGAGACGTCGAGGTGATCCGACTTATTACGGAGAAGACGGTCGAGCGACTGATATATAACTCTTGCGTAAAGAAGCTTGTATTAGCTGCTCGTTGCGCGGTAGAGTTTGATCCAGTGGACGAGAAAGAGGAGTCTGTCGAGGAACAGTGCAAGAAGCTTATGCTTTTGGGAGAGGAGGACGAGGTCGACCTCGCTGAGGCGGCTCCGGCGAGTCAACAAGTCTAATCCGAGCTGAGCGCCGGACGTATACCGAGCGGTAGATTACCCTTCGAGGGCCCTCCGCCAAGACATATACGGGACCATACTGATACGACACTTGTACCATGATGCCTTACACCGGCATACCTATACCGCTTATATCCGCTCATACTTCTCTTATCCAGCGCCTTTCAACTTCGATCTCACACGTACTGGTACTATATAACCACTCGAACTACATCTCGCACGTCTCGATAAAGAGATCTATCTACGTTCTCGAAGACACTACGCTGGAAAATCCCCCTTCTATATGAGACACGGAATATCTCGATCACTTCTCTTCAGTCCTTGCAATATGTACTTGCATCGACTCTACGCCTACTATAGCACACGAACGAAGAACGCGCAAAACTAGACCAAACGACCCAACCCCCATACAGCGCGTGCATACCCGGTTTTCGATGTTTTTTGTTTCCTGTTTTCACGCATGGTCAACGGTCACCGGTTTAGAGTGCCAGGCACATCAGCATAGGCGAAACGGGCGCATAGCATCATTCCCCTTACTCGGAAAGGGGCGGCATGGCATGGTATGGGCATTTGCATGGTTTTCCCATAGCGAGCTTATAAATTCATTAGCTAATTGATTTACTACTTGACGAAATCGTGTTTATTCTTTTTCCTTTACTGGAACTGCGACTTGCCTATGCGTGATATGATAAAAAATTCGTAACCTCACAATCATATTCTAAAATCTCCGTAGAGAATTAACGAACTCGCTGAACATTCATCTTTTCTTTCCTTTTCTTTCCTTTTCTTTTTTTCTCTAACCTTACCATCTAGGCGGCCTTCCTACTTACCTACCTACCTAAATAAACCTAATATAAGCTTCCAGTTCCTCGACCCATCCCGCCACGATCCCAGTACTCCGCGCCTACCTATCCAGTTTCGATTTAAACCTCCGTAACATCGAATCTCCCCTTCTCCTTCAACCCCGCCCTCCTCTCCGCATCCCCCCCTCTCCTCTTCACATCCGTCCAGCCCCTCCGGTCCATCTCATGCGGAAAATGGGTCTGCCACTTCTTCCCCCACAAATGGCGTTTCGGAGTCGGGAGAATGGTATCCCGGTCGGGCCGCGTGAAGCCCAGGAGCCCCGTCATGCCGACGTGGTCGGTGTGGGGATTGTGATTCTTGAGTTCGGGCGGGATGACGGGGACGTCCGTGGGGTGGATTTTGTCGCCGAACCAGGGCGGGCCGCGCCCGTGCGATACTGTCATGGCGATGTCGAAGGCGGAGCGCATTGCGGGGATTACGCCTGTGCCGCTGTAGCTGGGGCCTGCGACGCTGAGGAGGCCTTTGAAGGTGCTCATGAGGTCGTGGTGCGCTTCGGCCATGCGCTGGCGGTGGCCTAGTAGGTGTTGGGGTAGGCAGTCGCGGCAGAGCTTCGCTGAGGCAAATACGGGCTCCGTGGGGTCGAGGTTTAGGTGTCTGCGCACGGCTGCCTTGGCCATTTCCTCGGCCATTTCCTTGGTTGGCAGGGTAGCCCAGCCGTCCCAGTAGTGCCCCCCGAGCATGGCTGTGACTTTGGTTCCCGGGATGGAGTCGGGTTGGAGTTGGAGGTCCGAGTCGAAGAGGACGCCGAGGAGGCACTCTTCGTTGTTCGGCGTCGAGGACGGGATTAGGTACCCGAATCCGTGGTTATAGTATAATATGTGAGGGTTCGGAAACCACAGGTTCACGACCATGATGGTGACTGCGTGGGTGTCTTCGAGCGAGGATAGGGCGCCAGCGGGCTGGACGATTTTGGCTAGGTGCTTTGAGAAGATGGTACTGACTACCCGGTCGTATTGCTTCGGGAGCTCGTCCTTAGTTTTCAGCTAGGAAATGGCGGTTATATTAGCCTGCGTAATTACTTGTTCAGATGAAATGAGAATCTATACCCAGACTTTGCCATTTTTGTAGGCTAGAGAGGTGACCGGATGACCAGTCTTGATAGTCACGTTCTTCTGTTCCCTTAAATCTTCGACTAGGCCATCTACAAGGGTGACGAGACCGTCGTCGAAAGCGATGCTGTCAATATTATTCGTATTTATATCATCAGTCACCACCGGAATGTATCGGCCGTTCGGGCTATTTAACATATCACGAAACAGAATGTAATCCTTGTAGTCCGTATATATCCAACCATGTTTCGGTATAGGAGTCTTGGTTTCGCGCCACAAACGATCGAAGACGGAATGCTTCGCGCTCAGCTTATATACGTCGCCGCCGTAGATACCATGGATCATGGCGGAAAGTATGTTTTTGGTAATTCGGTCATCTCGGAACAGACGATCAAAGAAGTCGCCTATGGATTCGTCTTGATCTAACGCCGAACCGTCATTGTACTCAGGGCTACGATTCAAAAGCAGACGCAGATATGACGATGCCGTTCCATCCCATATTGGCTCGCTAAGATAACTTTGAATCAACGCGAGAATATTGTTTAGGTTGAATCCGGGCGACGGCATCTTGACTAGGTGATCCGGGTAGTATAAGTAACGATCTTTTTTTGTTTTTCTTCGAATCCAGCGAATAGAATTTGTCATATTCAGATTGGCGAGCTACAGCAGAGAGTACTCCCATTAGCAAAGTATTCACGCTATGAAAGTAGGCAAGGCTAGGGGATACAAAATGTACACACCACATCATACAAAATCACATCGTCGTATTTTGTAGACCCAGTATAAGGTCTAAGTATTCGCGGACCGCGTTGGAACAAGACCTCATCGTCTTCCCCACTACCTACGCGCATAGTTTCTCCGTGTATCCAGCCGCCCAGTCTCTGAGAGCCATCGTACAGGGTGATATGTGCGTTCTTCGCGTAGCGGGCTAGGTAATGAGCTGTAGTGAGCCCCGTGATACCGCCGCCGATGACGGCGATTTCTCGTTGGGAATTGCGCGATCCTGCGGTCGCAAATGTCTTCTTCTGAACTCTCGAAAGCTTCTCGGTTCGGGTATAGGCCAATTGGCGACCAATTGACGGGTCAAGGGTGGTCCTCCGAACTCTGAGGGAGCTCAGTCGCCGTGAGGTGGGTGATCTCGAGATTCCGAAACGAACGTCATGTCGCGCATTGCCATATGAAGACCTCAGAAGACCTATGAAGGCATTTTGGAAATTCATTTCACGCATAGCAGAGCCAGCCGTGGCGGTGGAGGTTGCATGTTGCTAAATTCTATGAATTCTATGGGGGGAGTTTGTCGAAGTGGCGTTGTGCCTCGAGCAACTGGGGACATTTTGAGCTCCCTAAGTACCTAGGTACAGAAATATAGATAGCGGGGTAATAGATATAAGCAGTACTAGTACAGCCATGCACAATCAGTGCATAATTGTATTAATCTGGCCCATGAATATAGTGCAGAATATATCCATGATGGCTACAATTGGCAAAGGTAGGTACCTATACCCCCTATTCCACAGTCCAATCACTTCACGAAGCATTCAAGTCGATACCTTCATTTGGCAAATCACAAAAATGCATCGGGTATATTGCACTGCTGCTCAAAGTCCCTTGAGAATTCCCTTGAGTTTCCTTTTCCTATCACCGACCTAACGCCTGCAGCAATACCAAGTCTAGAATTGTGAGTCCTTCACAACCCCCTAATTCCCTCCCGTAAGAACCACTAATCCATCGTCACCCTTTATGCCATAAATACACGATCGTAAGCTGTATTCATCCCTTGCTCGTTGTGAAACACCCTAAGCGATACCTTCCTCCATCGTCGTTGGCTCTTGCGCCACAGACACCTCTCCCCCCGGCACGATAAGCTCCTCCAGGCCGTTTCCATCTACGAACTTGCGTTCGCTAACATGACCTCCAGCGCCACCGGCTGTCCATACCTTATCCTGGAATGTACCGCGTTGACCCTCCTCATGCTTGTAAGGACAGAATCGGTTGGTGCAAGGTGAGTATTTGCACATGGTCTGGAGATGTGTGAACTTGCAACCTTCCACAGCACAGTCTCCTCCATTTCGGCAAGGGGGCATGTCTGGGTGCTTGAATGGACAGTTCATGTTGGCGCAGTTGGGGAAGAACTTGCACTCTTGTTCATTCTGGTGGGCTCGCCTGGTCGCCGGGGATGGGTGACGACCAACACATTTGCGGTTTTTGCACGCTGCGCCAAACGAGCAAATGTCTGAGGTGTCAACCGTAGTATTAGGCGGTGCCGCAGGAGATTGATGAGCGAATTTGCAATCCTTGTTGGTACAGGCCAGGTTGTATTTGCAAACTGTCGTATCGGGGTTGAGCGGGTCGCGTCGAGCTTGGGACATGTCGGTATCCTCATCACCTGCAGCTCCGTTGGAGCTTGCTGAGTCTGCCTGATGCGGCCGATGTCCATTGGCATGACCTCCCCGTCTGCCTCCTCGCGGACTTTGTACACGATCAAAGAGGGATCTTCCGTGGGGACGGCCACCACTACCACTACCAGCCTGGTTTTGCTGGTTCAATTGTTGCTGCATTTGCTGCATCATCTGATTCTGCTGTTGAATCATTTGGAATAGTTGATCTTGAGCGCCGGGCATCATCCAGCTCATGTCGTTCATACCATTCATTGAGGGCGGAGGGCCGTGCATCTGAGGAGACATGCCCCCAACAGCTTGGTTGAGATGTGCGGCAAATCCAGGACCACGATTGTTAGGCGTGCGAGTGTTTCCGCGTCCGAAACCGCCTCTAGGTCCAGTAGGTGGTGTTCGATGAGTGTTGATACGTTCATTGCCGTTGGCTCGGACACGATGCAAGACGTTGTCATGGCTACGGTCCATAGCTTTAGTCATTTGACCGAACATCCTCTTCTCCCGGCCTCCTCGCGCACTGAAGTTCCTCATAGATTTAGGTCCCGTGGGACTGATTGATGTTAGCTAAGCTCAGAAAATATTACATAATTCATCAATGATAACTTACGCGTTTAGCTCGGGGCCGTCGACTGACATCGTCATATCTCCGTCCTGCTCCGTGGAAGGTACAGCGTTCTGCGAAGCTTCGCCACTAGTACTTTCCAATTGTCCCGAGTTGCCGTTCAGTTGGGAGTTCAAAGACTCGATCTGATCAAAGAGCCACTTCGCAAATTCTCGAGCACCGGGATCATCGGGACCAAGGCTTAGAAGATCTGAAGCAAGTTCAGCGGTAATTTGATCTTGCGTCTTTCCATTGACCAGCATTAGAATGATATATTCCGATAGCGCGACGTCGTCGGCGCCGCCTGTTGCCCATCCTACTTCCACCAACTTTGGCTGAATGGCCATGTTAAGCGCATCCGCCAGCGGCGTGTTCATGACCACTTCGATAGCCATGATGAACTAGAGCGAATTGCGGCGTAGGTATTAGAGGTCGGGATGGAAGCAATAAATATTTGGCGAATGTTATCGAGGTATGATAAGGCGAATGCGATGTGCGCGTCGTCAATTTTAACCGCGATGGAGATAGCGATGGCGGTGGCAAAACACGGCAGTGGGGCACAATAGAGCCTCAGTCGTTTCGCTAAATTTTAACGATTTATCGAAAATCAACGGCAGTCGTGCTTGTCGAGAGGAATTTCAGATCGAGAAATATTTGGCGAGTTGGATGTTGATTTTCGGAAAAAAGAATGACGTTGTTGAAGTTGAGAAATCTAGAGAAGACCAGAAACTGGGAGAGTGACTCCCATTGTTAGAATGGTAAGCACCGCCACAAATTTCATTAGGCGGGTACCTTACCAAATAAAGCCACCGTGCCAATAAAGACTGTAAATATTTGGTAATCACGCTAGCTGCAGCCACTGGGGTCCGTGCTTAGATTTAGCTCCATGAGCATATGCTTAGTAATGATCCGTACCTGCATAAATAGTATCGATCATCTACGGATGTTCGTATATTTTATTTTCTAGAACAAAATTCTTTGATCTAAATTGCTAACTCTATATTAGCAACGTCAAGTGGTTGTTCTTGTGGCAATCGGAATCGATGAGTCCATAGGTCTAAAATCTCGATTGTCTCTGAATATCTAGCATAGCTTCTCTTCCAACTCACTATTCCATTAACTCAACCCAACCTACGGCCTATCACATTTATTCCAACAAGCAAAATCATAATTCCAGCCCACCAACAACCCATAGCACATACATTCACTCGATGGAAAGTTGTACTCGGTTAGTCCTTTAAGACCTAAACCTACCAGAACATGGAATACAACGCTGGTCTAACTTCGACACAAACTGCAAAGATACTTTGCAAAGCCCCAATGATATCATGCCACTCGACTTTAAACCAGCCCAGGCTCAGGTTGTCTGTACGGCTGATTCTTGTATCAAAGAGTCGACAGAAAACCTGAATGCTGAGTGGTAGCACGATCGAGGTTCTGGTATAACAACGACTGGGTCTCCAGTCTTGGTAAAGACGATGATCGGTCGTTGCTTTCCGTGGTGTCGCGTCTGTAAGTACTCTGTCACCGTGCAGTAAACAAGGATACAGCTCAAAATCCTCGACTTCATGTTAGACTTTGCTCCATAAATCTAGGGATAGATGCCTCACAGTACAGGTGACCACGTAAGTACCGAGCCAGTTAGTATCGGATCCAAATATGAACCTTCCTGTTCAATACCCACCACGACTGTTTCGACAAGAATATCGACAAATATTCCAAGAGATATAATTATCTCCATGACAATATAACTCATGGGAACGGTGACATAAGGGCCCTTGCCAACTGTTTTTGAGAAGTCCCATACCATAACCGAGCCAGTCTATCATATGATCGTTAACATAGGCTTGGGTCAGCTTAAAAGATATGGGCTAACCACGTACCGCGATGGTATCAGCTAGGATGGATTTGAAATTATCATTGCCGATGCTGTTTATGAGCAAGACAAGGCTGGATATAAGTCGAGTGGCGTTAGCCATAAGACGACTTATCCGAACCGAGTTCTCATTAGAGACTAAGCGAAAGAGTGAGTTATTATGGTCCCGGGTTCCTCTCTTTCCCTTTTGGGGCTCTCGTTGGCACTCGTACTGGAGGGCACCCCGCTCGGGGCACCACAATAACCCGACTTTAGGATCTGTCCGGAGTTTACCCGAAGCACCCCTCTGATTGGTCCAGCACCCACCAATGAGGGGGCGGCTGGCTGCGCGCCTTTGCTCGCCGGCCTGCGGCCGGCTCGCAAAGCCGCTCCGCCAGCCCCCCTATTGGTCAGGTCTTTACAGCACTATACCCTGATTGGCTGTTAACCCTTGTTAAGTGGGCACCCGCCCTGTGACTCCCCCTTACGTAATGAAGCATATTCCCTACTGTACCCTTTGATTGGTTAGCACCCCTGCTGACAAATCCGTCACGTGATAGCTTTCCCTTCGTATCATTGGCCTCTTTCCCTGCACCCCCTTGCACCCCCCTGCCCACCACTCACCCCAGCTGCACCCTTGCTCTACCCTTTTCAGCCATTTAGCCACACCTTCTTACCTACTTTGGTAAGCCCCCTGCCCACCTTGCACCAGCCACCACGCCTTTTAAGCCATCTAGCCTACTACAGCTCACTCCGCCCCTCCACCACACGCCTTAGCCACATCCCTTTTTAGCCATTTAGCCACACTTTCCTTTTTCTACCTGCCTACTTTGGCCATTCCCACACACCACTATTAGCCCCACTTTCCTATTCTAGTAAAATCTTTTCTAATACCCTGACACAATAACCCTCCTAAAGTCGGGCATATTTCGTTCTGTGGTAATTCACAGTCGGTCAATAGCTCTTCAGCCGCCCCAAATCCGTGCAGTAGTTCTTGATCTCGAGTCTCCGGTAGAGATACAATATTTTCATGACTGGAACTCGACATATTCAATTCCGATGAGAGCATTCCTCCACCGGCCTCCATAGTTAGGTAAGTTTATCGAAAAATCACAAAGTTTACTTACAATATGGCACAGGATTCAACCCAACTCAACTCGGAGGAAAAGATGTGTCGATTATAAGTAATATTCTAAACATAGTGTCAAAAACTGGGTGGTAGTAATAGTTACGGTATATATTAAGGAGGCAGTTATCACGAAACAATATAAGGGCCCCCACAGAAACGACTATACAAGCTCGTCGAATAGTACCTACCTAGGCTAGATAGGTAGTATCCGCCTGTCTCGTCCGCATCTGCAACCACCCGGCAACGCGAGCCCTCTTCCAATGTTACGCCGTGCATTTACAGCTCAGGGGCATATATACATCCTTATTCGCATCGTGTTATCTCTAGGCGTTGCTATAAATTCTCTACATTTGGTTGGCTTCTTCCTATACTTGATCACTACTTTAAAGTTCAGGCCATTAGAATGAAGTCTAAAATATTCCGAAACTTCACTCAGAAAGGATGGCGTCGCACTGGCTTTATCAACGTTATTTTAGCCTTTACATGCGGAGTTGCGCTACTAACATGTCTCGTCATGAGTTTGAAGAGGCCCGGTTCCTCTTTAAACACGTCAACTATCATCTACGAAGGCCCATGCAGCAACGCGTCCCGCCTAAATATTGCACTCCATCTCCTCCTCAACCTACTTGCAACCGGCGTGTTAGCATCTTCGAATTTCTTTATGCAAGTTGTGGCATCCCCCTCTCGCGAAGAGATCGACAAGGCACATATTTTTCTCTTATCTCTCGATATAGGAGTCCTTTCCACTAAAAACTTACAACACATATCATATTTCAAAATTGTCTCCTGGCTTGTCCTGGTTATATCATCCCTCCCGATCCATCTTTTTTTGAACAGTTCCGTATTTGAAACAGGCTATCAAGAACCCAATTGGCATCTAACTATCGCAGCCGAAGAATTTACGCAAGGTGGTGATTTTTTCCCTCCTGGGGCGAGCCTAGCACCCGCTGGATCATCGAATCCTGCTTGCGAATATGACCATCGGACGGAGGATTACTATACCTATACGGACAGCTACGGAATACGACATCCAATTATTGGGTATGGAGAAGTAGTCCCACTTGAGTCTTATGCAAATAAGACATCACCAGCCAGACAGAATATTACTAAGACTGCCGCAGTCGGTAGTAGCTGGACAAAACTAAACGCAGGTGAATGTCGCTCTGAATACGCATTTTGTAAATCGAGAAACGAATATCGCGATGTAGTAATCGTCGTCGAAAGTGGCGCTAATGATCCGAAGGGCTGGGAGCGGGAGGAAGTGTTCAACCTAACTCACAACATTTCTCTAATATGGGACACGTATGTTCCTCGGAGCGAAATTAATTCGTTGTGGTACTCGACACAATGCACAACTACGAGGTCTATCGGGGCTTGGATGTCAGGGACCTGTAGACAGTCTTGCGGGGGTGTGCTTGGGTACATCGACATTGACTCAATTTCATCGTATGCAAATGTTGCCGCGCCTCCAAACTGGACATTTGCTTTTCAAACCGACCCGACCAAAGCAAATCCAGTTCTAGGAGATAACTTCGGATACAACGACAAATTTAGCAACTTAACTGTCAAGTATTGTTGGGCCGAGCCTAATCTAGTTGACTGTAAGGTCGGAATATCGAACACTCTGCTAATGATTGTCATCATTTGCATATTCACGAAGGTTTCTCAGTGTAGTGTCATCATCTGGAGATTACCACGTTCCTCGTTAGTGACTCTAGGTGATGCTATGGAATCTTTTATTAATAAGCCTGATTCGGCAACGACTGGGCTTGGGACTTTGGATATTTCGGATCGCCCTCGGCTAGAAGCCCAGCCACGTCATTACTGGTCGCCAGAAGACGATGATATTCTATCTCCCATGATACAACCTCGCCAGTGGCTTCCTAAGAATCGCCGCTTACTATCCACCATACCTCGAATTGTATGGGCTCATACATATGGTCTACTCCTAGTATCACTAACAATACTCACTATTTTCTTAGTATCGTCGTATAAGTCAAATAATTTTAGCTTGTAAGTCCGACAGAAGACTCATAGCTAAATACCCACTACCTTATACACTTACTAATTCAACCTAGCCAGGGTTCTTTTGGTCGCTCGGACGATATACTAATATCTCAGCTGGGAGACACCGGATACTTGAGTGAACTCCTAATCACCAATGTTCCCCAAATTCTACTATCATTATGTTATTTCTCATATAACGGGTTCTTCACCCGTCTACTAGTTGAGCAAGAATGGAATTCATATAGCCAAAGATTTCAGCCACTTCGTGTTTCATACCCTATCGGCAGACAGATCTCGACCTACCGATTGCAGCTTCCCTACAAATATAGCATACCTCTTCTGTCAATTAGTGTATTGTGCCATTGGCTTTTATCAAACGCATTTTTTCTCTTCGTCATGGAAGGAGGTATGTATGATTATGACTCTCCAAATCAACGATGAATACTAATATGTCCTAGGCTATATAGCCATAGATCTAGGCGGGAATGGACCTAGCGCTACTCAGGATTTTTTTCACGTCTCAGACCAGTCCTTGATTTCCCTGGGTTATTCTCCTCCTGCTATACTATCATTATTTATTTTTGCATGTGTATTAGTACCCATACCGTTTCTCTTAAGCCTGCGAAAGCTTCAAGGCAATATGGTAGCAGGAGCCTCGAACTCATTGATTCTATCGGCAGCCTGCCACTGCCGTGTACTCTCTTCATCAGGTGACATCGCCGATGACCGAGGAAATGCTCGTGACCAACAGCAGGAGTCCCGAGTCGGCCATGAGGAACGAGATATTTCCGGTCACCATCATTTAAGTAGCGGCGATCCAGAAGACGGCGATTCGACTCCAGTGGCGGAAGATCTCGAAGAATGGGAGGAAAAGCTCCGAATATTATCGCAATCGGAACTGAAATGGGGCGCCATGCCTTTACCAGCCCATTTAGCTGATGCTGTGGATGCGGCTGATCTGCGCCGAGGAACGGTCATGCATCTCGGGTTTGGGGATGAATCATCTAACATAAGCCCTCCCGGAGAAGGGGAATGGTACATGTAATTCGAAATGTGCACTTTGTTATTGGGATAGGAACCTAGAAGATCACATTAGCGTACCCCTTTTTAATGTACCTAGGTATTTTACGGGTCCCAAATGGCGTGGTGGCGCGGCGTTATCGGGTCCGGGACGAAGCAGATCCGGATCAACGACCCCGACCCGGACTAGCGCCCCCACTCGTCCGGGTTGCACCTGGCGGGGTGGTTTTACAAGCACGTGTTCTTCGTCGGGGCAGCGGGGGAACACTGCAGGAGCGACTTGATTAAATGTTTCAAGGTTATCAGCGATGCCGGATTGCGCAAGATAATGATGCGGGGAATGCGTGTGCATTTGGTCATCGATCTTGGTAATAGCCTATAGATCTATAGATACTGTGGTACAGGCAAGAAGAAAAAACTTACATGTCGATATATAACGTTCTTTAACTATGTTGCGTTCCTTTATTAGAGCAGCAACTCGTTCAAGTTATCTAACCCGTCATAACACATCCCGCCTCCTATCCACGATGTCAAATTTAAAGGTCGATCTCACAGCCCCTAACGGCAAGAAATTCACCCTGCCTACGGGTCTATTCATCAACAACGAGTTCGTCAAATCAAGCCAGAACTTGAAGATTACGAGTATCAACCCGACGTTAGTAGACCATTTTCTAGAAACATAATAAAAAAAACTAACAGCATAAACCCTAGAAACGAACAAGAGATTTGCACAGTTGAAGCGGCTAGTCCCGAAGATATCGACCGTGCGGTGGCCGTTGCCAGAGCTGCATTAAACCATGAGTCATGGCGAGACATCACCGGAACTGAACGTGGTAGATTGATGTACAAGTTTGCGGACTTGATAGAGCAGGAAAAAGACATTCTAGCCACCATAGAGACGTGGGACAATGGCAAGCCATTGAGCTCTTCCCTGGGTGACTTAGAGGGAGTCGTCGATACGATTCGTTATTATGCTGGTTATGCCGACAAGATTCACGGTGAAACTATTCCTACAATAAGTCAGAAGTTCGTCTACACGTTAAAACAGCCTATTGGCGTCTGCGCTCAGATCATCCCGGTAAGTGAACTTACATGTCAACACTCGCCCTCTCACCCATTGTTAGGATCTAGGCTGTGCGGGTGAGCACTGACATCAAGGGTTACGTAGTGGAACTATCCGTTGGGTATGGCATCGTGGAAGCTTGGACCGGCACTTGCCTGTGGAAATACTATCGTCCTTAAACCTGCCGAGCAAACACCATTGTCCATTCTATATTTGGCGAACCTCATCGTCAAGGCAGGTTTCCCTCCTGGAGTTATCAACATCACCAACGGATATGGCCGAGACGCCGGTCATACACTAGCCAGCCATCTAGGTATTGACAAGATCGCCTTCACTGGTTCAACTGTAACAGGAAAGCAGATTATGAAAACTGCTAGCATCAACATGAAGAACATCACACTTGAGACTGGAGGAAAATCTCCACTAATAGTCTTCGAAGATGCTGATATCGAGCAAGCAGCGAAGTGGGCTCATGGTGGAATCATGAGCAACATGGGACAGATCTGCACTGCAACTTCGCGACTGCTAGTCCAAGATACTGTGTATGAAAAGTTTGTAAACGTGTTCCGTGAGGTAGTAAAAACAACAAGCAAAGTTGGCGATCCCTTCGCGGAAGACACTTTCCAAGGCCCCCAAGTGACGAAGTCACAGTACGACAGGATCTTGGAATTCGTGGAGTCAGGCAAGTCAGAAGGCGCCACGCTGACGGCGGGAGGTATCCCTTGCCCACTTAATGGGAAGGGCTATTTCATCGAGCCTACCATCTTCACCAATGTGAAGGACAACATGAAGATTTACCGAGAAGAGGTATTCGGGCCATTCGTCGTCATCGTGCCCTTCAAGACCGAGCAAGAAGCAATCACGATGGCGAACGACACCACTTTTGGGCTTGGCGCGGCCCTTCACACAAAGAATATCGAGCTTGCGCACCGCGTAGCCGCGCGCATCGAAGCGGGTATGGTCTGGATTAATTCGTCCAACGACTCCGATTTCCGTGTCCCCTTCGGAGGTGTGAAGCAGAGTGGTATCGGCCGAGAGCTGGGAGAAGCCGGACTAGCGGCATACACGCAAACTAAGGCTATTTATGTGAACTTGGGTCAGAAGATTTAAAATAAAAAAGAATCATTCGGTTCCGAGACTGTACGATGGTGTTATTATTGTTTCTATTTGCGCCTGATGAAACGATGATCTTGTCTTCTTGTTAATTATGTTACGTTAGCAATAGAAGCACGATGGAAGGAATATGCAATCCCTCGAATTTCAGGTACCTGCCTATTCCTAGGAGTTGTAGGGGATGGGTTGAAGGGATCAACATCCATCGTCTGATTCACGTGCCTGAGAGTCTGACCAGGTCCACGATGTTTTTGATTTCGGCTCCTTCCCGAGTATAAGCAGGTAGGGTATCATTATGGGTTCGTCAATTGGCTTTTACCCTTTTCGAACCCCGGCAGATAACTGCAAGTCAGCAATTATGATCGCCTCAGCGCATTATTGTTATTAGATAATACGCTGCTGCGCGGATACATTCCTAAGCCCTAGATCAAATTTTAGTTTTCGCTTCCTGTCGCATTACTTGATCTTACAACGTGTTTTTTGTACGACGCGATTGAATGCTTTGATCCTTCCACCGGACTCGATTGAGTTTATCAGTCTCTCTTCCCGTCAGTTGGGTTTTTAAGTTCGCGGCACTTGAAACTACGACGTCAATTCCCGAATGATAGTGTGACAGGAACCTAAGTACCGGTAGCCGTTAGGTAATTTTAATACTTTAAGCCGTACAACTATGGAATATGTGGAATATCCGGAATTCTTGTAAAGGACAATAATCCGACGGTTACACTAAGATAGATGAAATATGTGCATAAAATATTTCCATGGATGTACTTAAAAATTTAAAATGTCACCTCGTACAGCTCGGACAAACAACCTTAGGCTTTACATTTCTGTAGCGGTTGGTTGGCGTTGGCGTTGGCATGCGGCAAGACATCGTGCCATCCATGATTCTTGCTTGTCCTTGTCAACAAACGGGGAATTGGGTTAGTCCAAATGTGGTAAATCATGGGGTGAAGATCACTTCCTTATTCTCCTAAGTTCATCCCACACTAGCAAAAGGGCTTCCTGTTTGCTTGCACGCCTGTGGCCCTGTCGGCCCTCTCTGCCCTGTACGCATAAGTGGCATTAGTATGCCTGTTATGTTCAGTGCTCACCAAGCCCGCAGACCCGGCAAAGTCCAGAAATAACATGCCGGGCAGGCTGGATGAGCAGCGAGATCCGCAAAAGGATCAACTGCCAGGGTCGCCTTAGGATTTTATTTTAATGAGCAACCCGAAAACAGAATTGCCCCTGTCCTCATTCATACATCATCATTCATGGGGGCTAGAATTAGCCGAATGAGATTGATTGAGCATTCAGGCATTCTGGCACTCATTCTCGATCCTTTACATGAGAGAGAGGACCCGAGAGGACCTGCATTAATTGACTGACCAATCAGCTTAATCAATCTCATCAAGGACCAGATCTCTTGTCTTTCCTTCAGCAAGCCACCGGGTCCGCAGGAAAATAAAAAGCAAAAGTAGAGGAATTAATAAAACCTGCCCCTCTGCTCGTTGCCCTACAGGCTACAGTTAGGAGCCACGACGTTCGTTCAAACGATCTACTAAACGATCTACCCGTCCAAGCGGCTGTCAGTGCTTATCGCCTTTTTTATCACGAACCTGTCAACTCAGACGACGGCGTGGCCTAGGTCTAAATAAAGTAACGTTGCGACGCGCTAGTGGACGCGATAGAGAGGGAAGGAGTTCAAGGAGACCTGGAAGGCCCGGATCTTGGGGCAGCTTTGGTCTATTCTTGAGCCTCCCACACTCCGTCCAACCCGTCCAACTCTCCGGTACCTAGCTGCCTATTACGGGAGCAGCTGCGCCTCTATCTAGATAGGGCGTCTTCCACGAGGTCACAAACCCAGCATTGCAGTTGGAGTTGTCGGAGACGAACAACCCACCTTGGCGCCGAATCAGCCGGGCTTTATTGTTGCACTTCTAAGACGCGTGCACGCCGTGGAGGACACTAGAGAAGATCCTAATAAGAATCCGACATCCGCTCCCAGACATTCATTAATACGCCCTTCTCTTCGTTCTGCTGCTTGCCTCTTGTTTCTTCTCCCCCTCGCCTTCGTGTTTCCCCACTCGACGCCACCATGTTGTCGAACGTCATTCTTTCGTTTTTCTTGCTTACTGCTACGTCGGTTCAAGCGATTTGGCCAATTCCCACCACCGTCAGCACGGGCAACTCTACTCTATGGATAGGTGAACACCTGCTAGTTACTTACAATGGAGACCATGTATGCCTATTTTATTCTACTTCTAAGCATCCCCGTTCAATCACGCCTTGAATACTAATGTAGACGCGCCAGATCCCTTGGACCCGGAATTATGTAGCTTCCAAGTTCACTAGTAAAGAGATTGTAAAGGGAGGTGTATCACGTGCGCTCAGTAGTATTTTGGACTTCAACTTTGTCCCATGGAAGTTATATCCGCGAATGCAACTTGAGAAGACGGAGCCACAAATCTGGAAGCCGAAGACCTACGTCTCCTGCCTCGATATCGTTCAAAATGGGACAGACACGGCAAAGACGTTCAAGCCCCTTGCCGGTGAAGTCGACGAATCATACAGCCTGACCCTAGGCATTGACGGAAAGGCTAAGATCTCGGCCGCGTCTTCCACTGGTATTCTTCGGGGCCTGGAGACCTTCACGCAATTGTTCTTCGAGCACTCTCAAGGAGCGATCTACACAAACTTGGCACCCGTACAAATCACAGATGCTCCCGAGTTCGACCATCGAGGTCTTCTTCTCGACGTTTCGAGAAACTACCTCCCTCTCGAAGCCATCTATCGAACTATCGATGCTCTTACCTGGAATAAGATGAACCGCCTCCACATTCACGCCACGGACTCCCAGTCTTGGCCTCTGGAGATCCCTTCCCTACCAGAGCTCCACCAGAAGGGCGCGTATGCTCGCGGAAAGACATACTCGCCCACAGCCGTGACTGCCATTCAGACGTACGCGATCCAGCGCGGTGTTGAGGTTATTTTCGAAATCGATTCTCCCGGACATTTCGGCATTGCGGCTCTGTCGCATCCGGAAATAGTTACTGGCTGGGGCGCATCTCCGTGGTCGACGTATTGCGCCGAGCCTCCCTGTGGTCAGATTAGACTTAACGACTCCAAGGTGGACCCTTTCCTCGACGAGCTGATGGCCGATATTCTACCCAGAGTTGCGCCTTACTCGGCTTACTTCCATACGGGTGGCGACGAGGTGAACTTCAATGAATACAACCTTGACCCTACGGTTGGCACAAACGACTCAGCAGTGGTCGTGCCGCTCCTACAGAATTTTATCGACAAGCACCACGCAAGAGTTCGCAAGGCCGGTCTGGTCCCGATGGTTTGGGAAGAGATTCCCGCCAGCTACAACGTCACTATCGGAGACGACGTTGTGGTCCAGTCATGGCTCGGAGATGAGGCTATCCATAAGCTCACCGCCCAAGGCCACAAAGTCATTAGCAGCAACTACAACTACTGGGTAAGTTATCCTGGACTCAAGCTTATTCCTTTTCTATAAGATGCGCGTTGAACTAACGTTCTATAGTATCTCGACTGTGGTCGCGGACAGTGGCTTAACTTTGCTGAAGGCGCAGCATTCGAAGAAGGTTACCCGTTTAACGACTGGTGTACGCCATACAAGAACTGGCGGTTGATCTATTCGTACGACCCTCGCGAGGGTCTATCGGAAGAGCAGGCGGAGCTAGTCATTGGCGGCGAGGTCGGTGCGTGGGCCGAGACGATCGACGAAATTAACCTAGACACCATCCTTTGGCCGCGTGGTAGTGCGGCAGGAGAGGTATTATGGTCTGGAAGATTCGACGCTGCGGGGGAGAACCGCACGCAGCTTGACGCGGCACCACGCTTAGCTGAGTTCCGAGAACGCTTGGTGGCTCGAGGCATCAATGCTGAAGCCGTGCAGATGACATTCTGCACGCAAGGACAAGACCCGCACACGTGCGAGTACGTATAAGGGAAACTCTCGTAAGAGGGAAGTTAATACGCTTGTCATCCTTCCCAGAGGATACATAGATTTCTGGGCTCGCTTAAGAACACATAGGCTCTTGCCATCGCCTCATATTTGTCGATTTTCTTGTACATACTTAGACATTTCGGGATATCAGAAAAAATATATAAAATAGGGAGGGTGAATGGATCTGGAGACACCCAGGGCTAATAATACAGCGGCATCGCACCTCGACTTAACGTTATTGCTGGACTGTTTCAGCTTTTAAAGTGAAACTTGGAACGGGTGAGATTATGGCGGTGTGAGCCGCTTGACGTACTGGCATCTTACATCTAACATGCCACGCGTTGATTTAAGGTTATTGGACTAGTACATACGTAACGCGCGTATCGGAACCGTTCGGGTGGTGCGTCTAACGATAGGTGATGGTATAGCTGAAACTATACGGTTATAGTGCCGGCATCCTACGTAAGAACTTTATGCTCACTTCGTGCCCTATAAATGAGGCTATGTGAGTGATTATACACGCTTCTTAACATAACCGAATCTACGGCCCTAAGACCGATTTCAAGTTACCTAACTGATCGTCTAATAAGCCGAACGTGCATTAGCCCATTCGAATTCTTCCGTCCGTACATACTCTTTGTGGGGCATCACGGTGGCCGGACTGTTTCTATCGTCCGGCTTGGCGTTTTTCTTCTCGCAAGTTGAGCCGACGGATGTACTATCCGCAAATTCTTCAACGATAGTGATACTAAGCGCAAAGCTTACGTAGTTGAAGTTTTCATAGTACAGATTAACGCGAACTCAAGCTAAGAAGCTTACCTTTCTATCCTGGGTATTTACCTACTAGACCATAAGATGGATAATGGATATTAGAGTCAACGGGTAGGGACTCGGGATTATGTAAGATACTAGAGATAGATTCCATGTCTTATTCCTCAGGTAGGCAATGCTACGCCACCCGCGTCATAGGGCCTTATTCGATGCCGCTCATGCTACCCACCCCGCAAGCCATACGCACTGACGTCCCAAACGCCTCGGCTGTATCCTTTTCGGGGAATCTATTCGTGGCTGGGCGTCCATTGGTGAAAAAATCGTACAATCCCATCAGCAACCGCTGTATAATGGGTCGTCTGTGAATGGCCAAGCTTATGTCAGTTCCTAGCGAGTTTCGCGAGACTAGACGATGACGGGACCACTCTCCACGATGTTGGTAAGGAACCATGCAGGCCAGAGTAACATCGCGTGAGCGGCAGTGAGGGACGAATCGGCCGATCCTACCTATCCCACATCCAACTTTCTCGACATCCTTGACGTCCTGTCTTCCCTACTATGCCACTGTCCCGACTAGAGGGGAGAGAACTTACCGACGATTGCCTGTGTCGCTGCCCGCGGATTCCTAGCCTCGCGGATTCCTTATACCAGTAGCATCTCCAAGAAAAGAGATGGAGAATAGTGAGATAATTGAATGTGGTATAAGTGTCAATTCATATACTGCCTTAACTCCGGAGTTTCGCATTGGAGAAAGACAACGACTAGTCTTGACCTCTGAGCGAATACCAATAATTTGATATCACCATGGGATTGATCGAGACAGCTCTGGACTATGTGTCCATCAAGTCCATCCTCCTCTTCCTCGGCGCCATTTTGGCGCTGCGTATGATCTACTATGATATCAACGACAACATCCGGCTGCGACGACTAGGTGCGCGCGGCGCCGCCAAAGTCAAATTCGTCCTTCCATTCGGTGTGCATTTCCCACCACCCCTCCCCCTTTTCCAATCCCTAGCAATCCAAGCATCTAACCAGCCAAATAGGCCTCGACGTCGTCTTCAAGCAAGTCAAAGCAACAATGAGCCACAACAACTACCCCGTCTTCCTCAAGCTCCTCAACAACGCGCCCTTCTCCACAGCAGAAACCCGGCTCCTCCGCCGCCGCATCGTCATGACCGCCGACCCGGAGAACATCAAAGCCGTGCTCGCGACGCAGTTCGCCGACTTCGGCAAGGGTGAGCAGTTCCACAAGGAATGGCACGAGTTCCTCGGCGACAGCATCTTCGCGACCGACGGGCAGCTGTGGCACGCCAGCCGGCAGTTGTTGCGGCCGCAGTTTTCGAGGGAGCGGATCAGCGATCTGCATTGTTTCGAGTCGCATCTGGAGACGTTTTTTAAGGCGGTAGCGAATGGGGGCGTGTTGAATGGTCAGGAACAGGTTGTGGATGTGGAGGCGGGGAATGGGAAGCCATTTGATATTAGCGAGTTGTTGTTTCGGTATACGTTGGATGTTGCGACGGATTTTTTGCTGGGTATGGATACGCAGTCGCTCACGTAAGGCCCCTATTTCACATCCGTTACCTACCTACCCCCTTATTAGGGGATATACTTATAAGAAATTCTACTCACACACGCCCCAGCACCCCCCGCCAACCCTTCGCCGACGCATTCAACGAAGTCCAGCGCGTCCAAAACATAATCGCGCGCGCCGGCCCCCTCGCCGTCTTCGTACCCATGAAATCCTTCCGCGACGGCCTAAAAGTCGTCAACGAATTCTGCAACCTCTACATCGAGCGGGCCCTTCGCCTGTCCCCCGAAGAACTGGCCTCCAAAACCAAATCCGACCAGGGGTACACCTTCCTGCACGAACTCGCCTCCTTCACGCGCGACCGCCAAGTCCTGCGCGACCAACTCGTCGCCGTGCTTCTCGCGGGCCGGGACACCACAGCCGCGACGCTAAGTTTCGTCTTCTACGAACTAGGCCGGCACCCGGAAGTCGTGCGAAAATTACGACGGGAGATCGAGGGGCAGGTTGGGTGGGATAGGACGCCGACGTACGAGGACCTGAAGAGCATGAAGTACGTACAGAACGTTCTAAACGAGACGCTACGCCTGTACCCCGCGGTCCCGTTCAACGTGCGCACGGCATTACGCGATACCACGCTCCCGCGCGGAGGCGGGCCAGACGGCACGTTGCCTCTTGCTGTTCTGAAGGATACCGCGATAGCGTATTCGACGCTCGCGATGCAGCGGCGGTCAGATCTATACCCTTCCCCCTCTCCCTCATCCCCCACCACCTCCCCCACCTCCGAAAAACAAGCCCACCTCTTCCCGGACCCACAAACTTTCAGCCCAGAACGGTGGTCAAGCTGGCAGCCAAAACCATGGCAGTATATCCCCTTCAACGGGGGCCCGCGGATCTGCATTGGCCAGCAGTTCGCGCTGACGGAGATGGCGTACGTGCTGACGCGCATCTTCCAGCGCTACGAGCGCGTCGAGACCTTCATGGTCGGCGAACCGAAACTTAAGGCCGAGATCGTGATGCAACCCGGCGATGGGGTGACGGTGGCGCTTTGGGAGGCGAAGAAGGGGAGGTGAGATGGGAGAAATTAGTGGGGGAAGGGGGTTTGGGTATATAGGTGGGTGGGTTTTTGGTTTCTTTGGCTACTAGGTAGGTATGGTAAGGTTGGGTAGATAGATATGTTCTCTTATGTATATTACGATGATACGAGATCCATTGTTAACTGGGTAAATATTGGTAGTTCAAATTCCAAATATATCATGTCCATATAGTATATGAACAAACTTTTCTGTATTGTCCAGTTTCAACAATTCCGTGGGCCTTCGGAAAGATAAGCCGTAACCTGGGCTACATAATTCAGACTCAAAACTACCTATGAGTATCAATATAATTAGCAATTGATTGATTGGAGATAGATCATTACCTGGACTTATATTATTTTGTGAAAGGGGGATAGGAAGTTAAGAGTAATGTTATCAACCTTGTCATGAGTCTTCACCCCCTTTTCTAGTCTAATAGTATACACTAGGATATCTTTTTCAACATAGGAGCGAATTAATAGTTATATTTCATATAGATTGAATAATTGCAAGATAGTAGGATGGGAAATGGGCTCTTATAAGTTTCTTCTTTATCAAATGTCTTCCTACTAACGATGCGACCAAGAAAGTGGAAAGACGTTGGCTTGTTGAATTTGAAATAGGAGTCAAATGCAAAACTGCTATAAAGAAGTAAAAATAAATTGAATTAAACTTTTCTGTTGCCACCTTGTCAGGTAGAGAAGTAGATAGGTATTCTTGTCATGACAATATGCTATAGTTCAGTTCCTCGCCATTCTTAACCAAAAGAGTGTCCGGCTTCAATTCGTAATCAACTTACCTCAAAATCAGAAGCCGCCCAACATGAGCCAACGGATACAAACCTATTCATTCCCAAACAGTAAAATGAAACTTCCGCCTTATTCCATGCCTATATGATAGTATCTATTTCTTGGAAAGCGCATGGCGATTATCGGGGCCTGCCGTTAACGAGGGTGGAGAGGGACTATGCCTCTGAGTGAATATGAAACAAAAACAATATATCCGACCGTCATAAATTCGTAACGTTATGTGGGGTTGGTAGGACTGGTATAGGGCCTGTTCCTGTAGAAGGGAATTTGATGGTAAATTTGGACTGCTGTAACATGCGTTTTGGGTAAACTTACGATGAACGTAGACTCAAGCGACTACCGCCTGAGATATACTTCCTTCTCATTAACCAAAGTGAATATGGTCTCCCGCTCACACTTCTCTCTTTCTAAGACCCAGCGGGCCCCTGCGTGCCCGAAGAAGCTACCGATCATAGCTGCGCAAGATGCCCACGGTACTATTCCCAGCGTGACCCTATTAGCGCTAGCCCCTATCTCCCAGCCGATACAGACGGCCCAAGCGATCCATATTACGAAAACGATAGCTTGGTACTGATCTCGATCCCGGCGTCGGTGGGTATACGAGGAGATACAGCATCCCAGCACCAGGCAGGAGCCGAGCGCCAGTCCCGGAGATATATGTTTAAGGAAGTTTATTCGTATTACACGAAAGGCAGATTGGGCGGGAGACTGGAAAGTAGTTATATATCCTGTCAGCACGGAAGTTGGCCGGGGAGCAGGGAGGAGAAATAGACACGGACATCGGTATCTATAGATAGATCGTCTAGCAATGATTCTGCCTGGTCGATGTAGCAGGTGGTGATTAAACTACAGGCAGCGGCTGGAACTAGCTCGACCAATTGTGATAGTGGTGATTCGTTCAATGACGATGGGTTTGATTCGAGACAGACCTGGTCTTCGGAGGGTTCGAAAGAGTGACATGGCGCGGAGTACATCTCAACGACTAAGAGAGTAGGATGACGGGTAAAAAAGCAAACGCTTTCGGACACATCAAATATCTTATTCGGGAATCGGGATAGGGCGAGAGAAAACCGCTGGCGACGGACTGCATATCCGGATCCTTATAGCTTAGAAGCGAGCTACAACAATCGGCCACTATGATCGGCTCCAACCAAATAAGTACACAAAACATGCCCGTATCGTGCAGCGAAATCCCCAGAAAGCAGGCTGGATTTACCGACAGCCTGACATAACTCGTATGACACCAGTTAATCTAATTGGAAACGTAATGTTACTATGCATGGTATCAGTCAGGCTCCGAGAGGCGCAGTGAGTTGCATATCTAGGACTCATGAGCCCGCCCCGACGCTAGGCTAATTGTGAGGCAGTATGATGCCTACACCCAATAAGGTGCTGACGACATGCCATGAAATATTTCGGTGAGTGGCCCTTCGGTGAGTGCTTGTTGGAGAAGAAAAGTTAGGCGAACTATGCGAATTACATCCGTTAGCGAGAACGTACAAGGTGTGCACCGCCATAGGTTGTTCGAGAACACTCTCGTAGCACGGCACTCTAAGCATTGGGCTGCTATGCAGCAACGCTTCTTGATTCAATCGAAGTAGGCTCCCTAGATCGGTTTTCTGTAGAAGCTGTTCATACCGGGTAACGGTTGGTAAAAGAATAGCAACGCTTATTATAAAGCCTGGAGACAGCACTTTCACCGATAAGCTCAAGTTTAGACCTGCTCGTTTTGAGATGGCCTGACGCTGCTCGTTCGTTCTTCTTTTGTTAAAAATATCCACGGAGTGCGCTTATAATTATTCCGTTCCTTAAATATGCCTGACATACGCAGCCTCGTGCTTGTTTGGACATGGTTCGCCATCGCCGAGACTAAACTTGAGCCTATGCTTAGAGTTGCGTCTCGAGGCTCTATGATAGGCGCCGCTATTCTCATATCAGCCATCGCCCAGTATGAGAACAGCTTCTACAGACTTCTGTAGGGTGTTTCATTCCTGGTCGCTAAAGTTAAGTTTTGCTAATAGAGTCAGAGTCTCATGTGTTTTCATGGTCGGGACATTCGTCCATGTTTTGCTTAACTGGCAAGCAGTCAAAAGGCAAGTGTTGTACCATATCGTACCCTCAGACACAGAGCTTACGAATCATCAGATACTTCTTCCTTGCCTTGATTGGAATAATGCTGCCTGGTCTCATTACCTTGCCTTATTCTAAGGCTTCGATACCTTTGCTGTTTGATCGTCTTCCGATCTTGATAATGTTGATGGGTCTCTTCATCGAAGAATTCTCCAGGTTTGTATATCATCCGGTAATTAGAACACTAGAATCTCATGCTAGATAGGTTACTTAGATGCCTGATGCCGGACCCTCGATTGGTGCCACCTGACGTGGTCTCCAAACCTGACGAAGACTCGGTCCCTCCCATACTCGGCCATGACAAGGATTTATTTGCTCACATGGACGGTGGTGAAATGGAACAATACAATACACCGAGTCAGGCCTCTTCAGATATATCCTTGTCGAATGTCGGACCCGGAAAATTGCCATCATCGTGTGATACAATGACGCGTGGGTTCTGGCAAGAGGGCGATGAACATGAGAACAAAGGTTAATGTTTTAAAATAGACCTTGTCGCTGATGTTCAAAGCTGTCTCCTAGAGCATTTCGACATTGTTCGCTAAGAGGGATAGCCGTTGCTATCCTAGCTGTCTTCACCGAAAGGGGATACGGTCGACATGGGCTATACCGAAGAATGGTCTGCTGTGAGTTCAGTTCTTCATACACATCGAATACATGTTCTCCATTGCTAGGGACCGCTCATATTTCCTTGGATGCTACGCTAAGCATTTGATGTAGAGCGAGTTCTGGAGCAAAACATCGTCTATATAAAAGCGTCCGCCGGGGTTAGCAAGTTGATCCTAGCAAACGCTCGCCAGAGATGGTATCGAAGGACTATACAATACTTCGAAGGCCGTTGTCCCGTCGTACGGTTATAAAGAGTCATCGGTTGTTATCAGTCAAACATCTTTCCTAGGCTGCTAGGTATTGTTGTTGATGCTTCTTCCACGAGAGAAGGCGAGAAAGAGAGTAGGAGACGTTGAGCGACGTGTCGGACCATCCTTGAAATAAGGAAGCTTGTGCTAGGTCAGGACTTATCCAACACCGATCTCCTCGGAGGTCATTTTCATGATTTTTCATGATGCTATGGTTTATACGTAGTAAATGAAAGGGGTAGAAGGGAATAGAGAGCATGAAGCGATGACGTTGGTTTAATATTAATTAACTTTCTCGGATCTCGATAGAAATTCTACCTTCCTGGTCGAGCCCAAAACATCGGGTCGCACCTTACCTACCTAGACATGCTCGACATCGGTTTCACTTACCTTGCCCGGGATGTCGGCTCACGGCTTCTAGCTTCAGCCTCCAGCCACTCAAAAAGAAAAATTTCATTCCCAGCCACATGCATTTTGTCCGGCACCATAGTCCGGACCCATTATATTTGTATGAGCTAAACCACATCGGGTAAAAACTAGCTACGCCAGCCACTTATCTTGGCTTTTATTCGCGGCCGCTAACAGGCTCATTTAACTCCAATTGACTTTGAAGTGGGGCGTGCTGGGCGTCGCCAATGACATGTCAACGTTGCAACGGTCAAACCGCCAACTTATCATATGCCATGGAAACATCCATCTCACCTACGCACACCTTGCTTTGGCCAGCACACACTTACATGCTCGTATTCTAGTCCCAGACCCTGTCAATTCCACCTTGTTCTATTGTCTAGCGGTAGCTCTTTTTTCTCAATACCTAATAGCCCGAGATGACGACGATACGCCAACGGAGGGTGGCACATGGGCCATATGTGCGCCATCATATATTGGGTGGTTGGACTTCACTTCCAACTCCGACCCTTTCCCAAGCTTCTTATTACCCTTAGCAGCTACTTGCATGACCTTTGTAACCCGAAAACATATTTTATCCTTTTTGTAATTATTTTTATGCTTCATAGCATTGTACATACAGATACAAAATACTGGCAGATCGTTCCGGATCTGTGTGATTCTATCCGAGACCTTGCATTTACATCAGTGTAACAATCTACCCCGAGTATCGACTCAGGGTTTAGGAACTCCGCGCCTCTGCATCTTCCTAATTATACTATTTTGATATCCCTACAGATGCATATCCGGTCAATCATGGCGTCGCCATTGAGATATGTCGCAGCCGCGGCTGCTCTGCTTTCAGGCAGAGCTATAGCTCAGACATACTCATCATGCAATCCTCTATCGAGCTCATGTAAGTTAACTCTTCACCATCCCTCCGAGGTACCTCCTCAGTGGCTTACCCCTCTCAGCCTGTCCTGCGGATACCGCCCTTGGCATGGCCATCGATGTCGACTTTACGCAAGGGGAAGTGAACTCGTTCACCTCTTCAGGCGGCTCACCAACATACGGCTTGGACGGCGTAACTTTCACAGTTAGCAAAAGCGGCGACGCACCCCAACTTACCTCCGTCTTCTACATCATGTTCGGCCGAGTCGAAGTCAGCTTAAAATCTGCTCCGGGCGCCGGAATCGTATCGTCATTCGTACTACAATCCGATGACTTAGACGAGATCGACTGCGAATGGCTAGGCGCCGACGCCACCGAGATGCAATCTAATTATTTCGGAAAGGGCCAAACTACATCCTACAACCGCGGACAGTTTCACGAGATGGGAAATAACCAAGATGGCTTCGTTACGTATATAATAGATTGGACAAGCGACAGGATTGTCTGGACTATTGACGGGACAGTGGTGCGGACACTTACATCCTCGGACGCCGAGTCGAACCAATACCCTCAAACACCGATGAAGATCAAGTTTGGCGCATGGTCCGGTGGTGATTCTAGCAATGCCGAAGGCACGATCGAATGGGCGCGCGGGCCTACCGATTACTCCAAAGGACCATTCTCCATGAGCGTGAAGTCTCTTAAAGTTACGGACTACAGCACGGGTTCCTCATACAGCTACGGCGATACATCCGGTGACTGGACCTCCATTAAGTCTGACGGAGGTTCGATCAACGGTAACTTGGGTAATGCCGGTACTCTGACCACCACCGCGGTTGCTAGCGGCTCAACCTCAACGGGTTCGGCTAGTGTTCCCGCGGGGGGTATTGGCGGTACGAGCACCGACAGCGCTAACTCCAACCTACCTTCGGGTTGGAGAATGACGTCGGAGGGTAAGATAGTGCCATCTAGTTCAACCTCTTTACGTATGTTGCAGGAACCACCCCCCGTTCTAGATCTTTCCAGATCTGTTTAAATACCAGACTAACATGCAATTATTTAGGCCCCGCCTATCCGTTCGTTTTCGTTTTCAGCTTCTTTGCCATCCTCGCCGGTCGGAGGTTCTGGCCTTGAAGTATTGTCTTCATCAGCTTACTAATATGAGCAGCAAGATAAAAAAAATTTGATCTTGCTGTCTTCATAAATATCCAACACCACATTTTCAGTCCCGAGTGTCCATCTTTACTATCGTCTCATGGCCATCCAGACAGTGTCGAGGACATGTTTAGGGTGATTAAAATATTCGATCGACCTGCCGACCTTTCATGTTGCAATGGATGCTTAGTATCTTAACACGACTTCGGGGGAGCGCAGCTTTCGTGAGAACGTTCTGCAGGTTACCGACAGCCCGTCTGAACACGAACTTGGTGCAACGTTATCACATCATAGGCTTGAGAAAGGAGTCACCTCACTAACAGTGATAACACATTGGATTATACCCCACGCAAACTTTGAAAATATCTGTATGACAAATACAGGGCCATCCCATGAAATTTTATGGGATTATATAAGGAGAAGGAACTAATAGATTTGTAATAGAAATTAGCTCAAGCATGATAAGGAGTTGTTGGTTGGGTTTAGGCAAGCAATGGCGCATAGCATGGCAGCAAACTTTGGTTGACAACGAATCTGAACGAGGTATGAGGAACCACTATAGATAGATAAAGCATGACAAGGCATCATTGATAGGGCGTATATGTATGTAGATTTTTGACATCCAGTCATCCAAGACACAAAGACACATGGCATCCGTTGCCTCATTTATACACAAAACGTAACTCTTATCTAATGATTCCCACTTTCGAGTAACGTGGACATGGTCGATTGATCAAGTGCGGATATGACGAATTTATATCGGTGTTTGATGAGATTTGGTGAGAGTTACGAAATAGAAATAATGACTGCCCACACATGACTTAAACAGTAGTAGATAGTGGGCAATTGGGCGACGGGATTGGTTAGATGGAAAGACGGCTATAATCGGGCGGGTCGGCACTAGGTACCCACTATCGCGGGACCGTTATCGCACTTGGGACTCGTGATAGGGAGAACAAAGGGTAACTGCAGTCAGACCTACGTAGCCCTTTACTCCTTTCAGGTTTATATAAGGATTAAGATTTAGACGTATCATATTTCAAAATGTATACTAATATACCGAGGTTTGTATTTTACAAACAAATACGTATACAAAAGACAATAGGCATTAAAAGGGGTTTATTATATAATACAATGGCGACTAGCACACTCTCACCCTTATCTCCAGCCGGTGGGCACCAGGCTCAAAGTCCGATACTCACCAACTCAACCCGCTCATTCTCTGCCGGTTCTTCACCCCAGAAACCGTCAAATGTCGGGAATATAGGGTTCGCGGAGCATGATACCGTCATCGGCAAGCAGGCTAATGAGCCGTTAACCATCAATGGCATCAAGGCTCGGAGGGCGAAGGCTGGGAAGCTGATCGCACCCACTGCCTCATACTCGGATAGTGATATGTTCAAGTCTCCTGTGAGACCCGTCCTATTTTCTCACATCTGACTCAAAATAATGAGTTGTCTCACTAATATGTCATATTCGGCATAGCAATCCTTGAACAAACCCAAAGCAAAACGATGGGATCGTAAGTCATCTTACCCAACTCATACTCACCTATCCACACCCTTACCCCTTTACCCACTTATACACCATCTCACAAACCCTCATTCTAACCACCCCCCCTCAGACCTCCTAACCGAAGAATCCCTCTCCCGCAAACCCTGCCACCTAAAACAAGCAGCCAAGCACCTCAAAAAACCCGGCCTAATCTCCCTCGGCGGTGGTCTCCCGTCCGCCGAAAACTTCCCCATCGACCACCTAAGCATGCACGTGCCCGCGCCCCCCAGCTTCGAAAGCGGCGACGCCGCAACCGCCCACATGGGCAAATACGACGTCGCGAAGGACGAAAACGGGGGCGTCTACGATCTCGCCATAGCGTCGAACTACGGGCAGAGCGTCGGCTCGGCCCAACTGTTGCGTTGGGTCACCGAGCATACGGAGTTGGTGCATCCCCCGAAGTATGGCGATTGGAGGTGCGCGTTGACGATTGGGAGTACGGGCGCGCTGGAGCAGGCTTTTCGGATGTTTTGTGATCGCCGCCGCGGCGACGCCGTGTTAACCGAAGAATACAGTTTTTCGACCGCGTTGGAAACAGCGGCGCCTTTGGGGATTAAAGTTTTCGGCGCGAAGATGGACGGGCAGGGGCTTTTGCCCGGGAGCGTGGATGAGATTCTCAGTACCTGGGATGAGAAAGCGAGGGGGGCGCGGAAGCCGAGGGTCTTGTATACGGTGCCGTCGGGACAGAACCCGACGGGGGCGACGATGAGCGCGGAGAGGAGGAGGGAGGTTTATGAGGTTTGTCGCAAACATGATGTGTATATCCTCGAGGACGAGCCGTACTATTTCCTGCAGATGCAGCCGTACACTTCTCCCTCTACCCCTGATCACACTAGGCCGGCGCGGGTGGATGCCGTTCCACCGCCTGCGACTGTAGAGGAGTTTCTTGGAGGTCTGATGCCTAGTTTACTTAGCATGGACGTAGACGGGCGGGTAATGCGGCTGGACTCGTTCAGCAAGGTCGTTGTTCCGGGCTCTCGAGTAGGCTGGATCACGGCGAGCGAACAGATTGTTGAGAGGTATATCCGACACGCGGAGTGCTGCAGCCAGGGCCCGAGCGGGCTCTCACAGATCCTCATGTACAAGCTTGTAGATGAGACCTGGGGCCACGAGGGGTATCTGAAGTGGCTCATGCATTTGCGGCTGCAGTACACACGCCGACGAAACACTATCTTAGCTGCTTGCGAAGAGTACTTACCCCGGGAAGTCGTGAGCTGGGTACCTCCGGCCGCGGGCATGTTCGTAAGTTTCACCCCCTATCCCTTATTTTTCCTTCTCCTCTACTTATACTAACACAACCCACCTCAGCTATGGCTCCACGTAGACCACACCCAACACCCCCAAGCCTCCACAAAATCCATCCTTGAGATCGAAGAGGATATCTTCAACTCCTGCATCGAAAAGGGCGTCCTCGCCATCCGCGGCTCCTGGTTCCGCGCCGAGCAGGATGTGCCGCCTAGCGGCCTCTTCTTCCGCACCACCTACGCCGCTGCCTCCGAGGATGACATGGCTATGGCTATCGAGCGCTTCGGCGCCGCCGTACGGGAGAGCTTCGGTCTAGCTTCTGCTTAAACTAGGTGCTTAGTAACTGTCTAACTATGTCGGTATCGGTAAAGTGATAGGAATGGAGAAGTTTGTCGGGAAAATCGGGGAACTGGACGGAAACTAGGAATCGAAGCCCGGACTGGTGGCCGGTTGGCTGTATCGTTAACTGTATTTGTGGTCCCAGAACACAACAGACACGACTAAAAAGAAGTCCATTAGGAATTGGTGTTAGCATATTTATCATACATAGCATTAACCCTTGCCTTAGCTAATAGAGATTTTTGCATGATATCGATGGCCTCTAGATGGCTCATTGGAGCGGAATTCGAAATAAATTTACCGCGTACGTTCTCTGCTTAGGTGCGGTGTTGTGTAACATGATCGATCTTCTACAGCCAGCCACATTACCTCAGCATCCTCTACCTAAGACGTAGGGTGTTTCTAAGATTATGATAGGTCAAGGCCGATCTACGAGACATGTATGGATATCACTTTAGCACTGCAAACGAAAGAATTAATAATGCATCGCTTTGTATTTTGCCTGCCTTAGATGGTTACATCTCGAGCATAAACTCAATCCGAATTGTCGCCAACCCGGTAGCTCACTCCCCCTAGAATGCACCGCACCGCGCCATGCTGAATACCTGGTCCAATCCGATCATGCATGTAGATCGTGGCAGGTCATGCCGTTTTTCTCACCCCCTTAAGAAAATCTCAGAACCCCTTTCCCCCAAATACCTTGCCAACGTTTTTCTCTTGACTGGTCTTAAATAATCAAACGTAAACAATTAACGAGGTGTGGGTATGTGTTAATACAAGGAATATGGATGATCCAAGATCGCCCTTAAAACTCCCAATGGTCGTCGTCCTCCACGGACTTGATAGCCCAATTGAACTTCTCACGTAAAGTCTTAGAGAAGAACTTCTCAATAGGAACGTCAAACTTCTTTGCGAAGACTACGGTGAGACGAGGATCGATGTAGTTCTAGATTGAATGTTAGTTTCGAATTAGTCAAGACATGCTTGGGATGACTCACGATCTTAGAGGTGCCCAAGGCGACCTCCTTGTTACCATCACGGTCGGCGGCCTGGAGTTCCAGGGTTCGTATGCGTTCTTCGATCTTCTGGATGTTTCCTTCAATCTTCTCAACTGTGGGTCCTCGCCCTTCAGCTTCGACTTTCTTAGTCTTATTCTCCTTCTTAAACTTCTTCGCAAGGTCATCTGCAACCTGGAGACGTTCCTTAAGCTCCTTATCAGGCATGATCTTTTCTCCTTCCTCTTGACGCTTCTGGTTGTCCTTCTCAAACTTCTTCTGGATCTTGGTTCGTTGCTCTTCGACGAGGAAGTTCTGGTGCTCTAGAATCCAAGCTTCGTCAAGTTCCGGGTCCTGCGCGAAAAAGTCGGCACCCTTCTTTTTCTTCTGTTTTGGGTCGACATCCAGAAGCATCATCTTGTTGCGCCACTTCTGGTATTTAAGACCCTTGATACGATCACCGAGCTTCTCCATTTGCGCTTCGTGACTCGCGCCAACAGTTCGCTTGTGATTACAGAGAATAGCAACCTCACGATTGCAATCGTTGTACAACTTGATCTTCTCAGCCATGGTTGCGCTGGAAACCTTAAGATCCCTGAGCAGATTCGACATGGTGTAAGAAGCGTTGTAGGTACGGAAGACCTTTGCAGTCAATCCTTGCATGTATGATGAGAGATGCTTATTCAACTGAGTGGTGGTGAGACGGTCAAAGATATCGTCACCCTCCTTCTTTGGAGGCTTCTTGAAGACTCGTAAGTTCTTGAATACTTGTCGATCAACTGTAACCTCATCATAGAACCTGATACTGTCTTTACCCAAGAAGTCGAAGATGACAGTGTTAGGTTCTCGGAGAGTGACGTGTTCGTACTTGAGCGAACAGCAACCAACAGTCTCGGCTTCGTTCTCAGTATCTTTCTCGTTACCAGCTCTCAAGGCAAACTTGTCGATCAAGTACACGGCTGTGGCTCTTTGACGGTCAGCCATGGATTCTGCCTTAAGATCCTTGGTATAATCCTTGCGAATCTTTGCAATGTGCTTCTTCAATTCTCGAGCTTTCTCGAACTTCTTGAAGTCGCTCTGTCCTTTGACGGCACTAGTAGCTCCAAGCATGACATATTTGTACGAGCCGTTAATGTTCTCTTGCCACATTGCTAGCCACGTAGCCTTGTTATCATGCTGAACGGCCTTCCACTTGTGGCCTTCAGGAGGAGGGGGAACCATTGCATCCTTCCCGATGTTGATGGTAATCTGTTCGGGCAAGACGCGCTTCTTGACCTTGCCGGTCTTGGGATGTTCACCACGACCACGGAATAGACCAGGAGGTTCGACTCTGAAGTTGCCAACCTTTTCTTTTCGGCCGTCCCATTTGCAGTACATGTAAGGCGCTTCAGCTTTGTCCCTCTCAGCCTTCTCAGCTTTCTTCTCGGCAGATGGACGCGATTTCTTAGCTTCATTCTTAGCGTGATAGTATTCGAAGATAGGCTTGAAGTCAAGTTTGGCGAACTCTTTGATGTTAACTTTGTTTCCATGTCGATCCGTCGCGCCACCTGTTCGATCAAGAATCTCCTTAAAATCAACGAAGAAGTTCTTCTGGAACGTGGGATTCTCAACATTGTGGGTCGAGTTAAGCATGGCACCAAAGAAGCCGGCTACCTCTTCGGCCTCAATATGAAGATTGACAGGGGTACCATCGTAGACGAGCTTGACATTCTTTGGTAGAGGTTCATACTCCGGGGGGAAGAGGACACCGTTGTGTTCAAGTGTTTTCCACTTAATGCTGTCATCTTCTTTCTTAGGAGCATCCCACCAGCGGTACTCTGCCTCTTCATCCTCGGCCTCAGCGTCTCCAGGCTCTTCGCTCACCTCCTTCTTCGCCTTCTTAGCAGGAGTTTTAGCAGGAGTTTTCTTTACAGGAGTGGGCTTTTCGGTCTTGGCTTTGGTCTTGCTAGCAGCGGCGGTTTTGACTTTCTTACGAATAGGTTCATCGGAGTCAGATTCTTCTTTCTTAACACCGTTTGCCTTGGCCTTTCCGTTAACACCGTTAGATGGTCGTTTCTTGCCCTTTGCACCTGCTAAAGGCACGTCGTCATCCGACTCATCCTTAATGACCTTCTTCGGAGTAGGTTTCTTCGATTTAGACTCGCTTGCACGGATAGCCTTGGCATCCTTCTCTGCGTTCTTCTCAATAGCCTTTCTCTTGGAAGCAAGTTTGGCGTTCAGCGGCTGGTCATCATCGGAATCTTCGGCCATAGCAGTTTCATCAGCAGCAGGTGGAAGCTTCACTTTTCGCTTGCTAAGAACCTCATCATCGGAATCGTCGACCTTCTTTTGACGCTTCGCCTGATTCGTATGTTAACACAGGCATTCCTAACTCTTCGCGTCACTGACCCGATTAAAAGGGAGGGAAACGTACCAATCGCCCGTCTTCGGAATCTGATTCGTCCTTATAGCTCACATGGTTTATCGAAGCACGCGACTTGCGCTTTCCGTTGCCATTCGTCTGCGGAGATGCATCGTCGTTGACTGGTCCATTGCGAATGGACACGGGTGCGGGCTTCGCTTTGGTAGAAGTACGGCGATCCATAGCTTTGTCTTCGGACTTCGAAATGGTAGAGGATGAGACTAATAGATGAAGATACGTTAGTAAAAGCGAATCCGAGAGAAAAATTCGAGGTGGTGTAGGCTCGAGGTCGCTTGGGACAAGAGGGAAGGAGCGTGATTTGGCACGTCAAAACAGCGCGAAAAAAGGTAGGAACAAAGAATAGATTAAGCATCGAAAAAATAGAATTAAAAAAAACTTACGTTGGCCGTTGGTTCGAGCCAGAGGCATGTCGTCGTCAGAGGAGTCGGAAGACATGTTGGGCGTGTGAGATGTGCGAGGTCGGTTGTGATCGAGTAAGTTGAAGGTTGAAGGTTCGGATGGAAAATCCGATTACTTTTAGTGATGGAAGTGGTAAAGATGCGAAAAAAGACGGCGCAAAGTTGATTTGGAAAAGAGGGAATGCGACGTTAGAAGTGGTAGAAGGGTGGATTACACCGTAGTGCACCACCCCGATCTATGAGATGGAAGGTACAGGCAAGCAGGGAGGATGAAGGAAAGAGAGAAATGGTGAGATTAGAAGGGGAAAAGTCAGAGTCGATGAGTGAGGACTTGAAAAGAAGAAGGCTTCATTGGAAGTCTAGCCGTTAGCCACCAATAGCCACCAATCGTGTCCGCAGTGGATCTTATTGGACAGCTATTGTCCTGATTAGTGGAGATGATGTACGAAAATGTACGTATTGGACTGGGTAGGAAGAATCCAAGAAGTCCAAAGAATGCCCCGTCGTGGCCGTTGTCCTGTTGCAGTACGCCGAGCCGTTCGCCTGTTCGCCTGTTCTAGCCTGGTTGCCAGGTGGTAGAGGTGGTAGATGAGATGGGTAGGGGAAAAAGAGAAAAAAAAATTGTTAGTGAACCGGGGTCGGTTTATGGGTCGGTTCAAACGTTCAAGGTTAGAATGTAATCGGTACGTAGTGACTTCAAATGTTAAAGGTAGCGCGGCAAAGACAAGTCCGAAGGGAAAGGCTAAGCCTATGGGCACCTGCAGTAATAAGATTGATGTGATTAGGTAATGTGAAGTGGTATGTGGGTCAAGTTGAAGTTGCCTTTTGACGAACGAATCCGTTATCCAGCTGGCAAGAGGTTCAATGCCAGTTCAGTGCCCAGTGTTTGGTACAGGTTAGTGCAGGGTAGGTACGTGCAATACAGGGTGTCGCGCTACACTGTGCACAGGCCACTTTCGGTTGTTGAAGGAATGAAGGACCAATGTACTGTGTACCTACAAAATACGATTTAGGCCGAAGATTTTCCGGTGTGGAAAGTGCAGTTTGGTCCGGAGAATTGGAAGCTTTTGGTGGAGAGAGGGAAAGTGGAAAGTGAGAAGAGAACAATTGAACCTCATCAAATAATTTGATCCTTGAGTCAACCAATTGATTGCGCATTCCCTTCGCATCGCAATCAACTTCCTCCGAGGGCTCAGGGTACAACTTCACCTTCCTATTCTTCCAAGATGCTTTCGAGGGCAGCAAGACCGGCTCTGAGAGCTGGAGCTGCGGCTATTCCTGCTCGGTACGTCGGGTCTTTTCGCGAGGTCGTGATATGAGGCAATTCGTACAATAGCGTCCAACCTAGCTCCGAGACGCTCTACGAATGTTCATAAGGGAGGACTTTAGAAAAGAATATGTACTAATAATTTGAATTGGTTCAGTACCGCCAACAATGGAGCTGCCGCCGGCTATGCCACCCTGCGAGAAATCGAAGGCCGTTTAAAATCTATCCGCAACATCGAAAAGATCACCAACACCATGAAGATCGTGGCCTCTACCAAGTTAACCCGCGCTACCCGTGCCATGAACGACTCCCGAAAGTACGGCCAGACTTCAAACGCTGTCTTCGAGTCAGCCGAGACTAAGCCCCTCGAAGGTGAAGACAAGAAGGTCCTATACATCGTCTGCAGCTCCGACAAGGGTCTTTGCGGTGGTGTTCACTCCGGTCTTTCTCGTTACATGCGCCGAAACGTCCTACTTCCTGGCAAGCAGCCTGCCGACCTCATCCTCATTGGCGAGAAGTCCAGAGCTCAGCTGAGTCGTACGAATGCCAAGGACATCGTCCTCAGTTTTGCTGGCATCGGAAAGGACATCCCCACCTTCGCTGATGCCCAGGCCATCGCCGATCAGGTTACGCAGCTTCCCACGGACTACTCCGATATCAAGATCGTGTACAACAAGTTCATCAATGCCACCAGCTACGAGCCCACTATCGTCGAGGCCTTCTCCGAGGAAGCTATCCTTAACTCTCCCAACTTCTCCGCTTTCGAGGTTGATGAGGAGTTACTCTCTAACCTACGGGAATATGCTCTGGCTAACTCGCTCTACTGGGCCCTTGCTGAGGGCCACGCTTGCGAGATCTCTGCCCGACAACAGGCTATGGACGTAAGTTTTACCTCTAGGCTAACCGTTTCGTGTTTCACCGGTTGTATCACTAACGGTTTTTCTGCAGAACGCTTCCAAGAACGCTGGTGAGATGATCAGCAAATACCAGATTCTCTTCAACCGTACCCGTCAAGCCGTCATTACCGGAGAACTGGTTGAAATTATTACCGGTGCCACCGCTTCGGAGGATATGTAAAGTGGTTGATAGAAGAATAGATGGGGTAGTGAATGGTGAATAATCCAATCGTATCCCTTCCCTTTGTATCAAAGTACCCCAAGCAAAACCTCGGCGCTGCTGCCTTGGATGTATCAATTCCTCAATAAACTAGTTCCTCAGCCCTGCTTTATCACCTTGGCTTTTGCAGACCACTTGACTCACTTGTCATGACAGTTGATTGAGTATTGATCCATAGAACGTTTAGGAACATATATCCTTTGGTTTCTATTTGTGGGTAGCCATATCGCCTAAATTTTAGAAATGCATTCTCCTTTTCTACCTAACCGTGCCTTCATTGATCCTGGACGTCTAACTACTTGGTTGTCTTGGGTAGATGTGGCTCAGGGGAGATAGACGGTTGCCTACCACCAGTTCTCAATACAGACATTGGGTATCTACGAGAAATACCCACCTATACCGGCACACTACATCAAGACTGCATATGGTCTAGAACATCTAAGTCTGAGTTCAATGGCTAATGGATGCTGCTTGCATTAATAGTAACTGCCGTCGAATGTTTGAACTAAACATGTATTAGGGACAAACAAGAATTATCTCCTTTTACCTAATCGCCCGTTTGCCTATCGATTCACCCACTTTCAAATAGGGGGTGTGGGTGTAAGCACATCCATCATCTATAAATCCCAGATATACCAACTCTCAGATTCCCACCTTCAATAACTTCCTATGATATTATATAAACAATAAGAGGAATATTTTACTCCAATCATTTCTTTGAAATTATATAAAACCGTCATAAGAAATCATATACCCGCGTCAATAATCCTATATATACATACCCAATCAACTCAGCTAAAGCGGCTCAAAGAAGCCCCTATTTATTTATTTTTTCTTCCCTTTAAAATAATCCCCCCGCCAAAAAACCATCTCCTACAGCCTAGCCTCCCCCCCCCTAGGGCAGTTCCTGGCTTACCATGTCGAACGTCGCAACTAAGCTCCTCGACACCGTCGAGATGTAAACGGCGGAGCCGGCTTCTCGTGACCCGCTCACACTTAGTCGAGCTCCAGTGTACCAAGTTGCCTCGCATCGCGAATGATTCTTTAGTCATTGTTTTCATTGTCACTGAAGATCCCGTATCCAATTTGCGACCTCAAATCTTTATTGTTCGCGAACGAGCCATCTACGAAGACAAACACTTTTGCTGTGTCCAAATCGATTTCGACGGATCGGATTCCTCGTTCAAGGTTTTCTTTCTGCCATTTGAGGCGTCGATTGAGCTTTGCAATATCGTTGCTGTCTGGCTCCCGGTGTTGCGCTGCTTCCGACATGTCGAACGTTGCCTCTGGTTGGCAAAGAGATAGGAGGCCAACCTAATCGGGAGAAGCGTGTTCTCTCGGAACACGAGATACGATCCGTGCCATACGATTACCGCTGTCTAACGAGGAACGATCGAGGCGGCTGAGACCCATGGGACGTACAAACGAAGATGTTGTCAATTAAGAGAGACTCCATTTACCGTACTTAGTCCTTAGGGGGGGAGGAGGAGTTAGGGAAGCCTAATAGAAGTTCGCAGGAAACAACAGAACAAGATGCTGTAAACTAGAACATCTACGATAGACACAAATCACAAATCACGAGCACACTTTGAACCGCCATTCGCTGAAATTTCTTATTAACTAATGCATGTATATGTCCAGCCCAGCCCCGTCTTCACGGAACACTTGGCTTTTTTTCTTTGCAACGGCAAGCAGGGAATCACCACGCCCCTCAACGCCCCCTATGACTACTTCCGATGCAGAGCCCTATACGCCGATGTAGTCGCAATGCGAGAGATCCCTATATGTACGTGACCAGGGCCTTCAAACGGCATCCTGCAAAATGTTTTGTACAACAACCCCCTTTCCATAACAGATATATGCATGTATCTACTCGGTCGTTCCATCGTACATTCGAAGGAATACAGGACCAAAGGTAATTGTGTTTGGGGGTCTTTATTTTAATGCCCCTTATCGACATCGATATCGCTTGCTTCGCTCTCGGCATAGTTGCTGACCTTCGCGCGTCTTTTCTCCCTTCCACTATCAGAGGCGGGGGTTCCCTCATCCCCTAGTGTGAGTTTGTGGGTTTTCTCATATTCAGTCCTAGCTTCGAGATACTTTTTGTCCCATTCCTTAGCACTGGCATCCCAGGCCTTTACCGACTCGTTGTATTTCTCCTTAATCTCGGCTGCCTGGTCCTCGAAAGGTTTGCGATCCTCTTGTGATGCCTCCTTCCACATCTTGCTTGTCATGACTCGTACTTCGTTAGGGCTCGGCTTACCCTTGCCAGGACGACGGCCCTCTTCACAACGCTTGCGTGCTCCTTCAAAGGAGGACTTACTGAATAGCAGATAAGCATTCGCTGCTACCTTTTGTGGTCGCCAGGGCCGCTCTCCAATTTGCGCCGCGATGTGTTTCCAAGCAGCAAGTTCATACTCGTCAATGCGAGCTTGTTTGCTAGATCTGGGGGACAAGGGTAGTGAGGGATCGCTGGGCTCCTTCCGCTTCAATCCATGAGAAGAGAATGCGGAATCTTTTGGTAGCACGAGAGGCGTAGGGACCGTGATCGGGCCGAGCATGGTACTAATCACTTCTGAAGCTGCACGCAGACCAGTTAAGTAGGCGCCGTGTACCGTAGCAGGATGAGTGTCGGTTGTGTGCTCGCCTGCAAAGAATAGATTGCCCACCGTTTTAGCCATTGTCTGGTAGTCATCCGGACGCATCGAAGGACCAGCAGAAGAATAAGATCCTCGAGCAAACTTGTCGGAACCCCAACGTGTAACTATAGAGTGGACCGGCTGGGGAACTTTAGCACCATAGACACTTCGAAGGACTTCAGTAGCTTCGGCAACGAGCTCATCATTTCCCGAATGTTCGGTATCAAAGCCAGCGTCTCCAGCCATGAGGCCGATGAGGACCGGGATGCCGCTTGTATTGGATACGTTAAACCACTGGAAGCATCGTCCACGTTGGGAAGCGTATTCAGACTGTTTAACACTGTGACGAGAATTTGGTGTACGGAGACAGCCGAAGATATCCTTAGTAGTGTCCCAAAAGGCTTCCGCGTAGACCAAGATAATCTTGTTAAGGATGCCATACCCTAGACGACCAATTGCATCCGTTTTGAAAGATGGTAAAGGCGGATCGAACTCGACATGGCCGTGCTTCAAAACTCCGAGAGGTATGGTTGAAACAACATAGTCTGCCTCTACTACAGTTCCATCTTCAGATTCGACTCGGGCGGCTTTCGAGGTTTCGGGGTCGTAGAATATTCGCTTGACGTCCGTGTTTTTTCGAATCTGTAATCGTGAGGGCGTATTTGCTAGAGCCCATGGGACACTCTGATAACCGCCGATGACCATCGTGTGCTTGCCTTCCCACTCATTTCCAGCGTCGATGTCCCAACCGCCTATACTGAGCTGGTTGTAGTTCGTGGCATTGCTGTACTCAAGGTTGGCTATATGCCAATTCATGAGTCTGAAGTCTTGAGGCGTGAGGTCAACAATCTCCTTGTACTGGGTGATTGCCTCATCCATGACAGAGCCAAGAGTAGCATTAGGAGCCTTAGCTGCTGCGTCAAGATCCAAGTCGTGATCCTCAGTGACATGATCTTTGAGTGTCCATCCCATCAAGCGCGCCTTGTACGCTGCTTTCAAAGCAGCCGGGGTACCCGGTTCGACATGAGTTTTACCTGTTGCTCGATCTGTAGAAACGGGAACGAGGTTCACTTCAGGCCCCAAACTTTGTTGTGAGACAGGCGGCGCCTGTGGAAGAGCGGCCGCCGCTTCTTCGACCTGAGCTATCGTCCTCTGACTATCAGACGAGCTATCTCGGCCCTCGTCCATCAAGTCTTTATTGCCTTCTATGAGTTTCGATGGTGGGTTCTTAAACTTATAATCGCTTACTCGTTCGAGGCAATCGTTGTAAAGCTTTTCAACGAGTCGATCTCGCTTCTCGTCGACAGCCTTCCCATTCGCATCGTAGAGGGTGGTATCTGGTCGTAGAGAATAGTATGGTAGCGCCATCTGACCTCTCAATAAAACGTTTAAAGGGTTTCCTCTTTCAAATCCAGTAATAATCATCCCTCCACACTCAACGCTGTGTCGTCGGCCCTTGAATCCTATTAGATGCTGACTCTTGCTGCCGTCAAGTGCACGTGAGTACACCCGACCACCTAGGCGATTTCGACCCTCTAAGACGATCACTTTTGGAGCCTCTTCACCTAGCTCTTGAAATTCTGTAGCATATTGCTGGAATAGGGTTTCTAGATGCCTCGCACAACCCAATCCGGCCAGGCCAGCACCAATGACAACTACGGTCTTTCCCTTCTTGATTGGGTTCGCCTTCTTTTGTCGCTTCTTAGGTAAGGAAACTTCTGCGCATCCGAAGTTGATATACCCGTTACGGTTGAGCCAATCATAGCATACACTTGCTGCGTCAAACCATCTAGGGTCTTTGGCACACCCGACGGCCTCTTCACGCGAAACACCAATACGAGGGTTATTCAACCATAATCGCAGGATCCCATTCCGAATGTTTAAATAAGTCGTCACTTGGGCGTGACTGAGATGGTCTCTCAACATCAAGTATTCATCCTGATGTAATGCATAAGGGTTTAGTCTAGATGACTCGGCCGCGGCTATGCACTGATTGGCATAATCGTGCGGTGCGATATCTGTCGGGATAGATACTCGCGGGCGTACATCGAACTTTCGTCTTTTCGACTTGATAGTAGGGGTAACATTGCTGATGGGGGTTGGGAGCGGCTCCTTGAGCGTATCCACATCAACCGGCGTCGTCGCTTTACTTGAGTGTGACGAGGTTGAACGGGCGGACATCAATTCCGATTGATCTGAAACGGCCGACGGTGGAGACTCGAATGAGTTTCCGGGAGTTCCGCTAACTCTAAGGAGCATCGAGTCTTTAAGTGGCGATTGAGCCCGATGAGGCCTGCTATTTAAATTAGGATATAGGGGAACATTATAAGACGTGTGGTGGGTAACTCGAGTTAAGATTGTGGGCATATCAAATGAGACTTACGTAGATTCATCTTGTGATACGGTGATAGATGCCATATTTTTGGTACTAATATCTACGTCGTCAATTCGTACGATGATTTCTGATTCCGTTCTTGGCGTTTCTCTGGAGGTAGATGACTCAGCGTTGTAAGAAGTGCGCGAATCTGCGAGGAGTGCGGCGGGTAAAGATTTGGTGATATCAGCTGAAGAAGCGAGTATGGACTGTAGTTGAAGATCCAATTCTTCCAAATCCATCAATGATCCTAAACCGATACGATTTCCCTCCTCCAACAAGGTCCCCTGAGTGCTTGTCATAGCTAGCGAGCTCAGGTCCCGTGCTGACTAGAGGCATGTAGATGCATCGATATATGGGTATGAGCGAAGTCGTCTGGGATTCGTGTATGTGTATGGGGAGCTTGGCTAAGACTCCCATTGAATATGAAGTATCTAAAGAGTTCGTCCCAAAGTGTGCGCAGTTATCACGGGGTGGTCATAATAACTACTCCCGTCGGTAGTTTGGACTCTGGACTCTGGGTGGTCTTGTTAGTTGATATATATTATGTATGCTGAATCGCCTCATCTGATTTGGAGGACTGTCTTAAATGGGTATCGAATGATCATGCACAGTGGGGAATAACTAGAAACAATACTGTCCATACCTTTATGGTAAATGGGGATTTCGACTAATTCCAATTTGAATCGATTGCTTGGTGATAGTCGGTTATGAAGAGCTTTTACGGGGCTTCCGATGTAAGTCAACGAATGAATTAAGAATGAGTATTCTAGATAATCGGTATTCTTCAGTTTAAAGGTTGAAAGTTTCTCGGTTCTAATATCCCGATTCTCTCTCTCGAGGGGAAGGGTAAGATTGATACGGGGAGTTTATCGAGACATAAGAGTGGGATAGAGAGAATATGGAAGATGTACAGGGTACTCCTTCAAGTCTTGCATATATGTACGTATATGCAAGCACTAATCATTCATAGCGAACAGTTGAAGCGATTGAAGCTCCGCCGACCCACTAAATGTCAATTTTAGGAAAGGCTTACGGGATCCCTCTTAAGTATTCAGGTACCTACCACCTATCAGCTTCATCCCTCCCCGCCGCTAAAGCACGTGATAAGTAAAGTCTATTAAGATCATTGTGCAACTTGAATCTGTATTCATTTCAGTATCGCTTCAATATTTCTCTAACAATTGATCATTCGCAATTTTCGTTCTACATCATGTTAGTCATGATTATATATGTGTATTATGTAGGTAATAGAATGACTTAAAACGAGTTGATCTGTCCTCATTTCATATTAGCTAACATCTCTAGTCTAGGCCTGAATAACCGTTGACATCGAGATATCCGTCGGCTGTAACCGTTGGGGGCCGACATTCATATATACCTAAAATACATGAGTCTGGACCATTGCTACGTATGGATGTGTGCCGATATTAGTCTCCATCACCATGCTCGTGGAAACCATATACCACTAGCTTGTAGATGAAGCAGCAGGCTTAGGTGCTTCCTTTGCGAAGGACTCTTTCTCTATTGCAGCATCCATCATCTTATTCCCGCTAATAATTGATGTCGTGCAGATAACAATATTTCTCCGAGCTAGAAGAATAAGATGTTAGTAAATTTGAAGGCCATTATAAAGGGGTGGATCCGGAACCGACCTTCTTCCTTCTTCGCGATAAATCGTAGCGCGGCGATCTCGGTGAAGGTGATACCTCCTACGAACACAACAAACACCGTCTTCTTGTCGCTTCCTCCTGACAACAGAGCTCTAGCTTTAACCGCCTTGTCCTCGCCCTTTTGAAGTTCGTCAAAAGTTTGGCCTCTCGCATGTTTTACGGCCTCGTCAAATCCTCGCCATCCTTGCGCACCGCTTCCAGCCGCCGTCCCTGCACCGGCCCCCGTATTTCCACGTGTGATGGAGAGAAGATATTGCTTTTGTAGTATGCATTGCACAAGTCGTATAGAAAGTGGCGCGTAGCCGCTATAAACGTACGCGATATCGTTTGGCTCGTGCTCGTTGACTTCGTCGACAATTAAGCGAAGTTGTTTGCGTAGGTAGGTATAATTAGTTTTCGTCCCCGTTGCGGTCCCCGAGCCCGGCATGGGAATCATGCTCGCCATAGGCGAAGTGCGAGACAAGAACAATTGTAGCTTCTCTAAGTTGTGTAGAGTCAAGAGATGTTGATAACCGTAGCCTTCTAAAACTAAGCGTCTGAATTGATCAAAATCTTTGGACTTGATACCACCAGATATGCATGAATATATGCACAGGAGCCTAAGAATTTCTCGCAAAGGTACATCTCTTGCAATCAGCTCTTCGATGGCGTCGAATTGAGAACTGGGATCGGCACCCGCTGCAAGATTTTGTTGGACCTCTAACATGCGACTGAATTGATCTGCCCTGGTATGTTTCATAATCTCCTCAGCAAGTCCAGTATGAACTTTCAAGCTCTGGTGTTCAGTTTGATAACCAGGTAATTTCTTGACAAAGTCTTTAAGTTTTGCCGTTGTCTTGGATGAATGTCGGCTGTCATAATCGCTCTGCAATCTCCTTGCAACCTTGTTGAGAAGGTTGCCAACAATTGCGAAGTTCGCATCGCGGAGTCCGTCGTAGAGTTTATCTGAAGAATCCAGTTGGATTTTGCGCTTTCTTGAGGTAGTATTAGGTGTCGGGGTAGATGCCGTGCTCTGAGAAGCGGCTTGCGACGAAGCTCCCACAATGGTCGAATCGATGTCGGCTTGATTATTTTGAATCCCCCAAAGCTCGTCAATCAAACCTTCATATGTCAGCTGAGTGAGTAAAGGTGTGACAAAATCCACTTCGCGGTCGATTATGATGACGCTTTCAATCGTATTGCTTGGAGTAAGGCCGGATCGAGTGCCCTCGTTCGCATCCTCTCCAGCTAATATCTCCTGTCGCATCCTAGTAAGCAATTCAGCTACGTGCTTTGCATTGTCGCCTTTTCCTATGACACGTGGGAAAAGCCCGTGCTTCGTTTGAATGTCCATCAAAGCTTTCGCCATTAAGAATGTCGGTGTGGTATCTTTAAACAGGAAAAGGTCTTGGAAAGAGCTGTCGAGCTCCAGGGACAGGACATCTCGCTCTAGAGGGAAGAAATACAATGGAAGCTCCGCTATATTGACATCACCGAGTACGCCGGCTTCCTCGAGAAGTTTGTCGGACACGAGAGTGCGGCGCGGCACCCAGAAAACGTGGAATTCGTGTCCGGTCTGGCTTTCGCGCTGTAGTCGCTTGATCTGGTCTTAACTAGATGTTAGCATATCATGATGCGCCTCGTATATTCATTCCGACACGATAGACACTATATACAAGTTGTGCTCATGATATTTTCATTTCGGATAATATTGAGATCTTGTGAAATGGAGCAAGTGGATTTAAAATATCTTTCAAAAGATCTTATTCCTTCCACCTAGACATATTATATGGGACATTGAGGGGTGAGATAAGTAGCGGGAATGACGGACCGGCTATAGACTGAGCATGTCGGGCACATTCTCCTCGTGCCATAAACACGACATTGCGTTGACTTGTATCGGCGTTTCCGTTTTCCAGAAAGAAGAACTTATCCACTCCATAATCTTGTAAGGTTGATACTTTGACTATGACTCCAATCGGGCCAGCCAAACTACGTTCGATGACGAGATTTTTCTTTCCGCGAACCTAAGTTGTGCTGTTATTCCTAACTGCTCGGACGATATGAATGAAGGTCCTAGGCAGCCTTACTTACGCCTTCGAGGAGATAGAGAATATCCTTGCGTGCCTTATCTCTGATCTGTTCAGGGTCGAACCCCGCATGAGGAGCCATTATGAGCTCTTCATGGGGGTAGCGCGTTTGGGCCGTTAGGTTTTAGGCGAAAGGGATGGTATGAATTGTGAATGGTGTATGGTGTATGGTGTAAAACAAAGGTTCGCGAGATGTGAGCTGGAGCTGGAGCTTTCCAAAGAACTATGTACAAATGAGAAGCTTGGGGGTAGCTTGCTTGAACCTGGGTACTTGGGTAAGGTTAGGCGGGTTCGGCCTGCTTATCGCTTAACCTATTTTCGGTTAGCGCACTGGCTTCAGCAGCATACCAAAGTGGACCAAGGACGCGCGACGTCACAGCTCCGCTCTGCTTATCGATTTGGATATTTGATATATTTCTACTTCCCTCTCAAAAATGTTCGTGATGAATTTACAGGTAGTTACCTGGTTATAGAAATAGTTTGATTTATATTTTGATCATTTGCATAGCGATGTTAGTATCTATTTCTATTGTTGTTGGTAATCATATAAGCAAAAATCGAATTTAGTATGAAAGTAATACCTACCTAGCACTTACAGATATACTAGGCAGGCCTAATATTGAAAGCGTATTCTCAGGTGACATTCAGTAGGCTACTAGGTGTTAACACGTCAGTCGGAATGTAGAATTCACTCTACTCTCTAGGATATCAATTGTACAAAACAACACAAAGTATCGAGGATATTCATTATTATTCAGGCATCTTATCTGATAATCGCGTACAACCTATTCGCGCAATGCCCATCAGCCTCACGCTGTTGTCGCTAGTCGCAAATTCCATCCCCCTCAATGAACGACCTCAATTCTTGGGCGGTCAACACCAGTTTTCTTCGAAAATCTAGCCTCTGTAATGGCTATGCAAATAGGAACGAGATGTATCGACTCTTAGCGCAATGCTATGTTTAGGGCTGAGACTAGCAACCCTGCTGGGAAGTACAAACTCGTTAGATACAAAGCTTCTATACGGTGTTATCGTGATAATAGAAGTCGATGTCTCTAGGGCGCAGACGATTCCCGCGCACGAACTCCTCGTCACCGGGAGGTCGCTCGTTCTTGGTGTTTCCGGTCAGCATGCTCTGAAGACTCATGCACACGCTCTCCACGTTCTGGACCGGGCTCCATCCCTGGGTCCCTAGCAGGTCGAGGCATATGATCCCATTCGAGTAGATATGGGGATGCATGGGTATCGGTCGGGTATCGAGCTTCACGAACGTCACCTCGGGAGGTTCTATGATATTCACATTAATTCAATATCTCTGGGCTGGTGTATAGCCGGGGCGCATACCGATAGGATACTGGTTCCCGAACTTGAACTTGAGCCGGTAAGTCTGGCCGGCATAGATGGGGTTCTGGTCGAGGACTTGGATATCAAGGAACCATTCTTCAAGATTGTCCGCAGAGACCAAGGTGATACCAGGTGGCAAGCTACTTGATATCTAGATTGTAAGTATAGGTAGTAAGCAATCCTGTTACGCAAATACAAATTCTTCATTACCGAGGGAAAAATCAATATACCTTAGCTAGCTCCTTGGTTAGTCTCTTGGGACCTAAGTTGGCCATTTTGGGACGATGGGTAATGGGCGCGCGACGTATGAGTGGATTTATATTTAGAATTGTTTTGTTGAAAGGTACAGTGGCGCAGAAGCCTTCGTGTTTTCTACTCGTTATGTTGGTATGTAGGTCGTGGTTTGGGTTGTGCGCCAAACCCAAGAAAGCATCGAAATAGCCTGAAATAATATAAAAAAGTCAGATGCAGCTAAGAAATGAAGATGTGTTGGTCTCTTAAAGGACATCTAGACATGGTTGTCTTCTGAATATGGTATATCTACTTGGTGGGATGAATGGATGGATAGATGGATCTACACATCAGTGTAGAGAACCGTACAGTGTACTCCAGCTATTCTTTAGCATGTATATGGGTGCATTCACGTACCTTTAGGTAGGGTATGGTCGCCAAATCAGATTGAGCTGGACATTTCCGAATTCCATCCAACCTACTTCCGGGGCCAGTTTGTGGACAAGGCTAAAGAAGACGAATGATTGATTTGAGTTGACGAAGTTAATCACAAGGAAGCGCAAAAGAATTGGACTGGGAGCCCCCAGGACCAGAGGTAGAATAAAGTTGCCCCGCAAAGTCAACAAAAGCTACAGTTGCGTCGTACCGCCTGACTGCTAGGTGACGTTGGTACTTATATGGATGGGTATTCGTTATCGATAAAGCCCTTGAAAACGCTCAATGCCCGCTGGAGGTGCTTCCTTCCACTTCTTCTAAATAGGCCCTAGGTAAGGTAATACTAGGTAGGCGCCTAACATGGAATGTTTCAAGATGAATGAGTGATGAATGGAAGCGACGTTATGGTTTGTAGAAAGAACTACCTATTCCCCCATATTCTGTGCTCCGAATGACGTATTCTGCAACGAATAATAAATTTAACTTCCCAGAACCAACCACATAAATTCCTGCCATTCATATTCCGAACATTGACACTATTGAAATCCTCGACCTCATGTACGTATTTCCTCTCGAGTATACTTCTAAGTTATTGTTACCGGGTATTGTCCGTTTCGAGTTCCGGGGTTGGCCATTCGCATGTGACTCGACCCGGATTGTCCACAATGGCGTAATCCCATTGTCTACTTTCAGTCCTCAAGTCTCAGCCCATCACAATTCATTTACGTGTTATTGAAATAAGAGCAAACGGGAGCCGGGTCATCCCCTTTAAACTCTCTATTTCATGGTAACATCTTGACAGATGGTACTTACGACCGGGCAAACCGGGTTAAAGGTTCAACCTCCTTTCTAGAGGATGGTAAAACTCAGCCACCGGCTGGCTTGGTGAGGCAACCCAGCTCCCAGCTCCCAGGAACAGGTATGATGGGGATGAGCCGACGTTCCGGATTCCGTATGCCGTTCGCAAAAGAGCAAAAATACCTTAGCCCTGGAAGTTGGCTAATGGCTTGGGTACGTACAGAAAGAGTAGTGCACTCAATTCGTTGGCAGGGAGTCATTGGTTTGGTTCTGCTCCAATATTGCGGCTGAGCTGCCACCCTAATATCGAGTCACCCAAAAGTCATCAGCAATATTGATGAAATCAATGGTGCATAAGCTGCCGCTCTCGACGGATGCAGTACACCACCCCGGCAAGGTAAGGTACCTGGCAAGGCTTTCTCCCATCCCATTTCATCACTATGCGCCGTATCGCATACGCATAGCATTGGTAAGGTAGACAGACCAGCCATATCAACCGAGGAGGTGTTCCCTCAAAACTCAGCCTAGCCATAGCCAGAGTTGTGCCAGAGTCAACTAGTTATGGTACCTATAATACTTAGGTTTTAACTGAAACCTATATACCTATATCGATCCGAATATTTTCTTTCCCTTCCAGAAATCGATCCTCTAAAGTCCGTAAAATCATTCAGCAATTGTTTTCTCCTACAAACTTACAGAATACATCCATTCATCCATTCATCAATCATCGACGATAGGAAATAAAGTCCTACCGTGTCAAGCAAAAGGCGGAAGAGCATTAATTCTTCACTTTAGTTTCATAAAGAGTCGATCGAAATTCAGCTAATAAGAGGAGGGGTCCATTTCTAGGGGCTACCCCATAGTACATACGTACAACCATACGAATTTCTTATCTAGCGCCGGTCTACAACAGGAATCGTCCTTCAGGCCCCAATACACCCATAACACTTCCTCACGTACTACCTAACGGTCATTGTCGACCAGCTGAAGCCTTGTCTTCCCTCGAAGTCTGAGTTTCGGCTTTGGAAATTCAGTCTTTATTATTATTGTCAACTCTTCGAGAAATACTATCACTACAACTTTTAATCTTTAGATCTGGCGAAACTTCCGCAAGACCAATCCAGGAAGCCCCTCACCATTTATCACTTCCTGTCGTCGGTCTTACCCCACGTCGCGATGAGTTGTGAGTTATCTTGCTTGCGCTTTCAAGGCCCCCCCCTGGCTTAGTTCGACATGTATCCCCTCTTTGTTTCGGAAGAAAAGCAACCAAGGTTGTTTCAGTTATTTCTTAGCCAATTCGCCATTTGTCTCAATTCTTGAGTCGAGTCGTCGAATACCTACTATACAATACCCTATTAAAAACCTCCATTTACTAATTTGCGATACCTTCAACTAGTCAACGCCATGTTCAGTAGCCTTCGAGGCCAGCCCGAAAGCTACGAGAGGAAAGCGAAGTACAGATTCGGCCGAACGCTAGGTGCGGGCACATACGGTATCGTGCGTGAAGCAGACAGTCCCAATGGCAAAGTTGCTATTAAGATCATCCTCAAGAAAAATGTCAAGGGAAACGAGAAGATGGTTTGGGACGAGCTGGAAATGCTCCAGCGTCTAAAACACCCTCACATTGTTCGCTTTGTGGATTGGTTCGAGTCGAGGGTACGACCCCTATCCGAGTACAATACGAATACACCGTGTTAACTTGGGCTAACTTTGTTATGTGTAGGACAAGTGGTATATTGTCACTGAGCTTGCCACTGGTGGTGAGCTCTTCGATCGCATCTGCGAACAGGGCAAATTCACGGAGAAAGATGCTTCCCAAACCATTAAGCAAGTTCTCGGGGCCGTTGATTACCTCCACAATAGAAATGTGGTTCATCGAGGTAGGTCCTTTGAGGATTCTCTCATAATCAGTTCAGAGAATATCCTAACAGCATCAAACCAGATCTTAAGCCAGAGAATCTATTGTACCTAAGCAAAGAACCCGATTCCGACCTAGTTTTAGCGGATTTTGGAATTGCGAAGATGCTCGATACCAAAGACGAGGTCCTTACCACAATGGCAGGCTCTTTCGGTTATGCGGCACCGGAAGTCATGCTGAAGAAAGGCCACGGCAAGCCTGTTGATATGTGGTCTTTGGGCGTCATCACCTATACCCTCCTCTGCGGTTACTCTCCTTTCCGCTCAGAGAACCTGCAGGATTTGATCGACGAGTGCAGTAACGGGAAGGTAGTTTTCCACGAGCGATACTGGAGGGACGTCAGCGATGACGCGAAAGATTTCATCATGCGCCTCCTACAGCCAGACCCAGATGATAGGTGGAGTAGTCAGGTATGTGACATAGGACACGTCTTCGTATTCTATCAAATCCCTGCGCATTTATATTAATACTCTCATAGCAAGCTTTAAAACACCCCTGGCTCAGCGGCGAGAACGCCTCAGACCACAACTTGCTGCCCGAAATCAAGGCCTACATTGCCAAGGCACGTCTACGCCGCGGCATCGAGCTCGTCAAATTGGCCAACCGCATCGAGGCGCTCAAGATTCAAGAAGACGACCCAGAGAACCCCGATTTCACCGATGAGACCGTGGCTGCGGCTAGCCAGTCCCGACCCGGCGCCGCCCCATCAAAGGACGAGCCGCTTACCGGCAAGGGCAAGCTCACGCGCGCGATGAAGGGCGCCATCTTCCGCGAAGTGGTGCTGGCCAAGGTGCGCGAGATGAAGGAGCAAGAGCAGACGCTGAAGGTGAAGGAGGAAGTGGAAAAGGAGGCAAAGCGGAAGAGCTTCCAAAATTAAGGGCGAAGCACATGCAATAAGAACAATGAGAAGAAAGTTGTTGTTGTAGATGGTTAGTTTGGGTTAGATACCCCCTCATTCCTGGAAAGGGCAATGGGAATGGAAGATTCTTTTTTATTATGGATGTTATTAGGGTTCGGCACATAAAATATGCGTTCTTTCGTAACTTTTGAGTCACTGCGTTGCCTATGTACGTTACTTACCTAACCAAGGTATGTTGACAGGTAGGAAGTGATGGCAAGATGGAAACGGGCCGGTTATTCGTTTACTCGGTCGAGAAACTCCTATTTCGGGATGAGGTTCGAGGACGCACGGTTTCTGAAGTTCTGCTCTCTTCCATTTTGTTCACATTTCCTTCTGATAGGTATCTATCCTATGTTTGACAGGAGCCCGTCAAAACTACGTTAAGTCAGTTGCCGTATCTTCGATTCGATTCGTGTTATGGTATGAATGACACAAGACACGTGTTGCTCTTTGATGTCTACGCAGGCATCTGGCTTGGTCTAGTATCTCCTAAAATGTTAGATGTGATATGTCATTAGCACTGTATTTTGCCTCGCCCCTAAGTATAGACATGCTCATATTCTAACCTTAACATTGACACATTGTGAAAAGCTTTTTACACTCAAACGATTGATATCTGATGAAAACTGTATTTATAGCGAACTACATATATACATACGAAGCCGTGACTCGTTATTAAGTAACTCCCTCCCTTCTGCTCACCCCACCTAATAGGACTTGGAGCGAGACAGGAAAAGAGAGGGATTCGTGAGAATAATCTCATAGCAGTAATGAATAATATGTACATGGACACGTAATTATACATCTCGTCGTCGTTTCGTCTTCATGGACGTACTCTCGTCTCTTTTCTTTTTCCTCGGCGACTTTCGCTCGCTTTGCTTTGCATTAAGCGTTGCGGTTGGGGTTGCGTGTACGTGTGTCGCAGTTGTGCGCCTCGTCTTTCCCGATTTGGCTCTTTTCCGGTCCTATCCCTTCTCGTTTGTCCTTTGGGCGGCGTACTAGCCGATTGGGTATAATAGATAATAGCTAATAGCTGTAGTAGTTGATAATGACGTCGTATCCAACGAAAAACGGCATTTTAATTTTTTTTTCCAGTTTGATTCCACAAATGCGCACCTCCAAACTCCGGGTCTTGCTCTCCCCCCTTTGTGCTACCCACTCTCCTTTAATAAGCCGTACAGAAATTCGAACGGAAAATGGTACAATGCGCAATATACAAAAAAAAGATGAAAGATAATGTGATATGTAGGTATGTAGGCGATCGGCAAAGCGACTTCGATTAGAACGTAAATATTTATGCATGTAAGCTGACATGCGTCGGAATGTAATTTCTTAGGCACCAAGTTCGCATAGGACTTGTTCTCGTAAGGCTTCGTATCGTCGGTTATCGAAGCGCTTTCTCTGCCAACCACCGGCACGTAGGCGCTCGATACGCTGCTTAAGAGCTTCGTCGCCACAACGGATAGTTGAAGCTACAGAAGCTGGTCTGTTGATCGCCTTAGGATCAAGTGAACCAGAAAAGCTCTCCCTTGAGCCAGGAGTCGTCAGTGCTGATGGCTTGTCGTTCAATCCCCCAAAGTCTAATACGGGAAGTGAGTTTGAGCGAGTGAAACGTGCCTGATAGTACGGCGAAGGGGGAATAGGCCAGGCTTCCGTTGGAATTGTAGGTGTATCTGGTGTTTCGTCAGTTTCAGCAAGCAAGGTCTCAATACCGTTGCGATGCCAAGAAACTTGCAAACGTAGAGCAGAGAGTTGTGCGCAAATCCTATTCGCGGACTTAGTCTGCAAAAATGCGTCCAGGTCAAATTTGTCGTCCGTAGGGTTTGGCTCTACCGTCGACTGGGAGTTGTTGGTTGCGGAGCGCTCCACTACTTCTGGCTGGGGTTCCGTCGTCAGTTCAGGTTTGGATGGTGATGCCGGCTTAGCCTTCTCTGCCGAAAACTGAGGTGAGTATGGTGAAGGATTAGAGTGTCGAGGGAAGAAATCATCTTCCCATCCTAACGTAGGGCTGTCGGGACGAATATATGGCTCAGGTTGGAATTCGATAAGATCGTTCAATCCGGAAAAGGAGACCTTCTTCTTGGCCTTAACTGGCCTTGAAGTCGATTTCGGTATTACTCCATCTTCGGCCGAGCATACTGACGTCCTCGGCGACGAAAATGTTGTACTTGAGACTGATGATCGCACGCTAGACAAACCCGGAGAATTCAAACCAGATACAGTAGAGCTCGTCGATGTAGACCTTGTCCTCCCAGTTACGTTATCCTCTGTATTCTGAATCAACTCCTCAGCCTTGGAATAGTGTGTTTGAGCATCGCGCAGCAGCCTTGTGCGATAGTTAGACGAGTTTGATAAAGGTCGCGCGCAAAGCTCAAAAGAGGATGCGGCGTAAAAGTGTAGGTAGATCAGGTGGAGAGGTTCCACTGCTGATGTATCCTTGACATTTTCTAAAATCTCACAGCACCTTGCCGAGCATGCTCGGTATTTGCGATTGAGATATTTGCGCTTCACGTCATCCATGGCATTTTTCCATTCCGTGGATGTGAATGGAATAATCGGAAGTACAGCCGGCAGAGCGAGAGAAGAGCGTTTTTGTGTTCTAAGTGATGGTAAGGATTGTTGTCGCCGATGGACTAAAGATGAAGACGCGGGCTGCGATGTAGATGTTGACACGGAAGCTCTTCGGCCTGCATCAATAGGAGACGAGCTGGGGCTCGATCTAGTACTACCGGTCGAAGTCGGCAGTAATAATGGTATTAGTCCAGTCATAGTTGACTTTGCTGAATTTGGATAGTTTCGTTGTGGTGATGAGCTCGTCGTCTTGGGTTTGGCGTGAGCCCACGTGTTGATGGTCATGTCCATTTGAGGCGTATATATCTTCCCCAGTGGTCGTCCGATATTATGTCAATAATGAGACAGCAGCTGATCCAGTTCCGTGGTAACTTCGGTCGATTATGCAGGCAGCCGAAAATTCAGGTAACACATCAGAACATCCCAAAAGTCCTAGAGAGATTACACGACAGTTAAGCAGTGTGTAATTATTGTGTAATTATCTAGCAAAGCTGAAGACCGAACTTCGCGTAGGACGAAAGACGATTGAAGTTCTGGGTTGAATAGGAGTTATTGTCTTAAGAAAACAGGGGATGGCTTCAAGTTTGTTCTTCCTTGGGCGCCCTCGCGTCGACTCCAATTGTCGTATGGCGATTCCGAAAAAAGCCAAGACCCAAAGCAATGTTTACTTGCTGAACGGGGCAAAATAACCGGGAAATTGGTCGAATAGTGGGTATTTCTTTTCGTAAATTCTTAGCTTAGCAAAGCATCTGGGTTATTCCGAAGTCCTCGTTTAAAGTCGACGAACGTATATTAAAAGATAAATTTGGGTACCGATTATCGCTTATTGAACCCCTTTCGTTCCGTTGCGAGGCGGCTGAAAAATGAAGTGGTCGACAAGCGCAGGCTGGGGAGAGGGTCTGAAACAACGACGGTTCACTTTTCAAGTTCTCGATTGTGGTCAAGAAAAGCAAAAGCGATAGTTTAAGATGACGACACGGATAAAGCCAAGGTAGCCAAGTTTACGTACTGTACGAAGTATATCTAACAATAGACTCAGACAAGAAACCAAGAAGCAAAGAAGCAACGCGTTGCGGACTGCGGACTGCGGGCAGAAAAGGGCAGAGCGAAGCAAAGGTTGCAAAGCAAAGCAAAGGGGCTGGTCCCTGTTGACGCAAATACTGTCAGAAGCAAAGAGACAACCGACGACCGACGATAGCTGGATACCAACCAAGTTTCAAGCGAGATAATAAAGATAGAGATAACCCATCAAACAAACCAAAGGGTTAAGATATCCGAGAAAAAATGTCCGGATGTCATGTCTATTAATCTTACAATTTCCGGGTACCCACGAGCTGGAAGTTGATCGCTTCTCCCATTTGAGTCTGGGGTATCGGGGCGTAAATTTGCTTCGAGTGAGGTCAAAGCATCGCTGCAGGCATGTTTTCGTCAGGGAGACGATAGATGCTCGAGCGAACCTTGGATTGGTTGAGTTTATGAGAGGAAATTGATCGACACCGGCATGGGGAATTAGCAATCCCTTGAAAAGTCCCGGGGGGGTGTTATTCTCGAGACGGGCTGGGTTGGTAGGGTACCTAGGTACCCCTAGACAACTCCTAGACTCCTAGACCGTCTAGGCACTAGGTAGTGGTAGTGGTAGTGGTAGAGGACCCAGTCAGTCAGTTAGTCAGTCAGTCAGCTAGTGCAGTGAGAGACCCTAGAAACCCTAGAGACCTAGAGACACCGAGTTAGTCCTAGCAAAGCAAGTTTGACAAGCAAGTCCTTAGCCTCCTAGGTCATTAAGGTCATTTAGAGTCATTAGGGATCAATTAGGTCTTAAGGTGTGAGCACAACTTCTCAGGCCTTGCCATTTTGGTCGATTTTTGTTTCGTTTCTCACCCACTCTATCATCCACTCTTTTATGCACTCTGCGGTGTGTTATACATCTTGACATGGAAGCCGTAGGCAAGATTCCCGCGGTGGGAGCAGGTCCCGTTCTCGTTGCAGAACTAGACTTGTGCATCTGCATCTAGATGGAGTCGAAGAATGGATGGAGTTCATGTTCATGGCAGACCAATTGGTGTAACAGATTCGAGGCGGTAGAGATCTGAGCGTTGGGCGGAAAATGAACAAGGCAAGGTGCGAGGTGCAAGGGATGGGGGACGGGGAACGGGGGATGGGGGAAGGGGATGAAATTCGAAATTTGTGGCGAGTGAAGTTGGTGAAACGGTGTGTGCCCCATATCGAAAGTGGCAGAGTGGCAGGGCAATAGCGGACAACGGCAGAAACCTTAGGGCAATAACAATGGCACGGCAGGTGAAGCCAAGTCGAGGCAATAGGTGGCGGGCCGCGCGGTGGCAGTGGTGGCAAGCGGTGGTGGCAGCGGTCCACGGTGCCTGCCGCGGATGACGCTAGGCAATTTTCAGACTTTAGAGTCCGTTCCACCCCTGCCTCACGCTGGCCAAGCACCAAGATGTAAGGCAATGTGGTTCACGGTGACCGCTCCCCTTGCAGAAAATCCTAAAAAACGAGGGTAAGAACGGTAGGAACGAGGGTGAGAACCCTGAATCCCTGCGAAATTCTTGTGCGATGTAACATTGTAGCAGAGTACCGAACAATAAGCTTCCGTAGAATAGGATTTTAATATTGGCCGTAGGTGCGCAATTGAACTCTTTTTTCTCTCCTATTGTTCCATTTTCGAATATCTCCAGCTCTCCATCACCACATCTTACCAACCACATAAATTCTATTCAAATACTTCCGACATTCCGACATATCTACTCAATAGTCAATTCTCCACTATACTATATCTAGCTGCCATAGTTGAGGAATTTATACGATTAGTATAATTACCTATCATACAAACGACAAAAATTATGTAAACAACTGAACCCTTAATAAACAAACAGCGCACGGACGAGGACGTGAGCGAAGAGAGTAACATCGCGCATTTGATGGTCTATACATGACCACTATGTGGTCCGAGTCACAGTTATGTCCTTCTTGATAGGAGAAAGTCTCTTTTGGGTCTTGGCTAAATTGTCTAAGCTCCTGCTGCAATGATACGCTGTTGCAGGAAACACTGCAGGAAACATCTCGAGATAATTACGCATACGTACCATACCGCAGTAACTAGCATAGTACAGTGACAACATTGAGTATTCCAGGTCTCTGCAGTCGGAAGTTCCAACATCTTCGCTCTCGCCTACGGCCTCCCGACGGGCGCCGGGAGATTACTCGCGTGGTCTGTTCGTCCCGAGCAAAGGAAGACCCTCTAATAGTCCGCATTTATCGTCTCCTCCGTTCCCGTCTCCTCAGAAACCGCAACCTACTCAACCTAGTCTTCGTGAGATTTCAATACGTAATGGCGAGGGAGGGGTTACCAGTGCCGACATGCTCAAACTGCATGCGGGGTTAGAATACCTCTTCTTGGCGGCATCGTGATGGCTTCATCAGACTCTAGGGTCACATACCCCATGAACATTATCCCCGCCTATGAAAAAATGCATAACATCTAGTTTATCCGGTTCTTGATTTTATCTTGATTTTATCAAACATCCCAGTAGATGCTACTAGGTTTATTTTTCTCCTGTCACCATGGACTCAAAAGTCGCTTGGCCGTACGCTACTAGTTGGAGAGTCAATTGACTGCTATAGGGTGCCGAAAACCGAAAGCCAAGAATTTTCCTCGACTGAAAACCTCTGTACGAGAAGATCGTCAAGTAAATATCGTCGTTAGGTGCGTTTACCGCTACGATTACACGTCAATGCCTACTACGTATATCACATCACGAAAACGAGCCCGGCGGAGTGGTAAAAGGTAGGCAATGATCTGTTTCTGTGTTACGGCGTGACCGGCGAATGAGGTTGTCCCGTAGAATATGGATCTTGCTTAATGTAAGATGAAGAGTTCGCAGCTTTAGTGCCTTGTCGTCTCTACTTCGCGACCCCCATATGGCCTAAGTCCGCTTTAGGTGAAGAATCACCACTGTCAGCATGGTTCTACCACATCAAGTGGAGCGCCGGAATATTTATATGCAATATTTGTGTCTACTATGTATGCAGACTCTTCGGACAACGGACATTATACCTCTAACAGTAGACCGCTTTGACATCATGAAGACTAGTAAATCATAGCGTGAAGGATTCCGAAACGTTGTTGAGAAGTTGACTTCTAGTACATATTATTCATTACATTCATTACTCATCCCGTTATCCAGGGGATTGGTATTCGCTTTCACAACTCGAACCGAATTGGGAATAGGTTTCACCAGACCTGCATCATGTCGGAAGACGACATAGAAGACGACACTCGGTACTACCGTTCCCGTGGTTTCTACGGCCTCACCGAAGTGTCATATTGTCGTCGCCGTAGTTATTGGGACCGGGCGCGAAAATCAAAGCCTTCGTTAGCCGCGTAATTATCTTACACGTCCATAGTAGATCTTTTTACTCCAGCAATATCTGGTCGAGTTATAATACAACGTCACGGGGATCGATAACATCATCCCCTATTTCCCTCATATGTAGGACTTGCGTCTAAGAGCCATTGCCTCCCCAACGATAGCCTTGCGCTACGCAACTTTATCTCCATTTAGAATCATAGTGAACGGGCCGCCGTTGACATCGTTGACATCGGGGGTTTGAATTAACCTAATAGTCTTGGCTCTGCTTCGAAGTCGGACCTTGACCTATCATCAATCTACTATCTTACTTTTGGTTAGTTCTTCGTTGCGTGTCAGGATATGTCAGGATATGTCCGGACATGCAGGAACCTTGATACCGGATTCCTTCGGCAACACACAGACGTACATGGATTACTTCGATTACTTCGACCTCAAGCGCTGGAATCTTTGTTGTGAGGCGTTATCAATTTGATGTCAGATTCGTTATTTCCGTGTGTTCTTCAAGTTGGTTCCTCTTTGCCGCGACTTTGCTTCTGCAAGTCTCAACCAACATGAAGAAAATTTCACTCAGAATATTCGGGATTTCAAAGCAAAAAATCGCGAGGCCATCATATGAGTTCCTAGTGGACTGTAGGATCCTAACCCCTTTCTTGCAAAGACTACCTATGGTTTGTATATTCTCCCCTTGGGTGTCGGTACAACTTTGATAACTAATGAAGTTGATGGTAGTTCTCCTTTTCCCTAGGACGATCCTATATACAATCTATGTCTTGGTATAAACCTCTTACTAGGCTTGAAGCAAACAAAACGTTATGACACGATGATATTGGATATATAGATGTGATAACACAGTCGTTAGGATGAACCCAAGGGCTGTTTCGTTATCTCCTATGCTGGTAAGCTTTTCCACATCTTTCGGACTGCATCGAGATACCGTCCACCTGACGATAATCAATTTTTTGATCTAATTTCTCTAACAGTTAGTTCTAGGTTGTTTGCCTCCCTAGGCCTCCCTATACTCGATATGTAGATCTGTGGATATCGATTGATTGCCCTTAGGAACTATACCTAGTAACTATCTCGGTGGATAGTTGGCAGAAACCTAGTCAGGCATCTCATACTTGTTTGCATCGCCATGCATCAAGCTCGAATCTACCTTCCTAAACCAGGGCCTAAAAGATCTCCGTCCGATATGTCATGCGCGGTAGCGACCTCGGCATCTAGGTAATATCGTGGGTATATATCATGGGATCAGAGATTGGCGCTGTCAACACCACGCTAGCGGAGTTCTCGCATGGAACCCTAGTTCAGAATTGCCTCATCTGTGGTGTGATAACATTTCAAGTTCTGCATCTTGGTTCCTGGCAAATCGATCTGCGAACGGGACGGCAAGTTCAAGACGCATGGGGCAAGTCTCAACTCCCGGCTCCATATATCTACAGGTAGAGGAAGCTCCGTCACCCTTGCCAGCCTTACCAGGTTTATATTCGACTTAATTACCCTGATCAGTCCAGGGTCAGTATAAGTGGGATCTAGACCAGAGTATAGCCTGGCTGCAAGGCTACTAGCGATGCTATCACCGAAGGCGCCGGTTTGATTGGTCGCACACCGAAGCCGTTGGTTGCTATACAGGGACCGTTGACTCCGTTTGTGTCAATTATGTAATGCGCTCTACTCACTAACTTCATTTTGCCCCTTTCATTTTACCCCTCTTCGACGACATTTACATGGGCTAGCAGGACTAATACCGGGAATACGCAAACCGGAGGGGTAAAACGGCTTCGCGGTAGGGATCATGAATCTTCAATCCCACCGGCAATAAACCTTGGCAAGCCGGAGGTCTTGAGGATACTCGAGTCTCAAGGAGTGTGTCGGCAGAAAGGAACTCCATGATCTCCTACGATGACCGGGTACGGCGACAATGTAAGTCGGACTAAATCCCGTCGCCAGATAGCTTCGTTCTGTCACTCAGGACCCCCTCCGCCCCCTCAAATCATCACCCTTGATCACACTTGGCATGGGAAGCTTGTGCCGTGAGCGTATTCTCTGCCAAGTTAACAATCCATCATGCACGACTTTCTATCCCCCTCGTCAACCCATAAGCTAGAACCGAGTATCTATGCTTGACAGTGACTTCACATCCAGCTACTACGGATATCTATCTGTTATGTGGCGTGATCTTTCTTCTACTGACTGGCGGATGACTATAAATCCCCTGCAAGCGGAATAGAAATTTTGATGGCTCGTGCCACAAGCAATTGGCCAATTATATTCCATGAGGGCCGACTTGTGTTAATATTAGGGGAATTTTCCCTTAACATCAATAGGCGAAAGCGTATCCTATACTTTTCCTAATCTCAAAGGGTCTGTGACAATTTGCCAATTAGATACCTCTCTAGTAGGTTTAAGGAGATGAAGATGTTATTGGTTCCGAGATAGTAATAGCTTTTTTTCTTATAAAAATATAACAGTAAGAAATAATTTATGGCTTAATAGAAGTAACAATCACTAGATTCGTCATATCTGTCTGCGGTGTTGTTAAAACAATGACATTCTTATCCCAATAACATACCTACCTTTAGGAACAATTAGAAAGAAATACCTACTCTCAAAATTTCTCGTTCGAATTATATTCTCAACGGTATTGTGTAAGCGCCCATGACACGATCTTGCTAGTATCGATTTTGACACTAGGCCGCCGCGGCTGGAGCCTAGCTCACGCCTTCTGGCGCCGACTATTCGAGCGAATAACCTCATCTAGGATGGCGTCCGATCAGCCCCGCGCCACACTAATCTGCTTCTGTATGTTTACTCCTTGAATAGCTGTGATTTATATGCAAATGACAGCTTAAGCTTCGTTCTTGTTGTCTCTAATAGGGTCTGGCCAGATGATATGGATACCATATCTGGAGTGTGGCTTGCTTAGAACCGACAGTCTGGGTGGAAGACCAACCTAGCCCAGCGCAAACCCGCCGTCTTTGGATTCCACGTGGTTATGGATTGCTGAAGCCCAGATCCAATTGTGACGGCGCTTCTGAGCTTTCGAGATTAGCCCTAAGGCGGCGCCTAGCTTGATCAAGATCTCTACCGGTTTCTGGGGAGTTTCACTTACTGCGGTTCAGCTTTCGATGTCTCCAGACAATATACGTAGAGAGAAAAACCCAACCCGCCCAGCCCTATATCGCTAGCTTGCCCGACATCAGGCCACGATGTCTAAGCTAGAGCGTTCTTTCCAGCTGGCCAGAGCTTCCAGTCAGAACTATCGACACAGTTCTATCACATTTGTCGATTATTCATCCAATGGTAGACATCAACCAATGTTAGGGCAGGTGAAGCACTCATTTGCGCCTACGCGTCCTTCAACTAGTTGCTGCGCCATGCAGATACCAAGGGGCTTCAGAAGCTGATAACTATCGTTTTGTCTTGTCTATACTCGAAGAGGATAGCGAGCTAGGGAAATGGTTCGAGTGATGAGACAGATTCATGGGAATCTTCATCGGGGTCGCCGAGGTAACTCGAATTCGAAATGATAGAGAACTGTGGGAGCTCATGATGGTCTCTGTGTACGGACAGCCTCGGAGGTCGTGATGAAGGATATAAAATACCTTCTCATCCCTCACCTGTCTATGATTCAACAATTCTCAAACACAGACAAACCTCGAAGATACCCAGCTCCAGCGCCTCCCTTCTCAATTCACTTTGATATTTCTCCATATTCCATTCATATTCTAATTAACCCCCTTAATCCTCCACAATGACTGTTCTAACCACCGCCGAACCCGTCGAGGCCATCGCCATCAAGGCGCAGGATATTGACTCTCAGGCAGTAGCCATCAACGCTGTCCTCAACAAGATCACAACTACCATCGCGGGTGTCTGGGATCTGGAGACGAACAAGAAGGACGAAGTCGATACCAGCAGAGCAGTCTTCATTCCCCACAAGAACCCGGGCTCGGAGTCCGTTGTTGAGGGCGATGACCGCAAGCTCGTAGACCCCGTGCATTTTGCCCCTGGTGGGAAATATAGATGTCAGTACTTACGCGGTATATTGTCTTCCACTATGCCACGATACTAATGGTGGGACGTATTTAGCAATCCTCAAGCTTTTCATTAAATACGAGAACCTAGGCGACAACAAGTTCGCCCACGGCACCGGCTGGTTGATCCGCCCCGATGTAATGATCACCGCCGGCCACAACGTATTCACATGGAGAGCGAACGGCGGAAGAGCCCGCGAAATAATCGCATATGCCGGCTACAACGGCGCCTCCAGCATCAACGACCCCTCCGTCGAAGTTCGCAAGGCGAAGCGCGTCGTCACAACCTCGCAGTGGTTGTCCAACCGTGGCTCCATGGCCCATGATTTCGCAATGGTCATGTTCGACCAGCCCTTCACTAACGTCACTCCCTTCCCCTACATAGAGACCCCGGCGAAGGATAAGCTAGAGCTCGGCGTTGTCGGGTACCCAGCTGACAAGATCGACGAGCGAAACGGCGAGAGGGGTGGCAGGATGTACGAGCTATTCGAGACCACAGAGTACAACCTCATGGAACAGAAGGACACCATGCTTCAGCACTTCATCGACTCCGAGGGAGGTAAGTAAAGAAAACCCCCTATTCCACCCCATGAACATTGCTAATAACCCACAGGAAACTCCGGTGGCCCAGTCCTAAGGGCCAACGATCTCTGCGCCATCGCCACCCACGTCTACGGCGGCGACGCCAACACCGCCTCAGTCCTCGGCCGCTACGGCAACCCGGTGCAAGACTACATCGCGGCCTTCGACCTTCCCCTCGCGAACCCGGGACAGATCAACCTAGTCCCCGTGAACAGCGACGTGATCTCCCAAGCCGACGCCGCCACCGGACACCAGGCCGGCGAGATCGCCAAGCTCGGCGACAACGTCGTGGCTCCCGCGGGCGAGACGAAGACTGGCAAGACCGAATTCTGGATCTTCGAGGGCGTCGACGAGATCTTCCGCCTGACGAAGGACATTGCGGAGACCCTTGGTCCTGTCATCGCTGGACCGATCGGTGCTGTGATCTTGCCTACTATCGTGCAAGGGATCAAGCTCGCGCAGCCTGAGGGCCACTTTGACAGTATGCAATTTCTTCTGTTTATCAACTCTTTGATCCTTTTCCTTTCCCTTCCCAAACAGCCCATTCACTAACTCTAACCCCTTTCTAGTGGACGCCTCCCTCCGCCGCGCCCTCCTAGCCAACAGCACCTTCCTAGTCGCGCAACAGCGCAACACCACCGCCACCGAAGAAGGCTTCTTCGACAACCTCGGCGCCCTCCTCAACACCCCCGTAAAATTCAACGTCCCCCCCGGCCAAAGCAGCCCCGTGATCCGACTCCCCTTCAAAGAAATCATGGGCGCGATCGGCGTATTCGGCGACGCAGCCGAGAAGCTCGTCGATGACGTCGCCGGCGAAATAACCCGCGGCCTGCTCACGCGCGTGCAGATCCCGACGCTCGGCCAGATCGCCAAGGCGGAGAGCGCCATGGACGTCGATTCTAATGGCAACGGCAACGGTGCCGCTTCCGCTGCGAGCGACAACGAAACCGCCTTTATTCAAATCCTAGCTCAGACCATCTCCGCCAAGGGATCTAAAGAAGAAGGCTGGCTCGATGACGTCGGCGGCTTCTTCGAAGGCGCAGCCCGTTCCGTGGGTGACGTGGTCTCTGATGGCGCCAAGCTGGTCGGCAAGGCCACTCTCGACACCGTTGGTTTCGCCGTCGACACTGTAAACGACGGGATCGACACCGTGTCCAAGGTCCCCGTCGTCGGCAACGTATTCGGCAACGTGATCCGGGACGACCCCGCGTACCAGATTCTGTTGGCGCTCGGCAAGGTGTCCAAGGACATTCGGATCGAGAGTGCTTTCGACGACGAGAAGAGTGGCAGTAAGCCCGAGGGCCTATTCGACGATTTGGCTAAGGAGATCGGAAAGGTGGCGCAGGCTTTGGTATTACATCAGGTGCTAGCGGATCGGTTCCTGACGGCGCAGATGGCGCGCCCGGTTACGCAGCTCAAGGAAGAGGGCTTCTTCGACGATGTGGGTGATTTCTTCAAGGACGGTAAGAACATCATGGCTATCGGTGGCGGAATCAGCACTGCCGCAGCGGGTACAGCTTTCATACCTGCCGTTGGTCCGATAGTTGGACTCGGGCTGTTGGGTGTTGGGACTGGTGTGTCTTTTGTTGGCATCGCCATGGAGACGTAATTTGGTGGCTTTTTTGTGGCGAGCTGTGCTGGCATGGCGGCTTCGGGATTGGGTTTACAGCGTTGGTAATGGGATTATGAGCACCCTTTCAGGGGGGACAGGGTGATGGCCTTGCGGAACAGGCCCCGGAGTTCATATTATAGGCAGTATTAAATACAAATACAACATTTCCATTTGTCACTATGAATTTTACCTCCTAACCAAGTACTGACTCAAACCCGAACCCCCATTTATTCCACTTCCAAGTGCTTACATACTGCACGGCAAAACCTGGTAAGAAACATTGCGCAATTCCTCAGATAAATTCCACGCAAGCAACCCTTCGCTGTGCATTCCCCGTCACCATTGTCCCATTCTCCCGTATATCGGTGTCCTGGGCTCGTTGTAAGCTTGTGTAAGGCGAACCAATTCTCTAGGTAGGTACCTACCCATGGTAGCAACTCTGGTAACCTCATCGCCAATTCATGGCGGATAATATTTTTCTTCTGGGGTCGAGACTGCAATCGCCTTCTCTTCCGTATTATCTCTTACGTTATGTCAGACAAATAAGTATACCCCTATAAGGATATCGTAGATTTACTGACCATGATAGAGTCGAACCGCCATTGGGGTTCCCTCGAAGCTTGGGGTTGGGCGTGGTGCCCGACGCTGTACGCAATTAAGTCAGTACTAAGATCCTATTAACAGACCAAACAACCCCGATATCCAACACTCACCTTTGAAGCGAGTCTGGTTCACTCAATATCTTATTGAGTACCTAAAATCAACGAAATCTAAGATTAGTCTTGTTAGTAAACGCCACATCATGCTAAAACAATTATCATGGAGAGTTTGGTGTTAAAAAATGTTAGTATAATACGACACTTGTCGTAGTGAGGGTGGAGTTAAAGATGAGGAGAAGAGGAGAAGGAAAAAGAAGAGCAGCAGAGAAGACTGAGATGGAGAAAATGCTCAACATTCCAAACTCAAAACTATAGCATCGTGGTTGCTCTACTCTACCGAGTAGTCACTTCCCTGGGTTTCTTTCGGCTAGGGCCACCAACCCTCTACGTCGTAAATGGTAGGTCTTGAAGGAACGCTCTAGCTTGACAATGTCAAACAGAAAGTACGCCTTCTAGAATCATGCTTGTAGTCCAATTTTTCAGGCATCCACTACCTCCAGAACCAGGCTATAGACTTCTACAGGTCTTCCTACCTAGATAGGCCAACTTCTGGCTGATTCGCTAGATATAGCCTTCCCCAGGTAAGTAATTGAAAAGGCATAATGAAAAGTTGAATTTGAACATCGCCATTAATGTAAGCCATAAGAACTCGTCCGTTGGTACAATAAGTTAGACACCTGCGCAAGTACTTTAAACTCAAGAGCAATTGAGGTAGATATTATATTCTTGCTGAACTCCCTTCTTATAACTCAAATCTATTCCCCCCCTTTCTTCGCATCCTCCACCAACTTCTTAATGAAATTACTGTGTATGCCCCTCCAATTATTATCAACCTGCGCCTTCACAATCGCCAGCAGCAATTTCGAGCAACTAATCTCCACATCCTCCACCAACTCCAAGCCCTCCTCCTCCCCTTCCCTCTCCTTCACCGTCCACCTCGTCTCCATGACCACAGCCAGCGGACTCCTTATCCTAACCCACAGGCCATCCCTCCAGTCCACAAACTCCTCCGTACTAACCACACTCGAGCTCCACACCGGATTCGGCACATGATCAATAACCTCATACAGCTTAACCTTCGGATTTCCAAGGGGCTCCAAGTCAGCGGGCAAAGAATACGCTTCGCGGACGGCGCCGATATCGCCGTCGTTGTCGGCGGGTTTGTTGGGCGGGAGCGCGCGGTGAGAGACGTAGTGCGGCTCGGCCTTGAGGAAGAAGTCGTGGTTGTGCAGGAGCGCGACGGCGGCTTCCTTGGTGATCTTGCGGCCGCCCTCGACGGTTGGGATGGCGGAGGTGTTGGAGAGTTTGGTTGTGCCTGTAAAGACTGTTTCAAAACAGCAAAGTTAAGCGTTAGTAATTCAGTTTTCCAGCTACATATGTACCTTTGAAAGGAAGATTTATGTATGTGATTTGTAACTTTAATTTTGTGAATAGTTACGTCGGTATAGCGGACGTGAGTGCGTGTCGTTGAGCAGACCGACTATCAATGTAGATCGATACGACGCTACGGAGGAGGCGAATAGGGAGGGGTCCTGAACTTACACGACATCTTGCCCAAATCAACTACTCTGCTCTGCTACTCCGCTCTATCCTGCTCTAAAGAAAAGCCAAAGTCGTTCCCGCGACTCGAAAATACGAAAAATCTAGTGTATAACCTCAAGTATCTCCCAATCGCCCAACGTAAATCGGCAATTGTTCAATCCACGATAACAATATATCTAGTATGTAGCAATAAGGAGTTAGCCAATTCCCTGACATCATCAGACTAAAAGGGGGGGCCATCGCACACGCACCTTCTGCTCCCGAGGTTGCATTGATAGTGCCTGGATTAGGTATAAACCCACGCACAGCTACAGGGCTCATACAGGGCTGCTACAGCACGGTCCGATGCCGCGAAACTGGTCTAGGTAACGCTGGCGCAGGTGGTCAGCTACTCAAAACTCCGTCTTGTTTCACCCAAACGGGTAACAAAGATTGCTCATCCACCCTGCTACATAAGAGTTATAGGGGATAGGGATTCAATATTTATGTATTAGCTATCTCTTTTCCCGTATTCGATAGCTAGACGAGCCTTTCAGCGTATCCACAATGACAGCAAACGCCCAGCACTGCGCATCAAAAGGGCGAACAAAAAAAGGACAGCCTTGACAAAAATATCATTACTAATACGTTCATCGCAGCCTTCATCATGGTATGTAAGGCGATATGAGGTTATTTTTCTTTCTTCTCCCCGTTCGCCCGGCTTATCCTGTTTCCTAAGGGTATCTCAAGTATGACCGACGTCCCCAGCTTACAACATCGCATTCTCTCTTGAGCCTCTTTTTTTGTCGAATACCTGTCGCTCCCCTGCGCCACTACTGATATTCCTAATCATCCAGAACCACCACTTGCCCCGCCTGTGGTCGAGCCCTGCTGGCCGCCATCGCCTTATGATACACGGCCTGAGCTTGGTTTCTCGGTTGCACTTGCGTCTTAGGCTGATTCTGCTTCACCACCGTTGGTGACTGCATAGCGAGTCGCCTTACTCCCTCATCAATGGCCTTGATTAATTCTCCTACGCGATGGTCCGTCTTACTGGCAGCCGAGTCGCCTAGGGATCGCCACACCTTGCCATCGGCATTGTAAACCTTTTCAAGCACTTGCTTGAATTCATCCTCCGGTTTTGGTACTTTACCGGGTTCGACGCGAGTTATTTCCCATTCGACGCCCTCGCGGCGACTTTGAAGTCGAATCTGTATCGTCAAACGTCGCACGACGTGGGGGCTTCTATTCAAGCCGGGTAGGTGGTATCGGATATCGAACCAATCTAGGTGCGGCGCGAAAATCTCAACCCGACCTCGGTTATTCACTGCGAGGTCCTCCCAGGCATCCTCGATCGAATCCAGAGCACGGTGGATGGGTAGTGTACTCGACAAGTAGAATGGCAGCTTTCCGCAGCGAAGATTCGAGTTGATGAGGTTTCGGAAGTGATCGAGAGCACGCAGCTGCGGATTACCTTGCCCGAGCTTAAGTTCGATCTTTTCTCGACCCAGTTCCAACGTCGCCTTCCAACGATCGCCGTGGGGTTGAATTGCTGCGCCGCCCTCCAACTTTTGCCGGTCGGTATACGTAACCACAACTTTGTTAAGTGTGATTTCCTCGCATTGGATATCCCTATCGCTCCGGCGTATTGCGTCGATGCAGTCCGCCAGTTTGTCGATAGCTTCCAAGCGACTCGCCAGTGTGTCCAGTATGGTGCTTCCGACGTTCGCTTCCAAGCGAAGTGCGAATACTCCAATGGCTTTACTGAACGCCACATCGCGTTCCACATGTCCCTTGAGGAGCCCAAATCTATCCGGGTCGGAGACCTTAATCCGGGCGTCCAGGAAAGTTCGTAACAGCTCCTTTTGTTCTGTGCTTCCCCCGGCCTCTTTGGTGTCGGTTTCGTCTGTGCCTAATATTTGTGGGCGTGTAGATGAATTGCGTATACCTCTAAATGTAATTTCCACAAAATCATGTGCCCAGCGTGCGATTCGCTTATTTGGTTCATCTGATTGCGGTTGTCTCAAGATGTCGGAGAGTCGAATGAAGATGGAAGGTACCTTCATATTCGCAGGGAGAGAATAGTTGACTCCACCATGCGAGACTCGCTTTATCCGACGCTTGTGTATAGCTTTCATATCTGTGTAATGTGAGATCAGAGCGGCCGTAAATATAGTTAAGTTAGAAAAGAATTTATCTTCAAGATTTGGCGCAGAAGAGCTGAGCGGCAGTTTGGTGTGTGATATGATTTGGCCCTCCCCGTTAGGGCGAGTATTACTGATTACACAATGTCAGTCTTAATTTCGAAAAGGGGGCACACTCAAAACTTACACTTCCATCAAATACCACTTGTCACCGCTCAAGCTCAGGTTGACCATTAAATGCCATTGATCTGGCCAACCGTGCCGCCTGAGCCAAAGGAATTGGCCCGTTTCACGTCCCGTTGCGACCTCTTTCACTATTTCCGCTTTCACGGGTCCTTTGCATACGCCCCAGCCAGCGCTCCTTCCGCGCCGGATAAGTTCTTCCACAACGTGATGGCATCTTAGGCTCTCTAGGCAACTGGGGCCATCCTGGATAGGATCCTTTGAGACGTAGTTCAGCCTCTGCTCCCCTTTCCATGTCATGGCGGACTGTGGCTTCATCGAGAACATCCCAGAGATGGGATTGATACCGACAGCCACATAATGACCGTGGCTTAATTGCATCTTGAGCGTTGGTTGCGTCGAGTGGTCGGTAGGGATTTCTAAAAGGAGGCCGGCTTCCCTCTTGGTGAATCGCCCGTTAGACTTAAGCTTAGAGTGCATTGATGTAAGGATGTATTCGACGTGTTTGCTAATGACGCGATATAAGAGTTCTTCCGATGAAATATTCGCGTCGTCGAACGGTATGTCGAATTCCTTTACTTCCCGGTTATCTCTAAACCAACGTAAGGTAAGATGGCTTGACGATTCAGGATCCTCAGGGCCGCTTCCTTTCTTGCCACTGTGGATTCCTAAAATAATCCAGCTCTTCGGACCTTCTGGTTGATAGCGACCAACCCAGTATTGGATAGACATGGCTCGGTTGAGTCGTTCTACCTTGAGCATGTCTACCCAACGGCCCTTGCTCAATTCGAATGCCTGGCGCACATACTCCGTGATCTTCTGAGTTAATACAAGTTCGTGGAGAAACTTATAACATCCGGGGAGTCCATCCTTCTCTAATACTTCGTTGACCTTACTCTCCAGGTGCATTCTCAACGCGTCCGACAATTCGGTGGGAGCAGGGGTAAAATCGAATCGGAAATCAATGAACCAGAATTGCTTGTCGAAGTCCTCGTCCGCAATCGTAAGGTCGACCTCAAACTCGCCGGGAACTTTGAAGGTAACGCGACCAGATTCAATAGTGTAATTCTGAAAGTGGTACGGGATGTTTTCGTAATCTTCCAAGTTCAGACGGATGGAGAGTAACGTGTTCAAGTTTTCGATCCATTGTAGCTTGTCTTTAGAAGATAGGGGGGGTAGATCGAGATAGTTGAGATCCGGCATCCAGGGAGCGGTACCGGTTGAAAGTACATGGAGAGCAGTACGGAGGTCAGGGTTCGGGAGCCGTGCTTGCGCTAGAGAGACTTTGGTGTGTGCTAGAATATCAACGGTGTTCAAATATCTCATCTTCTGATCGTGTAGAAGATTCGACAAGTCAATAAGCTTGCTGACGTTATGTGCGTTCCTACTCCATCTCGCAATTACTGTCGCCTTCACCCATTCGGTATGTCTGTCCTGGGCGAAATTCAGTAGTCTAGCCTTCTTGTTAATGTTCTCAGGTGAGTTATCATCCACTGCTCCGCTAACGTGTCCCGAATTACCATTCATAGCTGGGGTTGGTATTGGCATCTTGGACAGGAAAGCGATCTCGTCTAGTAATTGGTTGTGGGATTTCTGCGCGAGGCGCGAGAGAAGGTCTCCCAAGGGAACGAACCCTTGTGTAATATGCCTTATCTCTTCAGGAAGATCATTCATACGCGATGCATTCTGGGATTGCGCTACGATCGCGCCCTCGGCGCTCTCGCCTCCATTCGTCATATTATTCGCTCCATTACTACTTCCAGATCCAGCGAAACCACCGTTCGAATGAGGTACGAGGTTACCATTACCATTGCCGTTGACGAACTGACTGTGATCTCTGTCATGGTTTGTAGGTAGTTGTGCTCGAACGCCGTTCTCCATCATGACGACACCAGGCATCATATGCCTCGGACCCCCTTCCGCCGGCGCGGCGCGAGACTGGAGTTGGGCTCACCAAGGCGTCTAGGGTATCGGTGGATGGAAAAGAGAGAGACGGAGGTGCGACGATGCTCTGAGGCATGTGAGGAATAATTCAGGAGCTGGTCGGTGAGAGTAGGTTGAAATTCTCTCGATGCGGTTTGATTTTACTAGTGACTTCGTATGGTTCGCACGGGGCTCGTTTTTTTAGTTGGGTGTGGAAAGTCGGAAATCGAAAGTCGAAAGTCGAGGGATGCGAGGAATCTAGAATAATGCCTCTTATTTTTTGTTGTCAATGAATGGTATTCGACAATACGAAGTAAAGAAGTGTGCGCAAAGTGATGGCGGATGTTGTATGCAGCATAAAGAGAAAGACAAGACGCGATGCTTGGAAAAAAAGTCACAGGTACAAAGAATGGCGAGAGGTGGAATGAGTTCATGCGTAGGTAAAGAAAATCGTCGAGGCGAGGCAGGCAAAGGCGGGTACGGATGACGGACAGAACAACAAGCGACCGGTTCCTCCTTCTTGCCTGAATGCGTCTTGGCGTGACCTGGACAACCTTGACCTGCTTGACCTACTTGCCCTGCTATTGCTGCCAGTTACTGCTAAGTTTCTAAACTGCCCCCGTGTAATTGCACTAATTGTACAGATCTGTAGGTAGGTAGGTACCTAACGGCACGCTAGAGTGCACACTTTGGTGTGCTTTTGTGGAGGGTACATCAAAAAGTACCTTGCTAGGATGGGTGGTACTTAAACTTTTTTTCACCTTGCAGGGATCCAAGAACATTTGAGAGTTTAGAACCAATCCGAGCCATCGTCGATGACTGGAAGTACTAAAGCGCTGAAGCACTAGCCACATCCAGTACCACTCTACCTTCCTACTTTAGCACGGCAGCCACGATCGATAGACCTATACAGGTTTACAAGTGTAATAATTAGTGGGTATTTCCAAGGTTCCTTCGTACTATGCTTAAAACTGGAGTGGCTGCATCACTGCCAGGTGCTTTCAATTCTTTCTATGAATACCTGGTACGGATGTACCTACCTCCTTCCCATAACCTCCCCCATTTTACACACATACAACTGTACCTGACCGTAGGAGGTACTGTGACAAGCAGTAGCTCATATTCTTGTTTGTCGGTTGTCCTTGTAGGATGAACACGTAGTTGGGTAGTGACTCACTTAAAGCAGCCATCCATGATACATAAAACAATTTTAAACAAGTCAAACTATCGAATTCACTTCCATCCATGTTATGTCTTACATTTGGTTATTGGGAGTACTACTTACACACGAAATTCGACATACTTCTCTCTTTCTTCTTAACTCTACTCTATAGACTGTCTCGTATGGTATATATTACGGTATGTATGATATTAGTTTCAATAGCCCACCCTCCTTGACCTTGTGTTTCGCAGGATTATGGTCGCTGTCTGCTGGCCGACCAACAGATATAGCTCTGCAGCAGCCTATAGGAATCCTCCCATGGCTGAAATCGCTGCATACCTAATTGAAAATTGAACTCTCACTATATCCCTACCTACGCACCTACTCTTCTCGCCGCAAGTGCGATATCTACCTCCGGCTGTCAGCAAACGGCGTCGATTATTCATTCCTAGAACGGCCTCATGCAGATCTTAGATACACTTGTTTTAACATTGCATATTCTTTCTATACATACTATCGCTTACGTACTGTTTGTGTTTTTGACGTACCTCGGCACCTAGGTAATCGGCCAAATATACTCACCCACCTATGTGGTTTATGGTGTTCAGAATATCCGGTAACCACGTCAGCCAATGGATCATTTATCGTATGCGGTAGGTAATTATCGTGACGGTCTGGGCTTGAGGAATGATGAAGATTGGGTAGTATGGTCCATATGGGTCGACCTACTTATAAAAGGAGGTAGACATTGGAGATGGTTGCGCTGCCTCGGTCAGCCTTAGTATACCTTCATTAAGGAAGCATATTCCGCATGGATCTTTTAAGATAAAGGCGATCCCGATACAAAATGCTTATTCTAAGAAGCACACTCCAATCTAAATTTCGGTCACCTCTAATTGGTTGAGTAACGAAATCTACTCCCTGTAAAATACCGGTAGCAATGGCAGGTACATGAGCACTTGCCGTTCCGAGTGGGGCCGTATGCGGCATATCAACTAGACGCATTTGACGTCAATTTGACCTAAGTACCTAGCCACCTACCTACTATAAATGGAGTTATTCAAGTACTGGGACACTCGGAGTAATTATTAGTAGAAGTCTCGACAAGAAAAAATTCAACTTCTGACTATGAATTCTCATGAAATTCATCTACACATCTAATAACTTTGATTGCTAAGAAACAAATAAAGTTACGCGTGAGAAGATGGCGAAAATGTTTCTTATCACAGACTCAGCCCGACGGTCTCTAACATGGGAGTCTTCAATTATCTAAACAACTAGGTACTCCGGATATCTCCAAGTGCGAACCACTTCTTCATCAACTAAACACTCTATGTTGACCAGCTCAGTTGAGGTAATAATGACCTGACTATATGACCATGAAGTATATACACCGAGCTATCACGAGCTCGTCTTACTCAGCTTAGCTTACGTTATTCCACCCCGGTTGGTCAATAGAGGGATCATGCCTCGAGTGCAAATAAGGCTCTTCCTGAACAAACCAAGGCTGCCGTGGATTAAACTCTCCAGGTTTCAGGGCCTTGATACTGGGCGGGGATAGAATACTGAGAAAACTGCGGGAGCTATTTATGCATCCTCCCCCCTCTCTTTCTCTCTCTCCAAAAAGAAAAACCTACACGCCGCAAGACTACTCTTATATATCCGATACTGAGGAGGTTTTAAAAATGAGTAAAGCAGTTTTGACTAATAACATCAGACAATCGTATCATGCGTATCTGATATAGGTAAGTAAGCAACAAAGAGAATGATAGCCTTAGAATCTGCTCGGATGAGACTGAGGCAAAGCGCAACGAAGTGTCTAAGGGACGCCCACATTAAGAAAACGAATTAACTATTTTTCAGGCATTATGTAAGTAGCAAGAACATGCATTGCCTCTCAAACCCCCTAACATCTTTACACGATGAATCGCTAGTTGTTTCTAAACGAAGAGTATCTGGAGAAATTTCTAGAGAAATATGACAAAGAAGTCGTATCTCATATAATCGATGTCGTTAGGATATCCATCCAGCCGATGGAACTATATAAGGTGCCCCTATCCCTGGTACAGTGAATCCAATGCAGATAATTCGAAAGGAGGTTCTAGCCGCCCCGAAAAAAAAAGTCTCCTTGTTACACAAATACACATCACACATTGACACACCAGCCCTTGACTCAGTTCACCAAAACTATGGAGAGCCCAAGGTCTAGCATAGAACAGGAACCAAGCAAGACCGAAACTCTCAGCGATTTCGCCAAACGTGCCAAAGAAACGGAGGCTCACGAAATCCCGCACCGTCGACAATACCCCCGGACCGACGGCACGATGAACGACGGGACGTCCAAGGCATGGTACTGGCGCATAGCGCGAGTCCGGCAACTGCTTATCAGAGGATTCAGCAGCAACTCCCTCTGGACCAAAAAGGAAGAAGACCTCGATAAGCAACAACATTTCCGTCCACGAACAACATCCCCTTCCAAATCGTAGATCGTAGCTAAGCTCCGTACGTAGTCACAACCCACACTCCTTAGAATGTGCTTGAGAGTATGTTCATGAATTGATTTACATGTTATATCAAATGCTATATTTTTAATCGTGTGTAACCCAACAGAGGAGTTCATATACAGTGTCCTCGGACACTACACAAGGCGGGCTTAATCCCTCCACCTAGAATCTCTAAACGGCCTGACTGTACCCGCCCAACCGCCTGCGCCCATATTTGTACCATTTCCTAGCCTCATCAGCCCAGAACACCGAGCTCGTCAACGCAATTAGTCTGATAAGATCGAATAGCCCCAAAGCCTCCGTTTGAAACACCTCCTGGAGCCATGGGAAGTAAATAACGAGTAATTGACCGGCTAAACTCAATGCCACCGCCCAATTAAATAGTTTGTTGGAAAACAAGCCCACTTCGCCCCTGAAAACGGACTTGCTTTCTGACCGACAAGTCAACGCGTTGAACATGTCGAACAGTACGAAACAGGTGAAAGTCATCGTCGTGTCGCGCCGAGAGACTTCGCCATCTAGCATCTCGTGAGTATATACGACCATTGTGCCTGCCATAATAATCGCAGCTGAGGTTAAAACGCGCTGAAGCAGGGCCCTCGTGAGAACTGGTTCGCTTCGAGAACGTGGTGGTCGTGACATGACATCCGGGTCGACTCGCTCCACACCTAGGGATTGTGCGGGAGGACCATCCATGATAATATCTTTGGAACCCAGGTTAGTCACGGGAGAAATATATAAAAGGGGCATTGCTTACTAATCCAGAGAATCTGCATGGCATTTAAGGGGCTTCTGAAACCTAGACATGTGCAGAGGAAGACCAGAGTTAAACCAGCCACGCTGGTGCTCAGTTGGAACGTGATGAAATTTTGGATGTTGTTAAATATTCCTTTGCCTTCTTCGATGGCATGGAGAATCGTGGAGAAGTCGTCGTCAGTTAAAATCATGTCCGAAGCTTCCTTCGCAACGTCTGTTCCATGCAACCCCATAGAAATGCCAATGTCAGCCTTCTTCAACGCCGGTGCGTCATTGACTCCATCTCCAGTCATGGCAACAATGTCACCACGGGACTGAAGCGCTCGAATAATCTTCATTTTGTGATCCGGATTTGTTCGTGCAAAAATGGTTGTGGTATGCATCGCGGTTGCTAGGTCGTCTTCGCTCATTACATCGAGCTCATCGCCGGTGAGGACAGGCTTTACTGCGCTCTGGTTTGATGAGTGCTCACGGGGCGTAGCGATCTGCATACCAAGCTCTTTTCCAATGGCCAACGCTGTAGCTGGGGCGTCTCCAGTAATCATTATGACCCGAACGCCACCTCGCATCAATTTTCGGATAGAACGAGAAACTCCTGGGCGTGGAGGATCACTCATCCCGACCAATCCTGCGAAAGTCAAGCCTCTGTACAATTCCTCATGTTGAGGTAGCGGACTTTGACTTCCATCTGCACTTAAGGGTGTAGTGCTCCTAGTAGACGTATGTTCAGATCTACTTCGTCTAGATCTGGCGACTGGGCCACTTGCAAAAGCCAAGACCCTAAGGCCCTTTTCGGCCATCCTCTCGGCTGCTTGTAGTGCTTCTTGGCGTCGAACGGAGTCTATAATGACCTCACGTCCATCTGCTGTGAGATACGTGTCGCAAGCGTCAAGAACTCTATCTATAGCGCCTTTCATATAGGCATATTCCTTGTCGCTATTCCCAGGTTGCGCTCCAATTACTACACCCATCCATTTTCTTTCTGAGCTGAAAGGAGTCTCGGCTGTTCGGGGTCCAATAGAATCCCTCACGTCATGTTCCTTGAATCGGTCAAGCAAATCAAGCATCGCAACGTCGGTTGGCTGCCCGACCCATCGTGTGTAGGGCGCAAAATCTCTACCCTGGGAATCTGGCAGTGCCCCTTTTGCGGAATGAGCAAGTCGTCCGTTATTCGCAATGTTGCCAATACGCAGGATTCTGAGTGCCGCGGTGTCGGGTGTCCTTTCCGTTGCTTCGTCGTCCGAATCGACATCAATTGGTTCTTTAGACCCGAAGTACCACATCTTCGCCGTTGTCATATGATTCATAGTTAGTGTTCCCGTCTTGTCAGAGCAAACAACGTTCACTGATCCTAATGTTTCAACACTTGGCATCTTTCGAACAATTGAGTTATGCTTTGCCATGCGATGAACGCCAAGGGCTAAGGTAACCGTCACTATAATGGGCAAGCCTTCGGGGATTGCCGCAACAGCAAGCGAGATGGATATAGTAAAAATCTCGAGAAGTTTCTTGCCTTGAAGTAACCCGACTAACGATATCAGGGCGATTATACCAAACGATATCTGGCTGAGCTGCTGGCCTAGATGGTCCATATTTACTTGGAGGGGAGAACGAGGACTTTCCGTTCCTGATACGCTCGTGGCGATTGTGCCGAAATGAGTATTACCACCTGTTGCGAAGACAATTCCTTGTCCATGGCCAGACTTGACCAGGGTTCCCATATATGCGATGTTATTGATCCCGCGGTTACGCGCGTCTTCTTTAGGCTGTCCATTGTACGAAGGTGGGGATAGGACAGATGGGCTAGGTAGGCGCAATGCAGACTGATCGAAGGCAGAGGGCGTGTGTATGCTGCGAAATCGTGCGTCGGCAGTCATCCTTAGCGGTTCATTCTCCCCAGTAAGATTTGATGCGTCAATGGTCAGATCGGCAGCTTTCGTGATTCGAATATCGGCCGGAATACGATCGCCCGTTGTGAATAAGACTAAATCTCCTGGTACTAGTTGAGCTGCCATGACTTTGGACGACGTAGCTTCCATCAATTCCTCATCTGGTGTCTCCGAGTCGGTCGAAGGAGTCTTTTCTTCTGGGTCGCTAATAGCCGGGGGCCACGCTGCACTCTTAGTGCTAGGAGGAGGCCGCGTAGGTTGCGCCCTAACAAGATGGGCATGGTTTGGAACTAAGTGATTGAGAGCTTCGATCGACTTCTCCGATCGATATTCTTGCACGAAACCAACCGTAACAACAATAGTCACGGCGATGGTGATACTAACAGCATCGTCCATATTACCTACGAAAATCGAGAGAAAGGCAGACACGAGAAGTAGTAAAATCAAGGGTTCTCGAAATTGCATTATAAATCGCAGCCATAATGGATCTGGAGGATCGTGAGGGATTTCGTTAGGGCCAAAGTCTCGTAATCGTGAAAGGGCTTCGGTGGGTGTGAGGCCGTGGATTAAGGAGGTGTGAAGTTGAGCTGCCGTCTCGGCTGGTGTGAGAGAGGAATAGCCATCCGCTACGGTCTATAATCATGAATTGAATCAGCTATATATTCAGGCCTGGTAGAATGTCTCGTCTTGTTTGTCCTTGTTGGTTGAGGTAACTTGGGAATTATTCTTACCCGCGACTGAGCAGAGGTAGTCCGGACATGCCCCGACTGTCTGGAGGTAGACCGCGCTCGTTCTAGGAGTTCCTCTCCATCTTCATTATAATCCCGATCTACTCCATTAATACTAGGTACTGCTATTGGAAGCAATGGGTCGCCGTTGGTCTCGCGATCGCGCCATGGCCATGGCATCTTGGAAAGGAGTGGACGAGCGAACCACAGGAACGCAAGGCGGCATGGGGGAAAAATCAAGTTACATCAACGACAAGGTCGGCGCGTAAGAATTGAGGATTATACAACAAAATGTACCTGATGAATACTTGATGAATTATGGAACAGTGAAAAAATGCATATTAAAAAAGAAGCTGAACGAGCTAGACTTGAATCTTGAATATAGTGACGTGTTGGGAACGTTTTAGAAGTTGTTCTAAAAGTTTTGGCCAAATGCGCATTCTGGAAGACGTGGAACCTTGGCATTTAGTTTGGCCTGTATGGCCTTTAGTTTTTGCCCTTCCAGCCCTTCGTACCTTCCTTCTAGCCTATTGGGGGCAGCTTTTAGGGTCGCGACCAATGCAATGGAGTGCCGATGATTCAAGCACGGAGCACGGATCCCTGAGCGTTGCTTGCCGATTTCGTACCTACCAAGCCTATCGAGCCTACCCAACGTAGCACTTAGCGTATCCTAGCACGCTAGAGTAAGATCCTATACCCCTGTTCGCTGTTGCCCTGTGGCTGTTACCTAGTTCAGCCTCTATAAGCAAGGGGTAAAGGATTATTTTTATACTGATGAATCTCGAAATTTAATTTGTACACGCAAGATAATTCTTGCTTTGTCCAAAGAATTAGTGAGTGCCTCTTAGCTTAGCACTGTTTTGACGGGTTGTGTAGTATGTATGGTTATTTGGTTTAATGAGATTTATATTGCAAGTACAATTTCATTACATATCAATTCATGCATCTTGGACCTGAGTTGTCGTTGCAGCTAGGCTTGCTTATACGTCGTCGTCGAGTTGAATGATATAGTGTTTACCTGCCTACCTACCTATACTAGGTATTCTCAAGACCTCGGGTTATAACGTAACTCTTCCAATATAGTATCTGTAGCCCAGAGTTTTAATTAATAATACTTGCTTAGGGAATAAGTACTACATATTTTCTGATGTCCCTAAACCTCCAAGGCCCAAACAGCTGTTTTCGAATGACAAGTCCTACATTCTTAATGTGAAGTTTATATTCCATTACTATTCTGAAACTACATTACTTGGATCTAACCTTAAATATGCTTTGATTTTCAAAGACTCGCTACCTAGGTACCTATGCATACAAAATGTACTCTGCATACCTGCCTAGGTATTGAATCGATATATAAATGATTGATATTAGCAAATGTAACGAGATCAAATCAAAAACGTTCAAAGACAACTAAATTCTTTGAGAAAGGGAATGGTAAAAGAGAATAATGTAACCACTTTGGGTAGGATGTACTATACGTTAACCAGCCACATAATTTTGACCCGAAGGAGTTTAGATGATTTTGTATTTCGCGTTCGTAACTTTTCCAAGTTTTTTTTTCTGCTACCAAACGCTGTAAGTAATACTGTTGCCCAATGATAAGCCACAGTTTGAGTCACAAGAGAGCCAATGATAAGCTTCAGATAATATCTGTGGACCCATTTAAAACCCTGGCATACCTCCAGCCACTTGGATTTTTAGCAGGAAAAGCGGACTGATTTTTTTTAGTCGCCCTCTTCAGCACAATCATTCGCTTGCGGCGTGTGGAAGGCCCAATCCCGCAAGACTTTTCCCATGCGTAGTTCCCCCAAAGGATCCCCTCCACCTCTAATTTCAATCTTTCATTCAACTCATTTGTCCTCTTTTCCCGACCAGTGCAAAGATAACTCAATCCTCACCCCCTCGAATATATACTTGCTGTCGCTATTAGCTTAATACCATTTAAGAGCGCCACAACAACATCGCGCATCCCTTGCGCTAATTGATTTCGCGGGTAGTAGACTGGATAAACTGGCGAGAGACGGTGCGAACGCTGGATGTACGCGATCTGCGCCCAAAACAACGCGCTCCTATTCTTGTTTACACCATCCGACGCCTCCCGCCTTTCGTCATCAACCTTTTAACAAAGGACCTAAATCTAACGCGTTGTCGCATCGAATGAGACGAGACTAGCTGCTTTAATGCCATAATCATTGAGCGCTTGCTTACCTTTCATTGCTCTTTGCCCTTTCACTCTTTCGCTGCCACATCGCTTCTACTTGCTTTCTCAAACCATTCCGTCGTCGCTGTCGCGATGTTTTATTCTGAGACATTGCTGCAGAAGACAGGGCCTCTTGCCCGAGTCTGGCTGTCGGCGAATTTAGAGCGCAAGCTCTCCAAGACACATATCCTTCAGTCTAATCTTCCCGACAGTGTCGATGCCATCATCACCCCAAACCAAGCGCCCATGGCGCTCCGACTGAGCGGTCAACTCTTGCTTGGTGTCGTCAGAATCTATAGCCGAAAAGCTCGGTACCTATTAGATGATTGTAACGAAGCTTTGCTTAAGATAAAGATGGTTTGTTGCCCCTTTTGACGTTCATGTCTCCATTTGCTAACTATTATGCCAGGCCTTTCGCTCTACTGGAAACAATGATATCCCCGAGAATTTAAATATGCCGAATCGGGAAGCATTGATGCTTCCTGACCGTATCACACCTGCCGATAACTTAAACATCTTACCACCACCCGACGCTAACTGGTTGCTTGGCCAAATGGAGGATGTTAGCGCTACCCCTGTTAGCTCAGGCACCCGAGGCCGGGGTCGACCAAGTAACCGCGATATCAACTTGCAAGAGGACTTCAACAATAGCCAGTTCTTGTTCGACGACAAGATGGACGAAGACAACGTTGCGCTTGCTCCTAATGACGACTTGGAACTGGATTTGGATTTTGGAATGGACATCGATGAGCGACCTCGAGGAGATAAGAGCATCGAAATGGGTCGAGACGCACCTGCTGCTAGAGCCGCCGAGGATGACATTTTTAGCGAGCTAGATATGGCGCCGCCTGCCAAGGGTTTCGATCGTGAACCATCGTTGAATCTTGACCTCGGAGATGACAATGTCAGAATTGCGGATGGAGATGGAGATATTCCGATGGACGATGATTTCCAATTCAATATCGGTGATCAGTCTGCGGTACCCGAGATGGGTGGAGCTCTTGGCCTTGAACGAGCCCGCATTTCGGAATCACCCCTTTCAGATATCGACGAGAACGTGGCACGAGACGTGGAAGAATGGACGCGTCTGAACAACACTAGTATTTACGAACCAGGCCAAGAACCCGAGGAGCCCGAACCGCTTCCCCAGAAAAAATCGAAGAAGCGTAAGGTATTTGGGCTGGACCCGGCTACTCAACTTACCAGCGCGCATATCAAAGAGCAGCAACAAAACCACGAAAACATCCTCAAGGCACCTAACTTCATCTCGCGAGATCCCTACTTCCTAGCTCTAGTTGAGCTAAAGAACAGCGGCAGCTTCGTTTCTAGCATCATGGGTGACGGCCGTAGCAAAGCCTGGGCCCCGGAGTTGAGAGGATTGCTATCGCTCGATTCTATCAGACCGATCAACGACCTCAAGCGCAAGCGTGATAGCGGAATTGCTGACGTGGGCGAGGAAGAGGAGCAGGGAGCATCTAAGTCGCCTCGTTTAGAACTGGGCGATGACGATGATGGACTAGTTATACCTGACGCAGGTTTCGGCGAACGAAGTATTGCTCCTGACGGTACCATCCTCGAAATCCCTGCGGATGAGACTGTTATACAACATGACGATGACGACATGCACCAGCCCCGCGAAGGAAGCCCAATGCCGGCATTCGATGAAACTACGGCTCCCTTGGTACATCCCGCCGATAGCGGTCCAGTTTCCATGGGCACAAAGCACGCCGTTCACGTCCTTCGAGATTTATTCGGCGACGAAGCGGCTACTAGTGATGAGAAGAGGAAGAAGTCGGTGGTATTCCAAGACCTCCTACCCGAAGCAAGAACAACTAAGGCGGACGCTACCAAGATGTTCTTCGAATGTTTAGTGCTGGCGACCAAGGATGCTATCAAGGTTGAGCAGAAGGAGGGTGCTCTTGGTGGTCCCATCAGAGTCCGAGGAAAGCGTGGTCTCTGGGGTGCTTGGGCCGAGACAGAAGCTGGCGGAGAGATTGCCAACCAAGAACAAGTACCGCAACCTGACCAACCCGAACCCGCCATTGCAACTCCTTCTCGAGTTGTGGCTGCTGCGGCATAATTGTCTATTGCTGGGTTTACTGCTGGGTAATTGGATGATTGCAATGGCAAGACGAAGTAATGGTTCATGTATAAATTCCTCTGCACCTGTTGGGATATTCCCAAGGGTTCTGATCACATGGTCTAATGGCGTCACGGCGTACAGGGGTACGGAAGGCAGGGAGATACCATCAGCTGCGGGTATATTGGTCGTCAAAATCATGATGGGTGTTTTTTCCTCTATTCTTTTTTTTGGTCAAGACAGGGTAATTGCATTCGTGTCATCATCTAGGTAAAGGTGATAGTTGAGGAGCAGAAGCTAGCATGGAGTGGCATTGCGACGTGATAATACATCGTGCGAGCCTGTTCTCGAAAGAATTTATAAAAATACAATTCACAACACGACTTACTGTAATTAATTCATGAGGGGATGATGGAGTCATGAGTTTGGGGTTTGTGTCCTTTAGAGTTATGTTTTACTACATAAGCCGCCTATGGTACCTATGATACCTATGATCACGTAAATTAGGATTAGTCAAATCCTGAGCAGTGAATCGAAGTATGTACAAACATGATATTGATCCATGGATGCATCATATCATGATACATGTAATAACTACCTAAGTCCACTAGTTCCTTAAGAGTATTCTTGCCTTTAGATTGACATAGTTTTGTAATAGGCAACTAAGTTTGGACGAAACTTTGAGTCAATGGTCAGATTTAATTAATAAACAGTAAAATACGGGTTTACTGCGCTAATAAGGTACGTATTATATACTTACGCTCCTATCAGAAACCTTGAACATGGATGATATATATACGCAATAAACCAAACAGTAAATTACGATAACCCCAGGTCTGAGATAAACGACAGATAAAGTTAGTATCACACGAATGGCGACCCACGTGTCAGCCTCAAGTCCAACTTCCTCACTACAACTTCACCTTTCGAGTCCTTGTTAGAGTATAAAAACAATGCCCCAGTCATCTAAAATAAACACTTTCTTAGTATCGAATTATAAATCCTTTAATCAATACAGAGTTTGTTCATCCGCATTGATAAGAAATCTCAATATTAATCGATTATCGCCTTTTCCCCCTATCGATGTTGATTCGCCTGGATGATCGAAGAATGTCAACACAATATCGACGACTATAACAACAATAAGCACCTACAAATATTGTTTCAATTATCACGGGTTGACAACCATATATATTAATAAGGACAGCTATTTATCGAAAGGTTGAGGTCTAACCTCTTTAGCTTCACCTCACCACCAGCTATCTTTGCAACATTTGATGATAGTCATCTGAGAATCTATTCGTCTTATAGTCAACTAACATCTACCCGAGATTGTTCCTTCTAAATCGCATTGCGCCTTTCTAGTCACAGCATAAGCCCGGCGTTTGCGTGACTCAATCACAGTTCAAACCATCAAACTCTTTTGAGATTGTTTACCGGATTACGTAATCAGAATACACCAAGGTTCGAATCATCACTTGGTATCATAGCAACAATGGTCAAGTCACTTGTAGAGCTCTGCACTGAGGTGTGCCTTCGAAACATTAAAGGTTAGTTCCCATCCTGACTTATCCCCAGTTGCTTAGAAACCCACCATTTCCCTCTACATTGATCACTTTCCATTTAACCATGTCCTCTACTTCACTTCCCCAAGATACCACTAACACCATGGCTCAATCAGAAATCTACGATGTAGGCAGTGCGCCTTATTCAATCCTCCGCCCGATCCTTTTAAAAATCAACGACCCAGAGCATTTACATCAACTGGAACAGCTATCACCCCACATCCAAGGCGACGACGCTGAATGCTGGCAACGTCTCATCAACCGTGATTTCCCTAATCAAGCGAAAAAACACACCTTGGTGCCGAAAGATCCTACTAGGTGGAGCAGGATATACCAGAAGTACAAGATATTGGACGCAGAAGAGAAGAGAGAAGCTGCAGCGAGATTAAGTAACGGCTTCAAGAACATTACGAAGGAGAAGCAGGCCAAGGCTGTCAAAGCTGTGACCTTTAACAAAAGTGTTCATGGTCGTATCCCAGGGCAGCGCAAACCCGGATTACCCGTTGGCCGACACGCAGCTAATTCGCGAGGCCTAACTTGGGGTGGCGGATCGCGAACTAAGACGACTTCCGCCCAGGGTATTATGCAGAAGGCCCGACGAGAAGCTGCCGAGATTGCCCGCAGAAAGCAGTTATCCACACCCACCGGCCAGCTTTTGGTTCGTCAAGGACAGATCGCCCGAGCCCCGCGAGGCATGGTCGAAGAGCACAGAATCAAGTCTCTCCCTTCTGTTGCTGTGCGTAGAAGTCAGATTCAAGCGCCCTTGCGAAGCAGCGGAGAACGTTGGGAGCGCCAACAAAAAGAACGTGAGGCGCGATTACTCAAGGCCCAGAGCGGCCCCGTCGCTAAAGGAGTTACTGTGCTTTCGGACGACGACCTCCCCGAGGATGACATAGACGATTATTCGGATTCGGAGCAGGAAGGGGGTGGTCTGAATGTCGATGATCTGGAGAGCTTCTTTGATGAAAAGAAGCCTACTACATCTACTTCCGCTAGGTCACCTCCCGCGACTAAGCCTAGCTTGTCCGGCCTTGCGAAGATGAAGATGGCACACTCTTGGAAGGATAAGCCTACTAGAATCGAACGCGTGGTCGAGACTCCTAAGGCTTCTTCATCGTCAACATCTAAACCTTCTACAGCATCTTCTCCACCCCCACGATCAACATTATCGGAGCAACATTCTCCCCCTCCTAGTGTTGGCGCTGCGGGCGCCGACAAACCCAAACCTAAAATACCTATAGGATTGAAGCGCAAAGCAGCGCCTAGCGTTTTCATGCCACCGAAGCAGAAAGCTCGACGGATGTCCTAGAGGACATTTGTTCTCTTCCTCCCATGACCCGAATCTACGGTAACAGCGATGGAAAGGTTGGAGCCGGGTTATAACCATTGGAATTACCACGTTTTCTTATGACTCTTATTCAACGAGAGTGCAAGTTTTGATATATTAGCATGGCGTATAAGGAGTATAGCAGGAAGGATGGTATTATGGAGTTGCGAGAGTTGTCCTCACGGCGGCTAAAGGAAGACGGAAACTAGCCCACGACCCTTGATCTCGGTTTACAGGGGCATCTTATGTACCCCTATATGCTATGGGAGAGGGTGAGATATTGAGGTTGCATTTGCAATTGCACCCTATCGTTAGGCTAGAGATCTACTTTTTATAGGCATCCCTAGGGACGCAGAGAATTAATGAAATCAATTTGATATAATTTCCTTGATATTATCTACGTATTTTTTATGTATCGTCATTCATGGTTAAGCATAGTAAATCTTAAGTGACTTACATGGATATCCTTACTTCTCGGCGGATGTTTACGCCTTAATCTCTTGAGATTCCATTTCCTTGACCAGTCGAAGTCTATGGCTTACTGGTAATGAAATTCTTGTCATTATAGATTATGTTCGGTATACCATGTAATGACGATTAATAAGACCAATAGTTCAGTTCATTTCATCAATTCAGAATGCTACTTGTGTGCTACCTCAGATAGGTGCTCTGTCCGGCGTATTTAACTGTCTATGGATGATCGATTCATGATGCACCAAACCACAATGCGTATCGAACGAAACAAACGAAAAAGGAAGTTGTCTTCTGTTTTGAGGCCAGACAGAGGTCACTCACGAGAAAAAGCGCCATGGGATGTGAAAGCTTGAGCATCTTGAAGATGGGAGATTTTGGTAACACCTATTGGTATTTCTCCCATGATTCATGATGTGTCAGGCATTCATTTCGTAAATTCGTGTTTCGTCGATAGCTTAGGAACTGGCTTGTCTGTTTGTCCGCCTGCTTGCCATTTATCCGGTATCGTAATCTATAGCCGTGAACCTGTCTAGGAGCCGAGAGAAAGGCGAAATGGGCTAATCGTCGAAAATGCGATGGGTGGATGGGTATACGATGAAAGTTCAGAGTTCGGATTAGAAAATGGGGAGCTAGTAGCAACCGCCTCGGAGGGTTAGGACTAAGTGGAGGGTTGCGTCGGGTACGATGCCGGCGTCTTGCATTGTCAACTGGTCGTGCCTATAGGTTATGTTGGGTTAGCTGAAGCTCTTTACATAGAGGTATATATATGTGATAGGGAAAGGCGGACGAACAATTGCTTTCCTCCATAAATGAGTCGTTGCTGATCAGGTGTGATACCCTCCTTCTCCTCAACCTTCTTCTTTACATCCTCGATCTGTAAGTTCGGATCGTTAGCATCTGGTCTGATCTATTCGCTCGTTGGCCAGCTTCGTAAGATTATCCGATAAGCAGGATGGCGCAAATGCGACACGATGATTTGCTGCGGTTTCCGAGTTGCTTCGGAGGGTTCAGATGGGGCGAAAATATACCTTCGACGTAGGTTCAACGTCTAACGAGATTAACTTGCCCGTTAGGGTTCTCACTCTGTTCTGTTTGTCAGCTTCACGATCTCCATCCATCCGATTTTATGAGTGCGCGCCAACACTGCAGCTATGGCGGGGTACGGTATTGTATGGTGAGAAGGACATGGGACATAGACGTACTTGATCATCATCTTGAAGGTGTTTTATGTGAAGATGCGAGATTCTAAGCGCAAGTACAAGAAACGTGTCCGCCGGTGTTTTTGTTTTCAAGGGTATCGTTTGGTGTCCAGGCAATGTAAAGAATGGGTTGGGGAGGAACTGAATTGTAATAGATGACTGTTTTGTATACCGTAATGACAATAGGAGACGGAGGACGGTACGAACGGTAGTGGGGTAGTACACCCCGCTTAAAGTAAATCCGAGTGATTCGAATTGATACAAGCAAAATATTAATTGCTCTCCAGAGATGCATCGTGAGTCTGTTCACCCCCAAAATGATCGTTTGGAACAAGAAGAAAGAGATCAAGTATGTGTGGATTCATTTTAGTTTTTGTCGTCTGAATTTGAAGTTTTGTATTTTCAGTTAAGTGGTTGTATTCCATGATTATCGTGAGTCCTCAAAAAATGACATTTTGGTCACTAGGTAGGCAACTAGATCTTTTAAGCCACAAACGACATTCATAGGTAGTCATAAGCACTCATATTTTACAATTAGTCCTTTACATACATACAGGGGAGATTTTATATTTCCTCCTAACGCCTTACCCTATTGCTTCTTGGAGTCGTCACTAAACACATTTAATCCCAAGCCTTCAGCATCAAGTAGCAGTCTGTTTCGGCCACCGGATTCCTGTAGTTGATTTGCAATCAACCTGGCGTTCTCGATCTTCTTCAACTCCACATACGCCTTGTTCTTCTTGATCGCGTCTCCGATAAGTTCAGCGGATCGGGCCTCACCCTGTGCCTTGACAACCATAGCCTGCTTCTCTTGTCTTGCCTTGTCAACTACGAATGCAGCTCGTTGTGCTTCCTGTTGTGCTACTTGCTTCGCTTCAACAGCGGCTGTGAATTCTGGCGAGAAAGCGAGATGCTAGAATTAAATATTAGTAAAATATGTAATTGTAATCGCCACTTATTTTTATTTAACATACTGTAAGAGAAACATCGTCTAATAAGATATTGAATCTCTCAGCTCGTCTCGATAGGTTGTCTCGAACTAGCCTAGCAACGTTTTCTCGTTGAGTGATCAACTGACTGGCATTGAATTGCGCAACCACGCTCTTGAGAACCTCATTGACGATGGAGGGTAAAACTCGCTCATCGTAGTCTTGTCCTAGGGTTCTGTAGATTTGCGGAAGAGCAGTGATGCTAGGTCGAGAGAGCACACGGCATGTGATATTAACCATCTGTAAATCCTTGGTGCCGGTAAGGGAAGAGACATTTCTAGGCTTCGCGCGCACATCGTAGGTAATTGGCGTCTCGAACCAGGGGATCATAAAATGAGTTCCTACACAGGACTATCTTAGTATTGAAGTGCGAAAGGAACCCCGGGATATCGAGGATGATCGAGGATGATCGGAGAAGCCGGACCAACCTTCGCTATAGATATCCTTGCTAACACCACTTATTCTTCGGTACTTAATAGCCCTGTGACCACCATCGACGTTGAATAGGGAGTTTTGTAGAAGGATTAATCCACCACCAAGTAGACCCACGGCTGCTATGGCCATGCCACTTCCTGGAGGGGGACGGATGGGGCCACCACCGCCGAAGCCACCTCGGTTCTGGCGAACCATTGTCCGCATCCTCTCCATGTATTCGTCCATCGGATTGCGCGACATCTTGGGCAGCGTTGAAAAGGAACGCTGGTGGTATTTTGGGCGATGTCCTATTAACAGGTGAGGGACGTGGTGTTAGAACATCAAAAAAGAAGCTTTCTTAACTCCAGCGAATCGTGGTCCGTTTTTTTTCTCCAAGCTTACAAAGTTCAAGCTGAGGCTGATGCTTCCTGATTGGTGAACGGGTGCATCATTGACCCCACTTATAGTGGCCCGTGCGCAGCATCACCCGAACGCGGCTGCTAGAGTTCTAAAGCTTTTAGATTTTCTATGTATTTATCGATACTAACGGCAACCAACCTTGAGCTATCAAAAGAAAAAACATACAACTTTATAAATACACAACCAACTTCAACCTCTACACCTTTAATTCGGTAATCAAGTGTAGCTAACACATTTAGCTTCCACTGATTTCGATTGTAATTCCTCATTCCTTTTTGAGCTCTACATAGCAATCGCATCTTCGATAAGATATTCCTTTGAGAAGCGCGCACATAGTTGACTTCCACCAGCCATTAAGTGTAACAGTGCGCCGCATATACAACACTATTGTCCTCTTCGATTAACCTATCCCATCCATTACCATCGCTACCCTTAACTCTACATTTGGCTTCATCCCATACCGTCGGCGACAATGTCGACCAAACCACCATCTCGTGTTGTCTTTGTCGGAAACATTCCGTACGGACTTTCGGAAGAACAAATCAGCGACATCTTCAGCACGGCTGGCAAAGTCCTGAATTTCCGCCTTGTCTATGATAGAGACACGGGGCGCCCGAAGGGCTTTGGCTTTGCGGAGTACCCTGATGCAGGTAGGGCTAAGGTCTCATGAGATAATCAATAATGGTAATTGTACTAACTATGTTCTTATCATAGATTCCGCTGCTTCTGCTGTCCGAAATCTCAACGACCACGAGATTATGGGACGCAAACTCCGCGTCGACTATAGTACGGAAGGCCGAGTGGACGGCGACGAATCTAATAACTCAAACGTGCCAACTGGCCAACCGAATGGCGCTTCTCATCCTATCACCCAAACCGCACCCGCCGGCTCGCTCCCCCCTCTCCCACCCGGTAAGGAGTTGCCTCCGGGTGTAACCGCAACTGATGCCATATCTCGAACCTTGAACACGCTACCCCCGAGCCAATTGCTAGATATACTATCACAAATGAAGTCACTGTCGACGACTGATCCTGCCCGTGCTACCGAGCTCTTACAAGCGGCACCCCAATTATCTTATGCCATCTTCCAAGCTCTACTGTTGATGGGCCTTGTCTCCCCGGAGGCGATACACTCTGTTGTCGAGACCTCAGCTGCTGCCCCGGCCGCCCAACCGTCCCCCGGATATCCACCAGCATACGGCGGAGCCACGACTGTCACGCCGCCAGTCGCTGCACCGTACGCACCGCCCGCTGCATCAGCTCCGCAGGCAAGTTATGCGCCTCCTGCAGCTAGTACGCCAGCTTCTGCGCTGCAACAAGATCCCGAAGTTCTCATGCAGGCTGTCATGAATTTGTCGCCGGAGATGATAGAGCAGCTTCCCGAGGCTGAACGCCAGCAGATCCTAGCACTTAGAGCTACTTTCGCACCTCCAAGACGTTAGTGTACAATTAGATAACATCGAGCAACGGTTTCTTCACGTCGATTTGTTTCTCATACCCCTCGCAACTGGCTGGGAGTTGGCGTTTAGGTTACGGTTCAGGTACAAAAGCGTTCGGGACACTCGTGGTATCTATACTCCATCTTGAGCATATCGGAGCTTGGCATTCTTGCAAGTCATTGCATGTTATGAGGCGATTGGCACGGTTTAGAGAGAAGAGGGTTGATAGTGGATTCATGGATCTACGCAGGGTGCCTCATCTACCTCCTTTATGAGCAAAACTTGAGAGCTTCATGTACATACTAGGTAGATCGGATCAGATTGGAGCTGGCAGTTCCATCGAGGAACACTTGATATTGCTGACAGAATTGAGAATGAATTTCTGTGCATCGTCTTTTTCTTTTCACATCGATTCATATGTACCTAGTAGACTATTTAATTGTCTTCCGTGCCTCTTAAGTCATTACACAAACTTAATCGTATGTATGTCGGATAACGGCAAGATGCATCCATGGATTTTATACCTAGGAGTTTCCAAGTTACCTTACCCACATAATATCTCACCGGAATTGGATGTTCCCTCTGTAGGTCCGGCTCATTCGCGCCAATAGGTACCTTCGGATTTGGTATCACATGTTCATATAGTGAGCTGTTTGGTAAAGCCTACTTAGTTCTGTAGCCACTCTAAATAGCTAATTCATTAATACTGATTTACTATTGTTTAACAAATTTCAGAATCAATAGAAGCTTCATTTTGCGAAACTTCCCTTACATTACCAAATATCTTCATACATATTTCAGCTCCGGAAGCCACTATCGAGCTAGGTAATTCGACCCGAATTCCCCAAACGCTGCATATGCCCCCACATACACGTAGGTACCCACCTATCCCCCGTTGACATCACCACCTTGGCACCTATTAGAGATTGTTAGTGAACTTAGAATAGCTAGGTCGAACTCTATGATCACCCATTGTTCACCTGCATTTCATGTTTTCAAATGTTTTAAAGTAAAACATCTCAACTCCCTCCACAGTTACCAATATTTTTCCCTTCTTAGGACTTACGTTGCGTAACTTGTTCACTAATTTCTAATTCACAAGCATGATTATCCGTCGCTATGGCTAGCAATCAATTCTCGGTTCTCGCCTCCTCACGCGCGCCAGGTGGCCCATCGACATCTTCAAATGCGACCGGCTCTACCACCCAACCATCCAAGAAAAAGCATCGCGCAGGGCGAAAACACAAGAAAGCGAGAAGAAAGTCCTTCGCTGCCCCTTCAGCGGACATGGAGAGCGAAGGTTTACCTCCACCTAGCCACCCCAGTCATAGGGCCAGCCTCTATATGAACGAGCGAAATCTGAGTAATACGAGCATAGATAGCGAAGCGCTTCTCGATCATAGGTATACTAGGATCCCCAATTCGGGACACCCGTGAAACTAATTGATGCTATCGATAGAGAGCACCAATATCCACGTCCGCGACGACCATCAACCCTCACAGCATCTCTCCAATTGCCACAATCGAGCCGGTCACGTATTGTACTAGGAAGTCAGAGTCATGAATATGACGAAGAGGAGGAGTATAATACCGAATCCGCACCTTTATTATCCAGCTCCTCTCGACAGGACGTCGCATCTTCTCGAGGATATGGTTCAAGCGAAGGGCGACGGAGGCATGAGAGGTCTCCTAGCCGTCCCACTTCCAGTAAGTCGGGCAGGAAGTCCCAACTACTTCCCATGACGCCGTCCGATAGGTACAACATAAACTACCCGCCATCTATGCCTGGTACTCCTCCGTTGGGACCCACCGATCGATTGGATATGAGCTTCGGGGATATTATGATGAGGGATGAGCTTGTTGAGGGAGGCTCTCATACCAATAGCGCACCCGAAACGGATATCGATCCTCTTCACGATCAGCCCTTTGAGAGGCGTCACACGATTGCGCTGCAAGCTCAGGAGGATGTCTGCTTTCCTCAAGAAGGTATGTCAGAACTGGCCGAAGAGGACGCTCAGCAGCTTCGTGACAATCGGAGCGCACGAGCCCGGCGCCGAAGACGGAATAAGTGGCCAGATTTATCAATCCTTGAAGAATGGTCTAGACTTGAGAAGGAAGACCGGAGTGAGGAACGGCGAATGAAGAAGATCACAGAACCGCAGTTAGTGAATGGAAGATTACGGCCAGTCCACAAGGGGTGGTACCGGATAGAGGAGGATGCTCCGTATCGATTCACCTATTTCAACGAGGAATTTCAGAGTACCATTCACAGTCAGACGATATCAGAGCTCGTCCAACCGGATGTTGGTTTCAAGGAACTTTTTCTCCCAGACCCTCCGATTTTATCTGATTCATCAGATGACGAGGAAGACGAACCCATCCTTCAAGCGGCGAGTTCCTACAGAAATGGTGCTTCCACTGCGGGCGGAAGTCGGCAAACGTCTCTGACGCCGAATGTCGTAACGAACGAAGTCAATATAGATACGACACCTAAGCCGCACACCACACCTTCCGAAAGATCTTCGAGGGAGCACTCAGGTGACCCAAGTCCGATGCGGGTCAAGTCGCCTCTTGCTGGCCTGAAATCACCACCATCAAACGGACAGAAACAGCTTCGGTATGGAGAGCGTCCTGTTTGGTGGTTAGATGTTTTAAGTCCCACGGAGGCGGAAATGAAGGTGCTCTCCAAGACGTTCGGAATCCACCCGTTAACGTCAGAGGATATCATGCTTCAGGAGCAACGTGAAAAGGTTGAACTCTTCCGGCACTATTATTTTGTCAATTATAGATCGTTCGATCAAGATGCCGAATCCGAGAACCATCTAGAGCCGGTCAACATGTATGTCGTGGTATTCCGCGAGGGTGTCATCTCTTTCCACTTCAGCCAGACTCCACATCCGGCCAATGTCCGACGCAGGGTTCGCCAGCTTAAGGATTTTATGATTCTGAGCGCTGATTGGGTTAGCTACGCAATCATTGACGATATCACAGACGTCTACCTTCCCCTTATTCAGACCATAGAGGACGAAGTGGATGCCATCGATGACAGAATCTTGCAACTCCATTCAGATCCTTCTCTGTCGAGCTCTGATAAGAAGAGAAATCTCGATAACGAGAAAGGGAATCCAGATACGAATGTGGAGACGGGCGGAGATATGCTGCGCCGGGTTGGTGATTGCAGAAAGAAGGTCATGAGTTTATATCGACTGCTTGGAAACAAGGCCGACGTCATTAAAGGGTTTGCGAAACGTTGCAACGAACATTGGGAGGTCGCTCCTCGATCTGAAATCGGGTTATACCTCGGCGATATTCAGGATCATATCGTGACTATGACGGCCAACCTTAGTCACTACGAAATGTGTGTCCCAACCCTAATTAAGACTGGTTTGTGAAGGTGTAGCTAACGTAAACAGGATACTCGCCCGGTGCCATGCCAACTATATCGCACAGATCAATATTCACATGAACGAACGACAGGAGCAGACAGCTGACGTTTTAGGCAAGCTAACAGTCCTCGGTACAATTGTGCTCCCAATGAACATCATCACCGGTCTCTGGGGTATGAACGTTTGGGTGCCTGGCCAGGAATACGAAGGGGATCTCAAATGGTTTTTCGCAATCACCACTGGACTACTCATTTTCGGATTGGCCTGCTTTATCATCGCCAAGAGAGTATATAACATCGTCTAGGCCAGTCCTGGGTCTCATATGGGTGTGGCAAACATCCCGTTCCTGAGTAGGTCAAATCGAAGAACGTGTCTCTCTGCCCAGACAGGTGGGGGGACCTACATACTTTATATATAAAAGTCGGATACTTGGTTATTAGGACCCCATGCTACCGGCCCATCAAGGTTCTCATTTCGTGGCCGCCTCACGTGGGGTACGATATCTAACAACATTACTTGTACATGGAAGCACCATCATTTTATTGTTATAGAACACAAGCTGTGAAGCGTACTTCATTGGGTCCGGAGCAGTGAGAATCGGCGTTATGGGGGAAAAGGCTTAAGAAAGTTGGGTACTTTTTTTTTAATACGAATTGGATTGAATATATATTTTATACATACATTATATAATCAGCTAGTATATATAGCGGCTGCCGATATCGGTTCGTTCTTTAGACTCTTAGAGTTGGAAAAAAATATAAATATTTGAGCAAAGGCATTGCTTAGGTGCTAGTGAAGTGAAATAGGTGTTTGATATGCTTGTCGGCACGTTTAATAACAGGATTCACAAGGCTAATATATTAAGCTAACGTTGAAAGGGTAGTACAGTTACCATCTCCTAAATTATGATTCGAAAAGAAATTAGCTTTATCATAGGATTATCCTTTGGCAGATTCACATGTCTCGAGAAGGAAGATCTATTTAGATGAATAAACTCGTTAATTGTGGTATCGTGACTGTGGCTTACCAATCTCCAACTGGAATGTGAATTGTGGCGGTGGAAGGATCTAGTTGTGGCGATAGCTATAGCTTTGACGCAGTATGATTGGCCAGCCTTGAATGCCAAGCTTTTTGGTAATCTGCGTACTTTGTACTTGTCCCCACACAAGTTCAGCCTCTCAACCTTATTTTTCTAATCGTCGCCTTCACCTTTACAACTTTCGCCTCTCAATTACAAACATTTAACAACAATTAGCCGGGTCGACAATTGCGCAGAATCGTGATAAAATCAAATTTCAATCGATTTTCACTTTCGTCACCGGTACCACTATTACAGTCATTGTCAATCAAAGCATCGCGACATCTCATCCGACAAGAAACGCGACGAGAAATTTCGTCTAACCTCACATTAATCCTCACCGACCAACCTACTAACCTACCTACTCCTCCCACTCCCAAACCACCCCCAAACCAAACCGTCAAAATGGCCAACTTCCTAGCCTCCATCTTCGGCACCGAGCAAGACAAAGTAAACTGCTCCTTCTACTACAAAATCGGCGCCTGCCGGCACGGCGACCGCTGCTCCCGCAAACACGTCAAGCCCTCCTATTCTCAGACCATCCTTTTGCCTAGCATGTACCAAAACCCCGCCCACGACGCCCGCGCCCGCCTGACCCCCGAACAATGCGCCAACCACTTCGACGCCTTCTACGAGGACCTGTGGTGCGAACTATGCAAGTACGGGGAGCTGGAAGAGCTCGTCGTCTGCGACAACACGAACGACCACCTCGTCGGCAACGTGTACGCGCGCTTCAAGTACGAGGACGCGGCGCAAGCCGCTTGCGACGCGCTCAATTCGCGATGGTACGCGGGTCGCCCGGTGTACTGCGAGTTATCGCCTGTGACGGATTTCCGGGAGGCGTGTTGTAGGTTGAATAGCGGGGAAGGGTGTGTTAGGGGTGGTTTTTGCAATTTCATACATCGGAAGAATCCGACGCCCGAGTTGGAGAGGGAGTTGACGTTGAGTACGAAGAAGTGGTTGAAGATGCGTGGACGCGATGAGAAGAGCGTTAGTCGGAGCCCGAGCCCCGAGCCTACGCGGAAGCGGTATTAGGCCTAGGATTTTGAAGGAAGTGGTGCTTATGGGGGTTCGAGATAGTTGAGGCATGGCTGGGGATACGTCAGAAGAGGGAAGTGATGACCCTCGAGTTTTTTTTAGCCATGTTATGCCTCAGATAACTGCTATGGAAATGGGACTTCGTGGTTGTGGAAGCTGAAGATGTGTCCAAATATGAAATCTCAATAGCAGCAGATCGGAACGAGGGAAGATCAGATACGGGAAGCAGTCGGGCCAGGATCCGACAGAATGAGGATACCCCCAAGTTTTCGCAGTCTATTGTATTACTAGGAAGAAAGAACACGATCCTAGGGAATGGATTGACGAATGAGACTTATTTTCACGCAAAAGGGTGGCCTAGGTATGGCGTTAATAGGAATTCCATCGACATTTCGGATCGTCTAAATCTACAACTTGCAAATTATATGTGAATGTTTCTATATTAAGTCCAAATAGAGGGCAAGGCTAAGTCAAGACAATATGCCTTTACCTGAATAATCCTGAATAGACTACTACCTATTACCTAGTGCACTATCAACATCTCTAGCACAGTCTTGCTCTTTCCTACGAAGGTGATTATGATTATAAAGACAAATGTATTTTACCCCAATGCAAGCAACAACGCGGCTGGTTACTGACTGCCCCAGGAGGCCCTCGATGCACATCTATTCCCGTTTAACACACACTCTCTTTCTTTCTGTTCTCCCTTCCGTAACCCCGAGATTTGCGCCCCTACCTATTACCACGACTAGAAAGATGAGAGTAAGGAATATGCCCTATATGCTACCAAACGTTGTTATGCCCAAGTTACGGTATAGTAAGCAGTAGCCAGAATTGCAGGTCTTATAGACATAGGTAAGCACTGTGCTTTGCTTCCCATTGTCCACTGTGAAGAATAACTAGATCTGGGTTGAACGAGTTATCAGGAACCTGCTCGTCCATTAAACACCAGATGTTAAAGTAGGGCATCAAGTCAACCAAGAATCCCTCCTCTATTCTTACGAGATAACCCTTTCATGTATGCGCGTCGAAGAAAGCATCGTTACTCTCCACCGTATCACCTCTTCCCCTGTTTGGTCCTGGGGTCTTGGGGCTAGCCGGAAGGTTTTTCTTAAGATCTCCTGCGAAGTCGATTAACGGTCCATCCGGTTCACGACCTGTCGCTTGTAACATGGCGGAAATATCCATACTATCCTTCTTAGCTGCCGGTGCTGGGGCATCACTCTGGCCAAAGTCGATCAAGTCTGCTGATGCGTTTTGAGAAGGCTCCTTGACTATGTCTGGGTGCGAATGCGAGTGTAAGCTCGGAGAGGGTATATCCCATTCGCTGTATTTTTGGCCCGGTATTATGGGGTATATAGCCATGATTTGCTCGGCCTGTTTTTCCGGTGACGTGCCATCGCTGTCTTGAATTAGCAAGGGTGTCTCAGCGTGCTAGTAACACCAGGGTCTGTCACCCACATATGCGCATTGATAATCCACTCGAGATGTTCCATGTCTTCTCCTGTGCCACCGTAATCTTTGTCTACTCGCCTGAACAATCGAGGTTGCCAATCAACACCTGCCGCGCCTCTACTCGCCGCCTCATCTCGCTGCTGATCTTCGACTTTCGTCTTCTCGTCGGTTGCCAGCTCGTGGTTTCTGTCCTTGACCGCTTGCGCCGTCTTCTGCCATAACCTTTGCGATTCACGCTCGCCCTGCTCCTCCAAAGGCCGGACACGTGGTTTTGAGGCTTTTACCTTTCGGGCGTCGAAAAACATATCTTTATGCCCGTTCTAGATACTTATTAGCTAGCAATGAGGTACCAGCAACTGTTAGTCACCTACTCTGAGATCTTTGATAAACATCTCTTCGCTCCATAGACCGGAGAGCTCAAAGAGTACCTGTCCGGTGCGGTCATCTTTTATCGTGCCTCCGATAGCGTTGTATGTCCCACTGACCCATCCCTTCGTTTTGAAGTCGACGTCGGCCGTGAGACCTAGCTCGGGGCATCGTACTACGCTATGGTCGCCTAACTCATATTTCATGTTGCCAAATAGGATCCCTCTCGCGTACATATTGGGTTGTGTCAGCCAGCTAAAGCGTTATCGTCAGCCGTTGCTCGTATAAAAGCCCTGGGGATTCCACGAACTATCTTTCTCCTTGTTTACGATCTTTCCCTCTATTTGTCAATGTGAGCACAGCGATGCCTTCCATTAAACTCGCAGCCGAGTTACCTAAGAACTTGCTCCTAGGCTTTAGAGTACCGTCTATACGAATGTGGTGGTCCGGCGCCATGTAGAAGTAGCTCGACTTCGGAGGGTGATGGGATGTTTGTTCGGAAATGTAGTAGGCGCGAGTGTTGTCAGGTAGGTCCCAATAGCAGGAGAAAATCTCGCCTAGGATCGGGTTTAGAGGTTTCTTGACGCCTCTGTTGTTTTATATCAGCCTATATAAGCTACATATAGAGATAGGGATACTATACGGTGGTCTAATATGCCAGCCGCTAAGGTAGAATTTTACAACAGAAACGAAGCGTAAGACCGGGTCGTCGATATCGGGAATAGGGAGGAGCATTTCCGGGTGGCACATGAAACTATATTAAGTATGGGTAAGTTCTAGTCTTCGCACCGGAAGTGATGAGTCAACGACTCGGAGCAACGTACTTGGTTATTCGTTCTAGCATACTTCGGGGCTCAAGGATGAAGGTAGGCAGAACAACTCGACTTAAGTCCGCGCCAGGTCGCAATTGAGAAATGATATGTGTGAGGACTTCCTAACAGTTAGACCGAACACTCCATAGAAGCGTATACTCAAAAGGACTCACCGTTGCCCTGTTCGGGCTCGATTATGGAGGTATCATCGTCATCGGCGCCGTCTCCGGACGATCTACTGCCTAGAGGAGGCGGCATTGTCAGCGAGCAGGTAGCCTTACAAAACAAATGCAATTCTCGTACGGTCAACAGGGGTAGCTTTCGATGGTTAATATGTGTGCTTCCTCGATGTTTTCGCGAAATACTTGTTTTTTATTCAAGCCTGAACTCCGAAATCTGAAAAATACCAAATCCCATAATAAAAACGACAAACTTTACGTACTAGCATTCGACATTGTTCGGCGACGGCGGCCTAGGCCTGAAGTGATCTTGACTCCGTGCATCGTCTTCCTTCTATCGGAACCGGGTGGAATCAAAGGCTTTTAATTAATAAATAAGCTTAAAAAAAAGAAGGGAAGTTACCCGAATTGTAGATTGTAGATTGTGTTAATTGTTTAACAAAGATTTAAAAGGATTTTTTTTTATTGATAAAGACAACTTTGGAACCTTGAAAAGATGCAAAGAGGGTCGCAACTGGAAGCAACCCGTAGCTGATAGCTTGTAGCCTGACTGACGCCTCTGCTCCTTCTATCTCACTGAGCGATGCAAAGTCCGGGCTGTGCAAGGTAAGTATAAAAAGTATAATGATGTACCCCTCCCCACGTTGCGCTGATTCCCAAGGTCGAAGCAACGGATAGCGGATTCTCGGGCTGTTATCGATTACAATTTTATTACCTACGCTCCCTCACTGGCTCCCACTGGCTGACTAGGCACCTCTAATTAGAGGGGCTGACCGATGACCTCACTAACCCCAACAAAGATTTACTTTATGTAGCATTCCGCAGAGCTGAATAGAAAACTGTATAAAATATGCGATGCGATAACTCTATCTCTCTATCTCAATCTCTTACGGGATAATTCAAGGTTAGAATACAGAATACAACGTGCTTGCGTATTGAGGCAATTCAACTTTTCTCTTATATATCTAGTAACTTATTGTAACGGTTCATAGGAGCGAATGAATAATAACATAACGGCTCCATTTTAATAGTTATACACAAACTATTGATGCCTAGTTATTGTCTGAGTAAGGGATAAAAAAAGCCAATTTTCTACCGTATGCATACACCCTCGAATCCCGTACCCGAATGACCGGTGGAGTTACGTAGTGGGCGTGGGTGTGGGCGCCGTTCAATAATTTCCTTCGAAAGGGGGGCGACAAGGTGAGACCACGAGGGTCAAGGATGTCGGGAACCGATGACGTACGTCAGAAACATATGTAAATGTGGAGGCGCGCGTAGTCTACTTTCGGTCAAGACTACTATGGATAATTAAAAATAATTGGTCGACTCCGTTTGTTAAATTTCAGCTACAGTCAACCCTTACCATAACGATCCTAGTACACAACGATACCTCGATATAACGAAAAATTTTTCGGGATTTTTGAATTTTATATATAAAATAACGATAATTTCGCCATAACGAATTATCGGTAGATTTTTGGCCGCCCACCAAAGATATTGTTATGATAAGTGTATAAGTGGATCTTAGGTGGATCTTAGGTAAATCTTTCAAGGGTTAACAGGGATATTTTACTAAAAATAAGATACATTTAAGGGAACTAATGGTATATGTGGTAGCTTATGTAATAGTGAGAGCTTACGATAAGTACTTTTTACTAGTAAATACACGTAAAAGGTACATTGGCCCCGCTAAATAGGCCCCATTTTCTACAGCGATACCTTAATATAGCGATTAACAATCGGTGTTTTTTTCCGATCGTTATGGTAAGGGTTGACTGTACTACATCGAGCTTCCAACATTGAATCTAGCTTCATAGGTACGTAAGTTCCAATTGCTGAAACAACAACGTAACAAAAATCCAGATGCAAAACTCTTCGTCAGCTAGGTGACTATTTCTTGCGCTCCCTGAGAAGCTCCTTGCGACGATTCTTTGAATTTCTTTGACTTGTGACGCCCTTCTCTTGCTCAAATAACCACTGGGGTATCGTGTCATACATGTAACATTGCTGTACGTTGCAATGCTCGTCAGGTCAAAAACAATATGCAGCCCGTCTGCATGAATCATGTCCTCATTCCATCGTGGCCCCCTACTCACTTCCCTCTACTTAATCGCGACCCCTTGACTGGTGCGGGAAGAACCGAGCAAAGCCTATCTCTCTCTGGAGGGTCATTAGTTCTAGATTCAGTAACACAAAATAATAATGCCAAGCTTACCAAGGTTATCATCGAACAATATCGTTATGTCATCGTGTTCGCCAGCAAAGTCAGGCATGTCCAGACATAGGAATGCCGTATCATCCGTGTCCGCACCGCCTTCGCGGGGCACTTTCGGTAGTGGAAATTTGGCGTCAGCCAGCTTCAAGCCTGCTTTCCCATTGCGGCTAAAGGATTCGAACGTGTCTGTGCCCTTGAGCACGAACCCCATGCATTGTCCATGATGCCAATCTTCGAAGAACGCTAATAATTGGACCGTCTTGTCCTGCTGTACCACCTGTACACGAGTGGTGCCGGCCTCCCACTTCTTGTGGATAGGCACTACCATCATTCGTCGGGAGATGTTTAGGTTTATAGCGATGCCATCAAACAATACAGAATATCCCGTAAGCCCAGCTTGGAACGAGTGAAGGTCCCTGAAGCTCGGGAACCTGTAGGTGCGGACTGTTTGGCCGCGTTGGATAGTATTCTGTAAACCTGCGAACTCGCGATGCGATTCTCGAGGTACATGTGTTTCCAGTATGGAAACTGTCATATCCACCTGCGGTTGTCTCAAAACGTGCAATGTTAGGATATCCTTCGTGCCAAGCCTAAATTTCAACTCGCCAGGTCCAACGTTGACGCGGTCCGTAATAGTACTAACAACACCGACTCCGCCCTTGTCCAACGACTCGATTTCAACTCTAAGCTTCTCTGCCAATACTGTGGTAGGAATATCCATATATCTATCGTTGATAACGCGCGCACGCTGCCATGGAAGCCGTTGAATAGCCGGAAAACCTCCTTTGGTGTCACCGGATGGCTCTGTCATATTCATGCCTTCTAACGGAACCTCTGCGATGATTTCTTCGTCTTTATGAATGTAGGTTCCAGTGATCATCTTCAGCAGTGTCTCGCGTTCCTTGTCATCGTTAAACGTCATGACCATTCTTCCTTTATAATTCCCATCGTGGAAGTCTAACTGGAGAACGGGGGCACGTTGATCACCACGGAGTAGAGCGAATTGGACGGGGACCTGTGGCAAGAACGAGTGCGTCACACCGCTAAGCGTTCGTATCCTTGGTCCGGTAACAACAGCAACCCGGAAACCTCGGTGGAATGTCCTGGGTCCCGTCGGACTGCTTTCCTTCAGGAGCTTCTCGAACAAGCCTATCTCACATTGTCCTACCGGTTCCTTAGGGAACGTCCTGCCTTGTGGGTTCGAATCGAAATAGTGGAAGCCACGGAGCGACGTCGTATGCTTGGTAGTCTCATCTCTTCGCGGATATAGGTAAGATTGGACTTTGGAGCTGAAATCGTACATACTCCATAGCATCTTAAAGTCTTGCTGTGAGCACTCAATCGCGAGCATGAAACCTCGGGGTAGCTTAATCTCAAGTCGGCAAGCTTCCGATCTCCATCTGACATCCTGCCACGTCGGGCCTGCGTTCTTGTCTGACTGTATTCGCAACGAGACGGAACCATTCTGACTTGCGATGATGAAATTCAGGTTCGGGTCGGTTTGTGCTCGAACAATAGACAACATACAAGGGAAACGAGTTTGTCTCGACTCCACGCCCTGCTCCATGAAGAATACATCGGCTATCACTCGGCCGTAGTTAAAATGCTTGGTCGTATCGCCAAGAGGCAAAGCCTCTAGTGCTTCCATGGATCGGGTGGGCTGCTTGGCAGCTGCGAGGGCAGAGCCCCATATTCCGTTAAGAAGAGCGATAATATCTTGGCTCACTGATGGGTACTCTAGAAAGATGAACTTATCCATCGTCTGAGGAAGGAAAGGTTCTTCGGGTGGTAGGAAACCATTACGCTTCATAGACCCAGAAAGCTTTCTCAAGTTGGATATCAATGCTTGCCTAACATCGCCTAGCTCGCCGTCTACAGGGCTATATTTGCCTTCCGCTATCTCAGGGAGTGCATGCTCCATTAGCCAGTATCCTTTAGCTAAATCGGTATAAGCTTGGTATCGGGCTATAAGCAGTCGAGTCTCGTCTGGATTCGTTGGACGACTTCTAATAATTGTCTCCAACGAAGTTCTCCCCTTCAAAAACCACCAGAGCGCTGCTCGACACATATCCTCGGGTCGAGAACTTCCCAAGGGTCTAAATTGCTCTGCATGGAGACGAAATAATTCATACAGATGCTTCGTGCGGGCGATGAAAAGCTCTAGTGCATCATCACCAGCTGAAGCTGATACTACCGTATCGTGGAGACTTCGGTTAGTCTTCTCTGGCGAAGGCGGGAAGAATCCACGTGAGCCAGAAGTTTGGCTAACTGGCGTGGCCTTGTGAGAGGCAGGGGACGTTGAATGGATAGAATTCGAATACTGGGACGAGGGACTCTCGCCGGTATGGGTTGTATTTATAGGTGTTTCATCAGGTGACACTGGTCGTTGTGTCATGACAGGCACCATATCGAAGTCTGGTAATGCGTCCTGAGATGATATAGGAGGTAAAGGTGATCTATTGGAAGATCCATAGGATTGGTTTTGGTGTATATCGTGGTAAGAAGGAGGGTTTGGTGATCTAAGTGAAGGACTTTTCATCGGCCCTTGTTGTATCGGTGATGGCTTCAATGGTGATCTAGTAGACTGAGTTCGCAATACCGAGGAAACGGATTCCTGTAACGAGGGAGCCGCTGATCTGGTAGACATGGATCTTTCCGGAGGGGGCGTCGGTTCCTGCATAGTCGGTAACGTCGGTTGTTTGTGGCGTAAGGTAGTCTCTCGGATTGGTTCAGGAGATGAAGCTGGGTCGTCCCACTCGCGCTGAGAGTTGGCGCTGGCACTCCTCATCGCCATTCCCTCGGCTTGCCGTTGCTCCTGTTGATGAATCTCGATGAAAGAACGACGATTTTCATCTTTTCGACTGGAAGACGTATCCAGGAAATTGGAAGCCCGAGAAGATTCCCCCGCGGGAACAGCACGAGGCTTCGGGGGTTCGGGTAACGAATAAGGAGGGGGCTCGTCCGGTTGAAAATCTGAGATTGTGCTAAAGCCTGTCTGCGTCCTACGTATCGGACCGGGTACGAATCCACCATCATCCTTCTTTTGTGTTTCTTGGAAAGCCCCTACTTGTCTAGCATATTGGTGGCCCTCTTTTGTAGGCGGGATAGGTGCTGAGAGTGGTACAGATTTAGATCTCTTTCTCCTGCCGATCTCAGCCACCATAGTCTCACACTCATCACCACCCTCGCCAATGATCTCGGGGTATGTATCGGCGAAACGAACGACGAGGTTTTTATGTTTCCTTGGTCGTGGGCTATGTGATCGTGCCCGTTGGGCGAGGTGGGATTTGCTTTCGACTTCGAGTGTTTGCGGAAATCGGCTAGCCTTAGACGTATCGAGGGCGAGAGCCGGTGGGCCCCTCGGGGCAGTAGCTGGGGGTGGAGGAAGAGGATGATTAACCATCAAACGGTCCGAGTGACCGAGGAAGTCGGAGATTTCGTTTGCACTCTCTTCGTTGGTCATTTTTCTATCTCTAGTTCCGCTACCACCAAATAACTTCCCCATGAAACGATCCCTTCGTCGGGCGCCTTCGGAGGGTGCATCATTCTCCATCGTCGACTGTGATTTGGCGGGGTACGATAGCATGTGTCTCGAGGAACCATCAATCTGCAAAGCCCCCAACGTTTGCGTCTAGGCAGAGCTAGGTTGGTAGCTGTCAATGGTTGTAATTAGATTAGGAATCGATGGAATAGTGAGATGGATTAGCAGGGCCAATGCCAGATGTCAAAAGCTAATGTTCTTCTGCTGGCGTCGTTTGTTGGTCGAGAAGAAGCACCCAAAAGTTTGGACTGAAGATTGACAGGAGTAGTTGCCGTAGAAGTGAGTAAGGGTGTATGGCGTATGAGTATGAATGTGAGTGTGTGTGTTGTTTACTTCTGTGTGTCCAAGTGTCCCCAGGTCCACCATTCGATTCGAGATAGCGAGATTGTTAATGTTTAATTTAGTTTGGCTGGGATCGTCGTTCATCAAGGGGGGTAGTTGAATAGTAAAATAATGATACACCACCACAGGCATACAATAGGGAAACAGCCAGACAAAGTTGTTAGTTTCGCTGTGTTACCCACTATAAACTACCGAAGTAGCTGAAGGCCCTTGAAGGTGTTTGAAGGTTTGTCCCAAGGTGTTAGGTGGCGTTGGAATGCGAATAAACATCTATAATCTATCCATAGATCACGGATGTTACTGGGTATTCCATAAATATGGATTGGATGTGGAAGCAAGGAAGGTCAATGAAGATGGTAGGATGGTGTAAAAAAGGAGCCGGAAGAAAGTTTGGAACTTTGGAACGTTGGATACTATGGCAATATCGGGCCTGTCGCACTTTGCACGTCGCACGTGTGCTTTGTTAAGAATTGGAATTGAAGGTGTGTCGTGTGTCACCTCAGGCCTGCTGGTTGAACTTTCTTGTTTTATTTCTGGCTCTGGAGGTCTGGCAGGTGCGAGTCGACTAGCAAATGATTTTGCTATGAATTGGTCGTGCAGCAGTTGCAGATCGCCCAGTTTCAGGTACAGATACTGGAACCTTACCCAGGCGGAGCCCGCACTTTTTTATTTTATTTTTTTTCGAAGTCCCGTCCCGAGATTCCAAGTTTCGTTCGACACATCAAATGCTAATGCAATTGCACCTTAACCTTCTTCACGAGCGTCGAAGGCTTAGATTCAGATATCACGAGAATCGTAAATATCAAATTAGCTACATCCATACATACATCATATGTACAATGCACATGTACATATATAGATGTTGGTTTTAATGGGGGTCTCCCTGCAAACCCAATTATCAATCGATTTCTTACGTGTAAGTCTAAGATCAATTTGTACGTAAGTTACCTGTACCTGCACCCTGTCTTGTGTAAGGACGAATCGAATTAAGCCCTGGCATTGGACCCCTCTGTCCCCGCTTCGAGGCGTCCGCCAATCAAGGTACTGTCAAGTTACAGGGACCACTCTATTCTTGGCGCGGTACCTTTACGAAGCACTAAAAGCAACTATACTAATCGTGCTAAGAGGGTAGGGGTGATGGCCTTATCGAGGAGCTGATTTGAAGCGTCGGGTCCTTGTGGCTGACCTAACCATGAAACTAACTACCCACCTAAATACAAAAAAGTAATGCCCCTCTAAAAATGACGAGCTAAGCAGTCCTCTGTTTCTTCTTTCTTACATACAACTACAAAATATAGCGAAGCGAACTAAAACACCAACCAAAAATAATCACACACCTAGATTCCCAAATCAGATTCCGGCCCTGAACTAAGGCGGGTAAGGCGACAGGGAGATCAGCAAATATATGGCGTGCGAACGCATAGCCGCCGTTCTGGATTGATCGGTTTTCTCGGCCCCTATTGACATCTATATTATCAATGCTACGGCGCATGTTACGGCCTATCCCTGGTACTAGGAGAATCTGATAGCCTATTGCTGCGCACCGCCGAGGTCCAATTTCATACATACATAATAGTTGTCCGTTGCATTTACCTAGTAGCTAGCGAATTGTTCGACTTTCTTCTCGGCCTTTTCTCCGTCTATAGCTACCTACATACCTACCTAGCTCGCAATATCGATGCCATATTCACCGCCCACTTCGATTTTAACAAGGCGCAGGGCTCGTGTCTGCTTCGTAACAATTTACTAAAGCGAGGCTATGCGGAATATAGGCCTCGACCACTTATCCATATGTCGATATGGCATTTGTGCTATTCTAGCCGAACTTCTATAGCAGCGATGATACTCAAGCCTGTCAAACCTTGTCAAACCCTCTGTCGGGATATATTTGGCGAGTTTTGGTAAGGCTGGTCAAACGCTTCGGATTAGACATGCAGCAAAGACGACCTTGGGTGACATCGTAGATTGGGGGCTGCAAGATGGCAGATCTGATGGTGCCGGGCTGACTAGTGAGATTGGACGCGAGAAACGTACAGCTTAGTCTTGTAAATGATACGACCAATCTAGGTAGTCCGATTCAGATAGCCTACATATTATCGTAGCGACCCGTAGGCCCCGTCTATGATCACACCAACGGTGCGGTTCTCGGTCTCACCGGTGTCACTTCACACCTCTGTTCACAGACGGCAGTGTGTACGGGCCGTGAAGCCATATCGGATTTTGAATTACCATCGTCGGCAATCGAAAAGTCTTTCAGCCTATCTAGATGAAAGCCATCATTCCTTTACAGCTTGTCTAGCCTTACCCTCCCGCATTTTTCTCAACATGTGTATTTTCGGCTCCATCTTCGGGCCAACCCACCAACCACCAGTCAGCGCTTTAACAGTGTCCCTTGCCTTCCTTACCAAAGCACCTCTGCCGAATACTCTGTCTTGGCCACTTTCAATATCGCCTCCTGACGGTTTACTTGGCCTTATTAGCTCGACCCCGGCAAACCCTTCGACCACTCCGACTGTCTCCCATGGACCGATGATTTTGCTCGGGTCTTCGGCCAGTACGTAATCAAACTTCTCCCAGAATGATGGGTTCCGTAAAGTGCTCTCATCCTCAGTCTTATCATAATTAAATGTTATCTCATTAGCGGGACGCGGGTCATCAGGATAGTAAGGGTGTTGTCCGAATAATGTTACTCCCGTCATGCACGACAACACATCTGTATGAATCGTGACCGTTTGAAGGTCAGAAGAAGAGGATGAAGTAATGAGCTTCCGGAGTTCCGAAAGTGCCTCGCCCCCCGGGTAATTGAGAGAGGATATGACGAGCATGGCGGCACTGATGCTAAACGAAACAACTACCGAGCCGACAACTGCGACGGAAGCTAGTAAGAAAGCGACGGATTTGTTACGTCTCGTAAAGATATAATTCGCGGCTAAGGCCGCCGTTGCCGTTAATGGTGGCGCAGCGTAAAAGATGAACCGGGCTTCCTTGTGTGGCTGCAAGGAGTATATGGCTATGAAAAGAAGACTAGGAATTACCAACGGCAGCGCCTTATTTCTTGTCCCGTCGTTCCAAAGTGCGTAGGGGATAAGAATAAATGTGCTTAACGGGTTCGTGAGGATCTTGGGAATCGCCGATGTGAAGTAGTAGTGCCAAGGGGAAACTCCCCAGTCGGATGAAGAGCCCTGGAGAACATTAAAAATGAATCCCCATAGTTCCGGCCATAGCGGCTTCTGCCAGAAATAGGAATCAACCGGTACTGTTAAAATCAAAGACATGAGGAAGAAGACGATGAAGGGAGGGATGATTCCTCTCAATGATATATGAGAACGGTTTAAGCCATAGAGCGTTGTGGTTATGAGGAGGATAGCCAATTCCGATCGAAATACGGCAGTAGCCATTGTCAGGTATCCAATAGTCAACTTATAACGCCAAACCCTTATTTTAGCATCAGGTTCTCCCATTAGTTGTGAAAATGCCAATGTTGCTGCTTAAGATTAATATGAAGCCCTTCTCAAAGATGAAATGGAGTATCATGTCAAAAGGAGGCACTCACTCAAGCCGAAAGCAAACATGTTGGGTAGCGTTCTAGAAGCGTAGAATATAATATGAAACTGCCCGAGCTGCAGTAACGCATACCACCTCGCAGTTGGCTTGCCGAAGGCCCGTTCCACGTTTGCTTTGAACACCAGCAGTGCGCCGGCATTAAAAAGTCCTAGAAGACCTCTCACGATAAGTTGCGCATACTGAAATCCTACCAGCGCAATGATCGGCTGACCAATTCCAGCCAAAAGAACGGAGCCAATGAAGGTGCGAGGAACCGCGCCTGGGAAGTCAAAGTGGTCATATCGTGACGAGAGCCGTTCATATATATTTGTAGTTGGAGTTCCGTATACGAGTATATCATGAGTCGCTTGAATATTGAAGGATTCTTCGACTTTAGTGTAAGGCGCCACCAATAGATGCGTAAGAATCAAGGCCGGTATTGCCAAAGATAGGAGTATATCTATAACAATCGTTAATGTGCTTTTTCGGACTTAGAGAGCTCATACAGCTAAACACTGGATACACACCGAAGGCTGCCATTTTGACAGTAGGGGCACATTTAATACATAAAATCAGTTAAAGAAAATTCAAGAATGAGTGACAGCGATTCGGATCATGTCGTCAAAATTCCATTGTCGACAGACCTGCTGTTGCACGATTTCAATTCTCTTTTTATTTTGAGATGTTGATCTTCGTGATGAGTACAGATTACATAGGTACCTACGTACCTGCATAAGTGTCCCTGCACTTTGATTCTTGTGGCTGACATGTGGCTGTGTGGATCTTTTAAGGTTGAGTTTTGCTGGCCAGTTTGTGCAACCCGTCGCCGCACCGTTGACACCTGTCCTAGCTAAAGTACTTACCTGCTAGGTACCTTAGTACTTTAGGACAACATTTCCAAGATCATTGTTTGAATAGTAAATCGCACGCCTCCTTACCTCCCAACCTGAAATCTCCCATGTTTTCCGACCTCAACTTGCCAAAATGCTGCTCCTTGGTAATCTTCTCTATGGTGAGATATCACTTTCTCGATATCTGGCTAGTACACAGTAGCTAATACAACATCAGTCTCGATCCTTCTCGTAAACGCAATCGCGATCTTATCCGAAGACCGTTTCCTAGCACGAAGTATGCGCCAACCCAACTTCTATACTACATCGACCTTATAGATCTATACTGACTTTCCTCGTTACATAGTAAACCTCTCATCTGCCTCCTACGATCCTGCGTTTGGTGCCGGCCCCGATTCCCAGAGCGTAAAGGCAAAGGTCATCAACCTGATTGCTAGCGTACGAACACTGATGAGGAGTATGTGCCGAAAACCCCTTTACTTGTGGAATGCTATCGCATAGGCCGGAAATACATAGGACTAATCGGAAGTATAGTTCCACTAATAGCGATTAATACGTTAATAATAATCTACGAGCTGGTCTTAGGCTAAGACGAGAACATAACATCATGAAACGCGATGAGAATATAAGGGCGCATTCGATTTGATACAGGCGTTTAGGTACATGTACACTTCGGTTTGGCGGGGCATGATCAAGAAAAGATCGGGTAGGCAGAAAGTCCTGTTACGCATAGGGGTCGAATCATAGTGACACCGCATACCATATCGATGATATCACATTAGGATTTAGATCAAATTGATGGCTTTGGTAGCTATCGAGTATTTTCTCTGCTTCCTCTGCTCCTAGTCGAGGGCCTGGGCTACTACGCCTGGCCTTATTATACAAATATCCGTAGTACTATGAGCAAACCTAACCCTCGAGGTTGAAAGAGTTAGGTATAGCTACCATAAAAGTAGCCCTGCTCTACAGAGTATCCAAAACAAATTTCAGCTTTGGCACATCTTCTCTGTAAATGCTCAAGAATCGGCGAATTTCTTTTTTTGATGCTCCCAAAACTCCATATATGCTGCGCCCCTGATGCCGTTTTACTTTGGCATGTGGGCCAGTATCCCGTTGAATGTGAATTCCGTAACTCCAGCTAATGGGTATTCTTATGAGAGGTGACTATGGCTCTTCTTCCGACCAAGGCTAAAACTGAAGCTCTTCTTGAGCTTATGTGTCTCTGGCTTGTCATGGGCGTGTGTTGCGCTTTCTCCGTTGTGTCCATTTTCGGAGACGTCCAAGCTATCCCGCTTTGCCCTGTCTTTGCTAAGAAACCCGAAGCTTTTCCTCGACATAGATTTACTGCCCCTATTAGGTTTTGGCAGTGATGGAACACTGTCTTCTTGCTCATTACGCTTGGCTTCCTCTTCTTCGGCTATCTTTTTGCTTGCTTCAAGGGCTTTCTTTAGGTCATCTTCTTCAGCCTTTCGGGCTTCGCGCAACCGTACCGAGGACTCTTTGCGCAGCTTTTCCTTAGCCTTCAGCTCTTCCTTCTCTGCTACTTTCCTTGCTTTTTCTTGAGCCTTAGCTTCTTTCTTTTCCCTACTCTTTTCCTCTTTTGATTTTGAGTCTCTCTTGACTGTATTTACTCTCGCTGGGAGTGGGGGAACGGGTGGCGCTCCTGCGCCATCAACCTGAGGTGGCAGCGCCGGCGAAGGAATTGTTGAATTGATGATCATGTCAGGTGCTGTGGCAGCATGGTCCAGTATCAGCCCTTCAGGCTCTTCATGTGCTCGGTTTGGTTGTGTTAATTGTCTCGATAACCCAGGGACATGTCCGTTGGGATGGCCATCCTCCTGAGCGACTCCAGCTTTCTCGCTAGCTATCCTAACTTCTTCGAGACCTTCAGCTTCCTGCTCAGCCCGGACTTTCTCGAAAGTAGTTTCTTGATAGAAAAGTACGTATGCGCAAGCCATACCTGGCTTGTCACCAAAGAAGTTCCTAACATAATGCTTGTCAACCGGCTCGACCATCTCATCGTCAAACAAGAGCCAACCTCGGTCCTCTGTTTTGATGACCGAAACATAATGTCCATGGTAGGCATTACCGCCAATGTGAATGACGACTGCATATAGCTCGTATAATCGATCCGGATCTTCCGCATCCTCAGTCGTATTAAACATTCGTAGCTGGTATGGATAAACCACTCGATGGAATAGTTTCTGTAACCGGCTATAATCCTCAGTATACTTAAATCTTTTTAGGTGTAATGCTAGCACCTTGGGTAATCGTTTGATCTTCATGCGCTTTTCAGCTTCTTGCAAACCTCCACAATGATCGCAGTGGAACTTATTCCGCTCACATAGCATCTCTTCGGCCGAGAACTTCTGTAAGCAAGAAGTCACCGAAGTGTGCTCCTCTAAGTCAATTGATAAATCGAGAAACGTCTCGTCGCGCTGAGATGCGGTCTCGCATGTGAGGCATTTCGTCTCTGATGTTAATACTCCTTCAAAAATATCATGCACCCACCCTGTCCCTGGAGAATTTGTGCCATTCGAGGTAGTTTTAGCGACTGCCCCTAAGGCAGCTTTGAGAGATTCTTCGACGCCCTCATTGCCAAGGAGTGCTTGTTCATTCAACAGTCTCTTGGCTGTGTTCTCAACATTTGATATGATGTCGTTTAAAACGAGTCCATAAAACTCGTGGGCGTCCTGGTGCATCGAATTTCGAAACATTTCGTTGTCACGCTTGAAAATTTCGAGGAATCGTTGTGGACTAAGGACCCCCGTACGAACAGTACTATCAACCAGCGCCATGAAGATATCTCTTAAGCCGGTGAATGTGCATTCATCCATGCCGAAAGTTTCATGACTTTCTTGTGCCAACTCTAATATGGGTCCCTTGAGCATGGCCTGCTTCTTCTTATACTCTGGGGTATCTGGTTTATCTTCCGGCCGAATCGGCTGAGCCTGGCCCGAGTTAATCTGTTTCCTCCTCTCCATAGCTTCTGCTGCAGTAAGGCCTTTCTTATGTCCGTTTGCGCCTCCGTGAGCGCTTCCGTTCGCGACCGGTGCTCTTATTTGAACATTGACTCTGGGACGGTTGCCATTGGGGGTACTCGACGGCGACAGTGGTGGAAAATTTAAGACCTGTTCTCGAAATGGTACAGTATAGTACAAGGCTTGGACGATCGAATTGCAATAACTATGCTCTAGTCAGAGTTAAATTCCTTCAGAGTGTAGAATATTTTTACCAAGTGTTTCCAAACTATACACTTAAAGTCAGTTTCTTGATATAGCAATACAAATAATTTATAAGCAGGACTTACATTCTCCATCCCAAAGAATTTGTCGCTTCCATCTTGCCGTAGTGCGCCGGTATTTTGAAGCATCTTCTCCAATGGAGTTAACTCCGGAGCAGGTTCTTCCTTTTTCTTTTGCGCATCTTTGCCTGCCGAACCAGACGCCGCCTAGTATCGCGTCAGCATACTCAGCTATTATACTAACAACCCAGGACTCCGAGGACACCCTATATTATGAAGATGCGCCCGTCTCAGTAGGTATTGAGTTGTGGTTCGACGACTTACGGCGGTGCCAGATTTCCATATGTTCAGGAAACTCGCCATTGTACATATACAAGCGACCGAATTAAAGGGGATAGCGCAAGTTCGGTCGGGACGAGCCAGCGTCGGAGCGCGGCGGAAGGTCAGCAGGATAGGACAGATTCGACAGCGACAGTCATCCGAGGGGTTCTTTTTTCTCAGTACTGGGTAGTGAACGATAGGTAGTTAAATCGCTACATAAAAGATATTATTTATCGCTCTTGAAAGCGTACTCTGGGCGTGGGAAATTCGAGGGATCTATTCGTCGTCTCGGCTTTCAAGTTCCACCGGATCGTCAATCAGATAGCTTCGGCAACTAATGGTGTGGTGTTCGTCTAAGGCAGGTCGGCAACTTTTCTTTGTATTCGATAGAACCGATATGGCCGACTTGGACTTTTTAACAGCGAAAACTGATAAGATGACAAATGATGTGTCAAAAGAGAAAGATTCGTGCGAGAGTTTGTAAAAGAATCGCCAGCGAAGAATCGAAGGAAGAAGCGAGTGACAGCTGCTGGTTTTCGAGGGAGGAGGATTTGGATTACCTATTCGATCGGGTCGGGGATTGGATGGGAAGTATGGGAAGTATTGAATGTGTACGAAGTTACGAAGTACACACACTCAGCACACTCAGTGCTGGAAGGAACCGGGGAAAGTGATTGTAGGTACGGGGTGGCTCTTGCCGCTGGGCATTGGTGCTGGCGGTGCCACTGAACAACCTGAGAATCTGCCTGTGCTACGCTCTAACCAGTACTTTCCTCCATGTACCTGGGACGCACCTCCGCTGACCCTCGCTAACCCAACACCTCCATTTTAGCACTTTAAAAGCCTGGAGATTTGGAAAAGATGGGGTAATTAGTGCTTAGCCCTAGTGTCTTCTCGGACTAACACCCATTTGTATATCCACTGACCGAGGTGGGCAGTGGGCAGTGGATAACGGGCAACAGTTCTTCATTCAAGTTTTATTAATCTCGTCGTGTGTCGGTAACTCGGGTCCTTCCAATGTTAAGTTTCGGGTATGTATACTATCATGTATGTACAGTACATGCATATACTTCAATGTCAATATTGTCGTAACTTAGAAGTCATCAATCTGCAATATTCCAATTGAGTTGCGGTTTCTTCCATTAGTTTAGGCCACTGGCTAAGTTCGTCGGAAGTGAAGATTTAAACAGACTATATGTAGGAACAAACTTAAAATTCATTAACTTTGCTTCCAAGATACATGCTAGTACTATAAAAAAGATAACCAAACCGCATTCGCTAAATGAACAAAAAAGCTAAATCTCATCTCTTACTACTCTCTCCGTGTTTAATCTTGGCCCGAGGTTTACTAAGTCCAGTAGTTTTTTTAACGCGACAACCAGTCGGGCTTCCGATCCGATTCCAAAAACGGTAGTTTTTCCATTTCCATTAAGGGGATCAAGGGGATCAAGGGGATTCGTCACGAACTACACCAAGGATTTATTATATTCTAGAGTTAACAAGTTAGTTCACCTTCCAAGATATAAGTCTTGATCCGTTTTAATCCGCTTCTATTTGTCTCCATCCGTCTCCATCTACTTCCTATCTATTCCTATCTATTCCTATCAGCCCAACATTTCTTCTCTTCCCACTTTACTGTACTTACTCTTTTTTAATTCGGAGATTTCCCGCTTAGCGATTCCTATCTTCTTCGTAGCAATCGGAGCTTTCTGGTTTGTACAGTACTGCGACCTTGAAATATTGAAATCTATCAGGTCTAATGTTACAATTGGCAAGCGGCGAGATCGCTAAGTGGGGGGACCGGGGGATCATTTCTTGGGACTTCTCAGTTGATGTCTCACTAGCTCCACTTGCCACGCTCCCAGGCAGGCCAAGGCGTCATCAGCGCTTTGTGGTTCGACCATTCTTATAAGTTCTAGACTTGAAGTGGAAGGTGATCACCACAAACCTACTAGGGACCGCTGGTCCCAATGCTACGGATACGGGCCAAGGACCCCATCATTTTCCTCGGTCTTCCGGCCTTGATATTGCTGACGATATTCTCAAATATACATAAAGAGAATGGCCGTGGTTTCAAATCCTAACGAAGCAGTGTCACCGCGCTCTACGTCGTCAGTGCTGTATCGTTGCGCTGCCACCACCGCCATCGCTGTAGGTTGTAAGACGGTAACACGCGTCTCGCTGCCGCAGATCATATCGGGCTACTTCTCCGCAAGGCATCGCTTCCCTGCTAGCTTGGCGTAGTAGTGCGCGTGCTAACTAACTTAGGACAATCTGATTGTCGAATCTTGTGGGGTTATACCCGCCAACAACGGTGGTGACGGACAGGTATGGAGGGAAACCCATATAAGTATTGCTGGTCATACGCAATAAGGACGGGGATCGTTCGCAAGCTGGGACCCGAACCTTACCAACGACCCTCGCTTGATCACCAAGATGTGGTCCTGCAAGTGCTCTCGAAAGGCAGTCTGGCCCCCTAGATAGGCTGACGAACGCACTCGGCCGAGATTAGCCATCTCGATTGCGGACGAAAACTGCGAGTCGCCGATTTGTTACTGCCAAAAACGCCCAGACATTTGTATTCCGTCCACTACCACCATCTTCAGATTAGAAGGATTCTAATATTTAGATGAAAGTCCTGCCCAGAGACTACTAACGGGAGGACCTGAGGTTACACACTTATTAAGCTATGGCTGCCGTTGGCTAATGCCGCTTGGGTTTTCTTGTCACTTTAATGCACTCTTGGCTTGGTTCCCAGACGATCTGCACAAAGACAGAACCGAGGAAGCGCCGCCTTGCATTTGGAGCAACCAACGAGCAAACCCGTCACGAGCGAGTTGCAGAGCAGTGTGGTTGCGCATCGCGCGGAACTGCGCGATGACGGAAACCGAACCACAGCCATGTCTAAGTCCATGTGGCAGGCCTGCAAGGGCTGACATGCTTCGATCACCCTCATAAGGCGTCTTCTAGAAGGCAGCGATACCCTCGTGGGTTACAATACCGCGTGCGTGCGACCCTAATCTGATGCATCTGAGGCCTTTTTTCAAGGACGAGGTCGAAAGCAGCCCATCTCGTCGTGGCTGAAACCCCCACTTCGACCAATAGTAGCTGTCATTATAGCCTACTTTATATTATCGATGGCAGCCCATTATAATTCGGATGCGTCGCTACCTATCAGTAAAGTACCTAACCAATAGCCGCAATCCGGCTTTTAGGACGTCGGGTAGTATATAAACCGGCATACCCGATTACGTTGGGAAAATATCTCACATTTGGATCAAGATATTTCTCAAAGACATGATCCCAATCTATAAGATAACCTGTTGATTGGAATTGAAGTGTTCAAGACACTGCAGTGTTACTGAATTCAGGCTTCATTTATTGGTTTAGCTGATAGTACCTACTAGGTAGGTACCTAACAGATAAGAGGTAGGTCGGTATATAATTGAATAAAAAGCGATCTGTGTCTACCCAAGTCAAACGAGGACAAGATAAGATAGATTGAAGTAAAACGCTCAACCTGAGTCTTGCTTAGTTCTATTTTTGATGGGTACCTAGATATATATGGCATAACGCCAAAACCTCCTTGCATACCTACATAGTAGATAGGTAGATATCTAGCAAACTTATAGAGATTAAGCCTCTATACACAAACACTTACATCCACAATTACCAAGGTTCCGAACTAAGATAAACCACCTCTAACAAGGAATATGGGGGTAAATCGAGATACGCATAGATACCCACTAGATAGTTCAAATCATATAGGGCCTTCAAGTGATACTACATATATGATATTACAACTTTACAATTTCGGACAATAGGAAAGTTGCTGAGACAGAACATGGCTATGTACCTACGTAATACGGCAAGGTAGTCACTATCACTACAAACTCCCAGAATTGAAACCGACCCTACGTTCACTTGACAGTCGATCAGATCAGCCAACCAAGCACCTAAATCTCTTCTATGACCTCATGTTTCACTTATTTCTTCTGCTCGGGGGGTGCGGCTCCACCGGTCGTCGGGAATCCCATGAACATCTTGAAGTAGTCCTATTACATAGTTAGCACGGCGTCTTCCCAATGCAATTCAAAGTGATAAGAAGAGGAAAAGGGAACTTACGTAAATCATCCACTGGAGACCAGTCAAGGTACCAATCATGACAATTCGAACCGGTAGACCGTTCCACAATCCCATGAATCCAATGTCCCTGTAATTCCTCGCGACGGCAGCTCCGAAGGCCTCACCGGCCCCGCGGTTAGCATTCAACTTACTGACCAGAACGTCAGCCGGGTGGGATACGATAGCGCACAGGATACCAGCGAGGTATCCACCGGAAAACGAAACCGCCGTCTGCGCGCCCTTCCCATAGTCGCTCTTCTGGCCCGGCAGGTTCTCGTAGATCTTCTCGACGATGGTCTCGAACGAGGCGAACTTCATCATCGTATACGGGATCTGTCGTCCCCAGAGCGGGTACAAGCCCTTGTACAAACCACCAACGCCCTCCGCGGCCGTGATCTTGCTGATGCCATCTAGGGTCCCCTTGTACGGCGGGGGAATGGTAGTCTGCATGCGCACCTTGACGGCCTCGAAGGGGCAGAGCGCGAGATCGGCGAGGAACTCGGCGGACGCGGACGCGGTCAGGTATAGTACCGTCTTGTACTTATACGCGTTCTCCGGGCCGGCCAGGTCTGAGTACTTCTTCTTGAAGTACTCGTACCAGCCGTACTTGAAGGCGCCCTGCGCCGAGTACCCGAACAGCGTCGGGCTCCAGCCCGTGAAGATGCCGCGGAAGCCCTCCTGTCGGAAGATCAGGCCCCAGGCCTGGAAATTGCCCTTGTACAGCTTCGCGTCGACTTGTCGCCGGCACTTGACGAGGTCGAGGGGCGTTACGGCCGTGTGGGTTAGGCCCTGCGCGAGACGAGAGATAAAATGTGAGTTTGATGGGTCCACACGGACTTAAGGGGGTTAAGGACGGGGTTTTTGGTTTTAGCTTACGCAGGCGAGGAGACCGCCGAAAGTGGCGGCGGCGTAGAAGGTGGGGGTGTAGAGCTCCAATTGCTTCTTGCCGGTCGCGCCGCTGGCCTTGTCGAACTCTTGCTGGGCTTCCGTGCTCAGCTTCTGGTTTTTGGCGTCGTCGACGACGGAGTAAGCCATGAAGAGTTCGGGACGTGCTTGGCGCGGAGTGGCTTTGGGAGCCGGGGCGGTCCGGGCCCGTTGGTTTAAGGGCGAGCCGAAGGACTGGTGAAGGACATGTTGATTGGGGAATAGGAACGACATTGTGATGGTATCTACAATTTTGCAATTAGTACGATGTTGGTTGAATTGATATCTAGGTAGATTGGGCTGTCGAGTTAGAAATAGCTCAGTCAAACAACATACCCGTTTCCTAGAGATTATAGGTATGATCCTATCACGATTGAATCGGTCGCAATGTCCAGTGCTCTGGTATCAAACCACACTGTCGCGATGAATGGGTTCAATGTGCCGAAGCGAATTAATGTTAATCACCAACAAAGGTTAGGTGGAATAAAATGAGATTTACCAGGGAAGAAGGAAAGATAACCAATAGCCAAGGTCCAATGACTCTACTCCAACACCTCCTTCCTTTCAATTATCCGAGTTTACTCCTCGGGTTACATCTAGTATTATGTCAGGCAAGTCAGGTAACTTTTCTATACCACACCATAGGGAAGGTACATAGGATCCCGTTTAAGAGCCCGAATTCCGATTAAGTCATTAACTTTACTTAAATAAGAAACCGATTCCTAGCATCCTTTACCGCAAGAAATCAATTCTAACCTGACATGGTAAATCTTCAGCATGTTCGCGCTATGTAAGTAAGCACTTGGACTTCTTTTGAAGATGAGACATCTCGATTTAGTGACGACGGGGGGGCTGGCAGGGCTGAATGGGTCAACGGGCTCAGAGCTTTAGCCAATGATCGAAGGGTGATTCCGATTTAATGGAGCTTTAAATTGGGTATACGGAAGATACAGGTACGGAAACAGGAGTTAGGTGTATTATAAAAGCCGTGTACCGATAGGAGTATAAGAGCTGTCAACAACCTGAGCTATTTTCTACCCTTAAATCAATAAATAAATATAAAAAAAAGATCTCATCTAAAGTTTCTCAAGATGATCTTCGATACATGCATGTCATGTCTTTTTAATTACTCCAACTCTTACCATGTGAAAGAGATAGCTCTAGGAACACAAGCTCTAAAGAGCGGCTATAAACGCTTGCGGGGGGTTATTACCTAAGTCAAAGCCCCACTTAGGCTTGCAATTCAAGATGATCTTCCGTCATTTTAGACTCCACCAAAACTAAGTTGAACTAAGTCTAATATTTCACCACTATCGAATTCCGATTCTAACTACGCCCGTAAACCTCTCAAGACGATCCATATTGTGACGAAGCTACCTATCTAAACGTGAGAGGAATTTGTGTGGATACAGACCGATCTATCGTACAGCAAGAAGACCCAGTGCAGTGGAATAAATTACAAGGCTCTACTATTAAAAGAAGATCAAGCGGAGCTTATCACCGTAATCCCACACCTACAACACATATAAAACCTCGATACACGAACATGGCGCAAACAGTCAAGGCGTCCGCGCATCTCGGCCCATCACCTCTTGGGAGCAAGCCATTTATCTCCAAATGGTCATCGCGATATAGAGGAGTAAGATACTAGCCCCTTAACCAACCAGCGGAGTCAAGCCCGGACTCCGCAAGCCACCTCACATAGTAGCAACTATACACACATCCCCCCATGCATACTTCCAATTACCAACCCAGAACTCACATACACACCCATTCACATATACCCAACAAAAGCTAACACCCAAAACCAGGCAACAGTCCAAGACCTCGAACCCCCCTCCGCCCTCTCCCTCAACCCAACCGACCCCATCTCCCTGGCCCTCCTCTCCGCCTTCGAGCGCGACTACACGCACCTCACCATAATCGACGCCACAACGCGCTCCCTCCTCGGGTACATCGCGATTCCCGCCCTGCAAGCACAACTCGACTCCGGTCGCGTGCAACCCAACGACCCGCTATCGAAAGCGATGGCGCGGTTCGAGCGGAAGGGGAAGAAGTACCGCGTTATTACTATGGCGACGCCGTTGGAGGAGCTGGAGGAGTTCTTTGAGGGCGGGGGTGTGGGACAGAAGCAGGAGTTTGCGGTGGTGACGGATGAGGATAGACGGTTTGTGTTGGGCGTTGCGACGAGGGCTGATTTGGAGGAGTTTGTGAAGAGGAGACCGGCTTGAGGGGGATGTTCCGGACCTACGTTTTGTGGATTCGCGTTTGGTGAGGAAGGGGGTGAGAAGTGCAGGGCAGATGCTTCAGAGTAAGAGGGAGTATGCTATACGTTGAACTACTTGAGCATGGATCGATATACGAGGAAATGGTGTGATAAGGGGGTAACCAAAATCGACGCATATAATGGAGACTGGCGCTATGGAAAGAGGTTGATTTGATACGTCGGACTTACGAGTTATTGATATTGAGGATTACTTCGAGGTATTCAACACCTCGGACTACGTTAGGTAGATTACGTTGACGATATATGCCTCATGTATGAGGCTTATTCAACAAAGAACGAAAGCACGTCTCATGCACACTTATAACTTCAACGTGAGTTGTATACACTTTACTAGAGATTTTGTGCTAGACATAAGAAAGTCAGCCGTGATTCATATCCCCTCTAATCTATCCAGCCTTATATCCAGCCCATCCGTTCCTCATAAAACTTCAATAGAATCGAATAGTCGACTTCCCGGCCAAGCCAAGCGAACTACCTAGTAGGTAGGCTGCACTCGCAAGCATGTCCGCTTACTCGTCCTCAGCAACCCAATCGTAAATCATCCTAAACGCAACATACTTATCCCCCTTCGCAATCACGATATTTCTCGCGTACCTCCTCTCCCCACCCACATCCTGAAACCCCCAAACCTGCAGCGCCGTCCAGCCATTATCCAGACTTTCCACATGATTCAAGATATGCGTCTCACCCTCCGGACCCCCCTTCTCCGCATCGCCCTCCAGCCAATCGCGCGACACGAAGTCATCCTCAACCCACTTCTTCTCAACCGCCTCCCCTCCCGCACTCACCAGCTTCTTCAACTCCTCGGCACTGATCCAGCGAGACCGACCTTGGACTTTTCCGAAGAGCCAGTCGCTGTGCTCGCGGAAGACGAAGTCTAGACATCGGTTCTCGGTGGTTCCCTTGACGCCCGCTGTGGCGATCTGGTCGATGTCCACGCGGGTTACTGTGGGGGTATCGTCGGCGGCGACGGCGGGGGGTGTGGGTGGGCCTTGGTACTGTTTTACGTGTAGGGTTACTGTTGTGTTGTTGATGGTCTTGCGGATTAGCCAGCCGACGTCTTGGAGCGCGAGGGCGGGCTCGACGCTGTCTGAGAGGTTTTTGTTCTGCGGGTGGTGTTAGCGGGTTCGTTCTGTCTCAAAGGTAGGTATCTATGTAGATTGGTTGGGAAAGAGGTATTTGTGGCGGCGGTCATCTCGTGCATGCTATGTCCGGTCGGGGACGACGGGATGAGGGTAGGTAGGTAGAGTGATGAGCGAGATATGAGATTGTGTCTGACTTACCAGAACCCACTTGCCGTTCAGATCTCCGATCGTCTTGTTCGCCGGGGCTGCCATGGCGTCTAATGTCTCGCTGCGCGGATGTGATGTGCTAATGAGACCGGAAGGGAAAGACAAAAAATCCAGGAGTGGCTTTTTATATTGATGACTTGGCAAAGCAACGCAGCACGCGATGAGGTCGTATTTCGCAACTGAAGAGTGCAACGAGAGTGAGAAAAACCAGGTTACGAGAGACAGAAAAAAAGCAAACCAGGAAAGGTCGTCAGCAAGTTGAAACGCAAGAAATTTGCGAGGAGGTCAATTGTCTCAATTTAAAGCTTTGGGGTTACTATTCTTGGTAATCACCTGCTTTTCTGTCTCGACGGCCAAAAGTTAATCGTGGGAGTGATCCCGAGGCAGCATTTGAACGCCGCTTCCCTAAGTCCTTCAGCTCAAATTCCTATTCGGGACCAAAACGTAAGAGCAGTCGCTGCCGGTCAGCATCCACATGTGGAGAGGGGTCGACTTTCCATTTCCTAATCAGGTATTGAGAAACATCGACGGCGGGATGGTTGCCCACATTGGTACTCAACCTGATGCGGGGTACGCTAGTACGTAAGCGGGCATAGCTCATACCTCATAGTGCTTCTACAAGGTGAAGGAAGACGCTATCGACGCTATCGACGGCGCCTCAGCCACCCGTTCCTGCCGTTCCTGCCATTGTATCACCTATGAAATGTACGAGCATTTTTTTGTATTAAATTTTGATTCTTCTCATCACAATCAATCACTTTTCATTTAAGGCACTATGTTGCTATCACATCACCCCAATCCGCTTATATTCCAGCCGATCTATTGATTCGACGTCTAAGACTACCTAGTAGGTACGTGTAACATATATAATTTCGTTAATCTCTCATCTACTTTAGTGTCATTTATTGTGATGTACTTATGTAAGCACGGTATACTGATTGGACTTGGAATTGTTGCTTACAGATTTAGTATGTATGTCAAAACTTGGCGATTATCATGAACCTCTTTAACAATCATGCTATAGAGGTTCCTTGGTACACTACAAGAAACACGATACTGAATAGAGAAAGCGGACCGAAGATTTCAAGATGTTAGCACTGTCCCTAGAGCCTACGTGGACATAGATCTGCTACCCCGAGGCCCCTTAACAAGCCAACCCTTTAGCTTTCATGTGATGTAACGGGGACTATGCACACCTGTAACCAACGGGAGTAGACAATACACAAAATTGCGCGGCCTTGAAACGTTATTTGGTTCGCCTATAAAGAATGAATAGAATGTTCAGAAATGACAATTCAGTTCTAAACGTGCTCTCTTATTATAATCATTAGGTCCCAGGACTAAGTAGGATGAACCTATACTCCTAGGAATTTATACATGCTTGTGCTGGTCGAATGGGAAAAAAAGGGGGATATCCTACTCATACATTTGTCACCGTCTTCTGCTCCTATACACCGGAAAATTTTGAGACGACAGCCTATTATCGTCTGCAATCCAAATCCATCATCGACCCGTTATCATGAGGAGTCATCACTGGCAACCAGTTACTTCCCTCCCAGGCTCGGAAAGATTTGAGATCGCCATAGCCGTTTGGCTGTCTTGCTAATACAATACTCGTCTCCCTTTTAGGGGACGAGAGTCTTGGGTATGTTAAATCGTCATCAGCGATGGTTGCCACGTTAAGGCCACCACTTCATCCGTTTATAACTTTCGATCACTTCTTCGACCAATTCCTTAGTAATGGTCGGTTTTTGATACTCGAATCCAATCACCTCTTCAAGTCGGCTGCCGTCCATGCTGAGATCCGTATCCTTCAATAACTCCTTTTCCATGAAAGGAGTCAATGGTCCCGGCCTTGTTATCCCGGCTTCGGAGAGAAGGTCTGCCCAGGGTCCGAGGACGTCGTCATTGACATCATCAACGACGCTATCCATATTAAGACGGGCTAGGTTGCTTAGAAGTTGGCCTTGGAATCCCGTCTCAATTCCGAACACCTCTCCAATGATACCGGCGACAACACCTTGATTCGTCGTACCCTTGTCGACGACGTTGAATATAGGCACCTGGCCCATGCTCTTCTCGTCCCAATTGGCCTTGCCTGCGTCGTACCAGGCGGCGACGGCCCACAGGGCTCGTGTAACATCGTCGATGTGGGCTGTGTTCGTACGCAAGTCCTTGGTCCATAACCATTTCATCTCCTCGCCAAGCGCTTGGTAGACGCGCGCCATGCACAATGCCGTTGCTACCCATTGAGATGCATATGGGCCATATACGTGTGGTAGGCGCACGATAACGAGGTTCAAGCTATGCGGGAAAAAGAACCTAAGGTCAGACTAAAGTTGATCAATATGAGACTAAGAGCGGCAACTTACCCTTCAATCTTGGCGAGCTCCTCTTCTGCCTGAAGCTTGAAGATAGCGATCTTGCTCCATGGTTTAAGCTTATCGCCTTCTTTACTCGGCGATGAATTTGGTTTATATACCATGCCTGTGCTCAACTCCACAAAGCATTTGACTTTCCGTTTCGCTGCCTCTCTGCCAACTGCTAATGATAATCCTAAAGATCGCACTTTATATACCTCATCCTCCTGGGAATATCTCGTCTCGCCGCCGCAGTTGAAGACATAATCCCACTCTTTTCCGTCTGTTCGATCAAATATTCGCGCTAGAGCCTCTGGATAAGAAATTTAGAGTTAGTACGGTTTAGCATGACTCGGGAGAGAGGCTAGTCGAAAAATGTTGAGACATACGCTCTTTACTCGCATCCGCTTGGATAAATTTCTCTGAAGAACATGCTTTTTCGAATTCGGGTGCCAACCAGGCAAGCTGAGGGAGGACTTTGTCGACTAGGCGAACCTCAGAGGCGAGGTCGTTCTCGTGTATATATCGGGCCAAGAAGCGTCCGATATAACCTAAACCGCCGATGATGAGGATTGTCGGCTTTTCTGAAGCCATTGTGTGTGCGTGCGCTGTTGCAGCCCGACGAGATATGAGTGATTAGAGAGCAGAAGACGAAGGCGAAAGGATCGAAGCGCAGCACAAGCGCGGGGCTCGATGTCGGAGGGGTCGCGGTCGCAGGCAAATATTAAAACAAGGCTATTGTTGGTTGGTAATGATCCCGTCTCGGGAGACTTAAAGAGCTGAATTCGAACAAGCTACACTGGGAGAGCACCGACACGATGGTTATGTACTAAAGACCCAAGGGAATGCCTGTATTGTCTAAGGTGGAGCAAGGGGCATCCGTCCAACTCCGTCGAAGATTGTGTCAGCTGCCCGAAGCTAGTAGTATTGGTTCATTTCGTGGGTTTAGGGGGGAGACAGAGCGGATCCGGTCCAAGCGAGGAAGCCAGCCCTATATAGACGGGACAGAGAAGCTAATAGGTCCCAAGAGGGGACAAGAGGGACAGAAGGAATCAGATTTATTATTTCACTGTTCGATACTTTGATTTCCTGGTGCAACCCCAACTGGAGGTGAACAGAAAAAATAATAATAATAAAATAATAATAATAACAATGTGCCGTAGGTGCAATGTGACGCAGGGGAGGCTTGGTTTATTATGTACGGAATACGTACGGATGTATGGGACATGAATATCTGCAGAGAATCATCGAAGGATGTTTAGGTCTAGTGGAATAGTGGGAAAAAAAGCAAGAGAAAATGTATGTAGCCTGCTGTAGATCGGTACGCATGGGGGAGGCCGCCACCGCCGCCAGCCCGTGTATGGATAATGGTATGGATATGGTATGGCAGTTATGGGTATGGTCGATGGAGACATCAGGAGAAGTAGTGGAGACCCAACGGGTTGCTCCCTGTGGTTCATTAATGCACCAAGTGATTGCGGTAACCGCTAAAAGAGCACCTTGACTGCGACCCCCTTGTTCGCGCAAGATGGATCTGCTGGGGGGGCTTCGGGCTGGGAGAAAAAAAAAAGGCTTGGTAGTTGAGCACTGAGCACCGACGAGACGAAGCAGTTGGGCAGTGCAAGAACCAAGACCGGATACTTTTTTCATGATATGTATTGTACGAAGACGCAAGACGTTCGGATATCTGAGATGCGTATGTAGGTCAAGGAACCCAAACTTGAGCTGACTTGGAAGTACCTACAAATGGAGATATAAGCCAGATGGGTGTGTATCAACTCGTGGATGATACAGCTACAGCTACATTGTAGACGTAGATACATACCTACATATCTACATAACGTCGCAGGGTAGACGCCACCGCCTCGTACGTACGTATGTAGGTGTGTGTACAATTATAGCAACGATGCGATGTAACTCAAAGGGTGTCAAAAGATGTCGATGTTGATATGATTATTATTAATCGATGAGACCGTAGTCTTGGATTATTTGTGATCGAAAGGGGTTAAGGGGAAGAGAAGTAGATAAGAAAATTAATGAGAACATTAAACATTCAATGTTGAAGAAAGAAAAGATTGAGGGAGAAGACCGAAACTACGAGGAATTAAAGCTAAAGCTTTCAATTCATTAATTTACTCCTTCCTTCTTTCGTTTTTTTGAATTGATGATGGCATACAGAGTACAGAGAATATCCTAGGAAGGAATTAAGGATAGATACTTGTAGAAGTCCGGGGGGCCCTTACTTTGGTAAACTTTATTATTAAGGACCCGTTCTGGTTAGACCAGATGTACCTGGTTATGATGTATGGGCGTATGTAGGAAATTTAAAACTCTCTCAACTAAAGCAACTAAAGGCAAAACACCAGATCACTTTCAACTTCTAAATCTGAAACACATAACTCTGTACCTAGTAGCAATGCTGGCGCTGACCAGGTGAGCATTGATATCAATATCGATGTCGACATCCATCATCAATCATCAAATCAATATCAGTATCAATATCCAATATCCAATATTTCATTCTACCATCCATTACTACACTCCACGACCTTACCTGGTATATAGTACCGAGTAAATGACGACACGGCCGATAATTGGGTTCCATTCGAATGGGCGACAATCCTGATATGCATCAAACGCTGCGGCTTGCTCGTGAGTTGTGGATGTCTCGATTGTTTGGTTTTGGATAGACATACCACATATAGCACCTATTTCCGAGACCCTAATTCCCATATTCCCATCTCACCACCAATCGAGTCACTCATCGTCTAACCTTAGACCTTGTTAGTCCTAGTCTCGTATCAACACACTATCCACCTGAAAACCTCCAGGGCTTCACGACAGGGACAACCTCGAACTCTGTTATGTGTTATCGTCTTGATACATACCTACAGTACTTAGTAAAGAGGCTCTCTCTCCCTTTAGCTCTAGCTGAAATTTCCCCCAGAAAGACTTTCGTCTGATGTTACAAAATAGTGCAGCTGACCAAACCCCGTTCCCATCTCAAGTTCAAACGACCCCGGACTTTCGGGATCGTCTGTATCAGATATTCGCTTCAAGTCCCTGTTCTCTAAGTCCGCTCAAATCCGCAACATTTTAGATAAAGTACCCATTTAGGACCCACGCAAACCCACGATACATGTTCATGTTATTTCTAACATCCACATTCATTCCACATCTTAGTCCACCCTGTCCACCCTCTACACATAATTCATAAGTTCGCCCGGTTCAAGAAGTCCAAGTTACGTATTGTCTGGGTTTCTCTAGGTCCCCTCTGGGTTGAGTGTAATACCAACCACGGCGCGGGTGCCACATTATGACACCACCTTCGCAGGCTGGTACAGGCTGGTTAGGCAAGCCAATAAGCACTACTGACCCGAATATTCCAGGTTTGTTCTAGTTCCTAGCAGAGTACCGAAACCGTCCTGTCGTGTAAAGGTGTAAGCATCAATAATTACCTAGCTATGGAGGCATGTAGGGTATGTATGTCCCAGATGGATGTCATCTTATTTGTCTCGTCGATTCAGTGTCACCACCCCAGTCAAGTCAACCGAAAATTCTCCTCTGCAGCGAAACCTCGCCCATGGCAGAGAAGGACTCGTGCGCCATCCGCAGCGACACATTGAGCCCTAATCCCTAGCTGCAATCTTTCAGAGGCAGGGGTCCCGCATACGCTATCAAAGCCTCTCCAACGTCGTTGGTCCAACTTCGATCTCATCCGTGCAGTGTTATGTACGTGTGTATTAGATATGCACATACATACAAGGGATTCTGGGATTCTGGTGGACCAAGCCAACCTGCTAGTCTCCAAGTCTTCCAGCCAGCCTCTGACATCTGCGCATCCAGGTTCCAAGCTTGCAAGCTTTGACAGGTGAGCCCCTATTGGAAGTTCGTTGGAAGTTCCCGGTACACCCTCGCTCGAAGAACCCTTGGTCGGAAGATGGGCTGGTTGGCAGGCTGGCTGGAAAGGCAGGGAGCTTCCTTCTAGAAACATTCCATGCAGTGCACATCATCTAGGCCGCTGTCAACCAACATCATGTTTTGTTTGCCCTTCTGGCGTTCTTGGCTAGTTCCGAACAGACCGTTTCTCAGACCACAGGCTATTTCAAAAAGACCTACCGACCTACCGACATGCAGGAGGAGGACGCAAGACATGTACAATACAATTTCCGATACGCGACGCAATGTCGACTTGTCCTTTCCTGTCCTTACCAACCTGCCAACCTGCACGCCCGCTCGCCTGCACCGGATAGACAATCCCGGCGGATGCTTGGAAATATTAGGGTGATTTCGGTAAAGATTTCATGTCTATCAAGAAATCTTCAACATTACGCAAACCCCTACGGAGATTCGTGTGCTTTTTTTCTTCCCTCCCCTCCCAAGATTTCTCCAAAGCCTCGACGGGTTACATTAGATGCATGACATATATGTTGGTTTGAAACAGCCGCCCATCCCAATATCTAATATCTACTACTACATAGGTATGTAGGTGTAATATCCTGATATCTAACACGTCGCAAAGTGTTTCTTTGGGCGGGACGGGGCGAGATGCGTTTTCTATGATCATCTCTTCCCGGATGTCTTATAACGCCCGGACGGGTTCTTGATTGCGACTAGCGGCTCTATAGCTAATCGCATTCTCCTTCCTGCATCTATCTGAGTCTAGATTTACCCAAATTTCTCATCTATGAGGGTCGTCGTACATCTATATTACTCGTAATATACTCCTTAAATATACATATTCATCTTCTTTCTGGAACCCATTGATCGCCAGGCAATTCCCCATTCCGACTAGCTCTGTCTTAGAGTCTTGGAGTCTTAGAGCATCATGGATCCGTCATGTCTCTTAAGAGCCGGCTCTCTCTTACATACATGGTAATAGTATGCTGTGCTAGCTAGCCATGCGACATGACAACATCCGTATCCGCACCCGCTCCATAATCCGCTCCATAGAAAAGAAAATTCTCTACGTCCTTCCACCACGATCTGGACTTATTCTAGAAAGAAAAGATCGTCGTTTCAAGAATACCTTAAAAAAGGAAAAAGCAATGGTCGTTGGAGAAGCCGCTTTGGCCCTTTTTTTTCTGTTCCCGCTTCTTTTCCCTTTCTTTTTCACTTACTACCCTTTTTCCAGGGGTGTTGCGAAATGCGCACATGTAAACGATGCAGAAACGTGGTAATGTTCCATTGCATGCCGTCCTATTCCTTCTCGAATTTTATTGATTTTTCTTCAACGACTTCTAGAATGAAACTCGAGCCCCCCTATTTCTTCTACTCCCCCTTTTTTATGTTTCTTCAATAATACCTATTGCGATACTACCTGACTAGCCTACTTGTAGCTATGTAATAAGTTCCCCATGAGGACACGTCAAACAAACTCGGCTTTATCGACCTACCTATATACTGTAGTAGCTAGCTAGCCTACCAGCCAGCCTACCTTATCCGTGACAGTCGACAGGCAGGCTAGACGGGGGCTGTCTTGGATGTATGCAAGTCATTCGCATGGTCCCCGTCCCCCGAATATCACCAAGGCATGTATTTGGGTAGTATATCTATGTAAATATTGGTTCGCGCAAAGGATTACCGTGTCCGCGGCATCGTCCTTGAAACAATGAGACGCGGGACGGGAAAACCGATCGACCACAGATTACCATTCGCTTTCGGGGTTTATATACGACAGTACCTTTACGTAGGTAGGTTTTACGTAGATGGCATACATACATACGCCAATGCCCTATCATCTCAGATAATAGGTGCATACATAAAGCGCGTATTCACGTACCGAAATTCCCATTCTTCCTTCTTGTTTTCTCCTTCGCCAATATACTACCTACACATCTACATAAATACATGTTTGTCTCGATACCACCCAGCTAAACCCGCTGTACGCCTCCCGCAGCCGGAAACGCATCCGGGCACGCAAGGGGTGAAGGGTTTTGAAGCGGGGGGCCTGGCCTTGCTGGCTGGCCGCCCTGTAGGCAGGTGGCTAGGCTGTTGTTAGCTAGCAGTTAGCTAAGCCGGGTACCTAACCTACCATGAGGGATCCGGGAGATCCCGCCGCCGTTCTCGAAGCTCTGATCTCTGTCTCGCTCGAAACAGGAAGGCAGCTCATCATACATACAAGACTTACACATACATACGTACATACATGAATGACATATACATGCGTATATGCGACCCATTGGGACCAAAAAAATCTCAGGAAAAAAGAAGTGCATCGAAGTTCTAGAACGCCCATCTACACAAGCGACCCTATAAACAGCCTTCCATTCGATCCGATCTTACGTAGAAAAAAGGGACAAGTGACGATAAAAATGACACTCCAAGGGGAAAAAAAAGAAGATTAAGCCCTATATAGAGCGAGTTATTATTGAATCATGAAGCCGGGAGAGACGATCGTACGATCGGAGATCTCGCGCGGGGACCTTTTGGATGGATCTTGCTTGCTCGCCTTGCTTGCTTTCGAGATGGTTACTGTTTTGGGGTTAGAAAAATTGTGTATGCCCAGACCAAGAAAGCCTCGCGTCTAATCTAAGATTATCTCTCTTCTCTTTTTTGTTTTCTCTCTCCCCGGGACCGTACACGAAAAAAAAACAAAAGCTACAAGGTCTCAGACATATTTCCCGAGACTCTGCGACTCGCCATCATTCCGATTCTGTCGCTACCTGCTGTGCAACTTTCCGTCATCTACTTGTGATACTCGTTCCCCTGGGAATATGCCACGGTTTGAGCGGCAAACCTTCCCCTTCCCCTGCTCCTCGTCACATCCTCATAAGGTCGTCTCGATGGGCCGATGTCACCTATCATCGCGTCATGCTTCCGATGAGTTCCTTGTGTGCCTCCTTCTCCTTCGCGCCCTCGCTCAGGCTTCCCACGCTCCTCAGGTCGCCAACCACGTCCTTTGCCTTGCCGAAGTAGACCTCCTGCAGCAGGTTCCGCATCTTGAGCTCCATATCCTCGACGAGCTTCCCGATGTTGGCAATCTGCTGCTCATCACTCTCGGCCGGCAGTTCGATCTCGATCTGGCGCGTCATGTTGCCGGAGAGGTCCATGTCCCCGAGACTGTTCGAGTTCGTAGATAGTGACAGGATGACGGTAGATGTGAGATTGTACTGCGTGAAGCGAGCTCGGTCGATGGCTTCGAATACGTGGATCGAGTCCCACGTACCTTCGCTGGCGCTACCCGGCTTGGCCTCTGAAGCGGATACAAAGTCAGCCGCGAAAATCTCGTATTCATCACTCAACATTTTTAACGAGGAAGTAAATAAACCACCGACGCCATCGCGTCGTTTGTCCTCCCCCCAGTGATCCGTAAGCACTATGTCAAGGTCTCAGATGCGAGATGCAAGATCTGTAACCTCCGATTTTGGATCTAGTCACAGAGCCCATTTTCCTTTTTACTGTATCTCAGATCCAATGTCTTGGAATCTAGAGTAACGTAAGGTAGCGAGGAACCTATAATTCCAGGAACGGCATGGCGTCCGCGCTCATCTCGGCAACTATCCGAGCGCCACTGCCAACTTCCAACTTTTAGGTACAGTACGACTCACGACAGTGGCGACGGGACGGTGAATGGTGATCTCCCGAGCTGCCAAATCCAATCCCATCAAACATCCAACGTCACTTGACAAAGCCATATACTTATAAGAAAAATCAAACTCACCTTTCTTCAACAACACCACACCCGCAAACCCATCATCCAGATTCCAAAAATACACACTACTAACGCCTCCCTCATAATACAAGTCCCTGTACACATCAAACGCCTCATTCGCCCGCACCTCCATCCTCCTCACTTTTTCGCTCGGCAGGCTAGCGGCGGAAGCCGCCCCGCCCTCGAGAGGCGGGTCGAACTCGTTGCTCCAGGGCGATCGGTAGCTGTCGCCGTCGCGGTTGTAGTCGCAGAGCAGGTAGTCGCGGCCGGTCTGCCGGCAGCGGCGGATCGAGAGGGGCTGGTCGACGGAGGAGAGCAGGTCTTCGGTTAGGTCCGGGGCGATGTTGATTAGGGAGTTGAGGTGCGAGGATGTGTGTTTGGGGTTTAGGCGGCGGAGGAGGTCGCTGTTTGGGTGGGTGGGATGTTAGCATTTTGTGAAGATGTGGTGTATATAGTTAGCTAGGTGGTGAGGTGAAGGGTAGGTAGGTAAGAAGGAAGATGATGTAAGTGTATGTATGTTTATCTCCTGAGCTAGACATCCTAAGCTAAGGAGTAAGGCATCAAAACAGGAGGTAAGGGGAGTATACATACAGCGCCGAGTCGAAAGGGTCGACGGACGCCATCGTAGAAGTCGGCTGGGGAGGTAGAGTAGCTGTCGTAGTTCCGTCGGAGGTGTCCGAGACGTAATGGTGCCACAGGCAGTTTATACAACCGAATAAAGAGCTGGGTGTGTTGGCTGACGAGATGGTTGATAGTTTGGATAGATGTTGGAGGGGGAACATCTAGAAAGTCGACCCAAACGGTTTCAATCGATGGTGGGGTTTTGGTATAAAAAGTGGGACTACTGCCTGACAGGGTATATCTTGAGCTTAGCTGAATATAGCTGCAGGAGCTTCAACTGTCTTTCTTACCTAATATACTAAGCTCTAAGTCAACTGTAAGAACGATAATTATCACAATGCTCGATGACTAAAAGTTGTAAGTAAAAGATGCCGAGTTTAGAGCTTAGAATCTAAATAAGCAATGACTGAATTGACGTAATTTGCGTACATAGTACCTAACGTTCGGAGGACTTTCCCTATAAGTTATAAGTTTAAACTATGATCTCTATCCCCTAACTCTTAGTTTGATACTCAATCTTAAATCTTAGCCTAGGCTTTAACTCAACCTCGGGCCAGACGTCCCAGTCGTTGCCGCTTCATACCTGGGTACTAGACAAGTACTTGTACGAATTTGTTTACAGTGTTGGATATTACTATGTGCTAGAGAATCATATTACAAACACGGCCATATACGCCTCTGTTAGTAACACGATATATAGCTTTTCATCACTACTATATACAGATTCAGTTTTATAGCCAACCGCATTGAATACCACGATTGTACCAAACCGAATAAGGTGAATTTCATAAAGGATTAAATCCATTATGAAGAACGAACCAATACTGTTCTCATACTTCCTCATCCCATACCTAAACGGCTTCAAGTTTCACTGTTATCCTTGAATTTTTCTTCTCTTCATTCCACTTCACCAAGTACTTCAATTTGCTCCCATCACCTCAACTTATAATCATCGCCCGGATGGATAATACGTAAAAAACCAGTCACCCCGCAAATGCAGGGTATCATCATTTGCTTTGCCCCCAAGAACGCCAAGCGGGAAAGGATAAGGCTTACAGAAAAAGCAGGAACATGTATATACCCCTAGCGATTCAACCTATGTGGTTTGCAACTACCTAGGCCGTATCGGCATCACACTATCACTCGATCTCTTGACCGCAGATGAGGCAGAGGAGTGGCTCTGTCCACGACTTGTCTCCGTCCGTTACATTCTCTCGAAGATCCGTTATCTCGAGTACCGATGGGCTCACATCGCTATTGATGACACCCTCGAATAGTCCTTCGTATGGCTTGGCCGTGGCCTTCTCACTTGGTTCTGATTTTCGCGGTCGTCCTCTTCGCTTCGTCTCGGAGTTGGCAACGGACACAGTTAAAGTCTCGGTTTTCACCTTCTTATCATCAATGTCCATCATCTGTTGCTTTTCTTCAGGCTTGACATCGATCGACTGCTCTGCGGTTTGCGCCGCGCCTGTTTCACTAGGACTTAGCGGTCGCTTCGTACCTTCGCCGTCCTCTTCCTTAATCGGCGAAGGCTTGTGGGGTTTATCCCTTCCGAGGCGTTTGTATGTCCTTAAGAGAGCGTCGTGAATTAGACAGTCGTCATGAAGCCATTTTCTACAATCGTCGTTCGAACATCCAAATAGTCTCTTATCGGGATTCTCAGGTTGATTACACTTGCAGCGCAGCTCGGCCGACTATATCTTGTTAGTAGACACCTATATTGTAGATAAGCGATTCTAAGACTTACCGAAAGTTCCATGCTACGGACGTCGAAGGCCTGGCGCCAATAAAGTGCTGGTTGAACGTCGTCCTCGTTGGTCTCGTCCCACTGATTGACAGTTGCCGCAGCAGTAACACTAACTACATTAATCACGTCCACTATAGATAACTTGTTAGAACGTAACCACAAATACAATATGTTGCGAAGACATACTGTGATTAGACGCGATCAACTCGTTTGTGCCATGGTATGGTTGTCGACCTTGAATTAACTTCTTCCCGTCTTGCGTACCCGGCGGCAACTCGTCCGGCCAGTACATCCAGTAAACACGTGCGTATACGTGATGCTCGTCACTCGCCCGAATCTCGAGTATCCTTGCGACCCAGTCGTCATCCGACTTCTTTCTAGGTTGTAGGGCTTCGCCTGGGTTCTTCTGGCGTTCGATCGTCGAGCTGTTCGCAACGAATATGAAGCCTTCGCTCCAATATTTGACTCCGTTAACTAGTAGCGCCATGTCAGTACAACACATTGGTATAGAAAGAATTTGGAGCGCACTTACGGACAAAGCTGTTGTATCGTGTCATATCCATCCACTTCTGATAGGGCTGAACTTGATAGTGTCGGTCCATGGTGTTGTTGGGATCCTTGAATTTGCCCATGGGAGGGAAAGGTGAGGCTTGAAGTAGGACCTTAGGTTGGGGATGATCTTCAGATTCTTGCCGTCTGCGCTTGGTCTTCTTCTCCTTCTCGTCGGGATTGGGATGGATAACCGTGAATGGACATTCTGCCTGGCTCTCCTCCATCATGTCCGGCCGCGGGCGTTTACGAGCCGTCGACATTGTCGTGGATTTCAAGCCGAGCTTGGATCGGTTAGGGGTGGGAACGCGAATTTGTGGTGGCCAATGGGGGATGTAGACTTCTAAGAGTTGCCTCAAAGTTGTTCGCGTTCGATGCGATGTGAAGGGAAAAAAGTTCGGTAAGGCACGCGCAATCGACACCAATCGGTACTAGTTAAGTACAAGTAAAAGTTACCGAGCGATCGTTAAGTGGTTGGGAATGCGCGAAGGCAGCAATGGAGACCAATGCTGTGCGGTGGTTGCTAGGTGAGGAGCTCGCGACCTTCGATAAGCTTCGGTTGGTGTTGCGATCAGGAAAATCGTAAGCCGGGACCGGTTGTGGCGGGGAAGGGGGGAATATCCTATAGCTTGGCGCGTCTGTTATTAAGTCGAAAATCCTACGAAGCTGTACGAAGTTACAGCTAGGATTTGTTATGTACGTATGCCGTATACAGTACCGTAGGACTTTTTAATAAAATCACAGAAGAGCCAATTCCAATCGGATCCAAAAGCGAGCTGGAGCTCTGAGGCGCAAAAGAGCCTAACGAAGAAGGAAAATGCGATGCAGACTCCCTGAAAAAAACGTTGCAGGCCCTGCTTAGGACTTGACCTGGGGGATATTTCCTACCTAAGGTTCCAAGGTTGGATCCAAGATTGGTTGGTAGGTATGGTTAACCAAGAGTGGAAGAATTGGGGGGAAAAAAAAGAATTACTAATGAACCTTGAATTATTACGACGGCGCGACCTAATTCGTTCCGATTTAGCCACCTTCAGCAACCGCACCAACACGATATATGCGCCGGGCTTCTGGTTAGCTTCCTAGGCAGTGAAGATGGGGAGGAGAAAATGGATTACAAGTGGAGGAATTTTGTCCATATTGCAAATGCCAGATCCTAGGCTGCAGATGCCCTCCAACATACTCTAAACTTAGTTGGGTATAATCTGCCGTAGCTACTAGGTACCTACCGTATCCGGCAACTAATAAGCCCGGAACGGTTGCCATAGGTTATGTCCGTGTACCACGTACCTACCTCGTAGCTTTAGCTGTAGCTGTAGCTGTAGCTGCCCAGTTGCTTTTTATGTACGTCGATCATAAGCTTCCGGATATTACATAAGTGGACGATTACTTCCCGTAGCTGGTGACGTATTGTTCAGAAATAATTTCGTAGATGTATAGATATTCTTTATGACAATGTCCTGGTGTTATGACCATACTGAACAATATCGATCTCTTTGGAATCGTCATTAATTAGATGGGATGTTGGATACCTAATGTGACTCGTATTTTGTTGAGTTATTATTAGGTACCAGGTATACATTAGAATGAACATTTCAAATTGTATGCTTCCTCATTGGTCGCAACGGTACTAGGCAGATTTGGCGTCATATTAGCGAACTGCATGCCATATAGAGAAAACCCGCAACAACTTGCGTAATATAAGTAATGTTTAATCAAATAAATATCGATTTAAAACTAGGTATCTAAGAGTCGCGATTATACAACTCTCTTTTGGTAGTAGTCGTCAACGCCGTCGCTATGCAAGTTGGATAGATACGCCCTTATAGAATGAATTTGGCACAATTATGACCTTGTGTGGCCATGAACACCGTCATCGTCAGTGTCATAAGCTGCAAGTATTGGCTGGTTATCACCGCCATCGTGAGACGTGCTTCTTTGACTTTCTTCCGCACTCTTAAATCCTTCGATGACTTCAGCTAACTTCTCGCCTTCATACTTGCCGCGTTCGACGTTAACAAAGTATATGATCGGCGCGGGAATACCGACTAAAGCCGCGAGAAACCAGAATGCGGGTCGGATCTCACCGGACGCATCGATAATAGCTCCGACTATGACTGGTCCAAATACGCTCGAACCCTTATCGGTAATGGCGTATAGGGCGTAGAACGCAGCTTCGGAACCAGGGGGGATTAGCTCTCCATACAATGACCGACAATATGAACTAAGTCCACCAAGGACGAAGCCATAAACGGCAGCTAATGGATACATTTCCCATGGTCGCTGGAGCCCAAGAACTCCCCATCGCTGAACGAAAGGTAAGTAACCCAGAAGACCATAAAGAGGTATAATCTCAAAAAGAGCAATGCAACCCAATACTGTCTGGTGTGGCTTCAACCTGAAATGACGCGATATAAACGACCAACTGAACGCGCCCAAGACACCCGTAGTTGTGGAAATTACGTTGATCATTCCTAGCGCCCATGGCTTCATACCCAGCTGCGTCTTAGCAAATAAGATCGCTGTCGAAGACGTCGTCGCGATGGCATCGGAAATCAGAAACCAGCTAGCTAAGAACAAGACAATATCTATCAAGCGTCGAGCTAGCTTCACAGTCCGGAAGAGATTTCTCCAGGAGTATGCGATGTAAGATAACCAAGCACGAGTCCCTCGGTATTGACTCTCTGCGAGAGGTGGCCCAGGTCTGGGCCGAAGCCAAACGGCTGCCGGTATTGTAAAGATAGCCCACCAAGCTCCAATGAAAAAGAGGACAACTCGTTGCGACCAAGTAGAGCTGCCCATGCCCACCAGGATTAAGATAGAAGCACACTGTGCGAACAAGGCAGCACCGTAGCCGATCCCAATTCCCTTTGCAGATATCTGAGTGGAGAGTTGAAGTTCAATAGATGTGAGTTCTTCGTGAGTCGGTACCCGTCGTAGGCCATGAATATCGAGGCTGTCATTGTTTCGCGGTAATAAGGCAGCTGTCGAGTCACTTAAGGGGTCCTCGGCGAGAGTAGGAGATGTCGAGAAGGATCGAGATTCGATTGCTGGATTAGGTTGCAGGTCAAGTTCGTCTGGCACCCCGCTTACTGATTCTTGTACTTTCGGGTGATGACGGACGAGTAGAGGGAGGAACGAGTTTAGGAGAACGAAGGAAGCGCCGAACGATGTGTTTGAGATGATAGCTAGCAATGCGCCGAGGATATATATCTCCTTCGAGATGAAGATATAGAACATGACGCAGAAGCTCCCAATCCAGGCAAACGTCAACAACAATCGTTTTCTATAATTCCCATGGTCGGCTGCACAACTTATGCTGACCACTAGCATTGCTTGCAACAAGACACTTATACTAAAGGTATACATGGCGAAGCTAGCCGTGTTGATTTCGATACCGAGGATAGAGACAACACACTGTCCATTTGCGTTGTCGCCGCATGGTGTTTTCCGATCGGATAAGAGTACTCCATTTTCCCTTGCCAAGCTTTCTAGTAGAATCGGAATGAACGAAGCTATTCATAATCGGTAAGCTTAGAAACAAGATATGATGTATGTTTAGACATATAAGCATTTTTATATTCATTCGTGATAGACTATGTCTAGGTTTCGCTTCGGATGCGACGGAGCTTGGATGGCTAGTTGTCTTAGGTGGACGATGAAGTTATAGCTACTTACAGATTGCTAAGGATTGTCAGCATCGTTGTCAACAGCGTTACATAGCTTGTGCCAGGGGAAAGCCATAGGTAAGCAAAAAATGAACTTACCGCATATTACATAGGTCTCGGCAGCAAAGGCATACATGTACCAACCAGCCAGCTCCTTGGTGCTAGTTGGACGGGTGTCTTCGCCATGATAGCGACTGGGAGGTATGCCATCTTCGACGATGCTAGGTGCCGGGGTCATTCTGCCTGATTCGGTAGAGGTTGATCGCTCATCGTCAGCTTCGAAGGAGGAAGAGTACGAACGAAAGGAATGCTTGGATACGATGGACTGGACGGAGAGTAAGCGAGTGTTTGGAGCAGGGCGGCGTAGTTGTTCCTCGTTCCGAGGAACCATTATTGGATGGAACGCGGAAAACGGAAGACGGGGAATTAGAGTTAGTTGGTTTAGTGGTTAGGGGCCAGGTGACGAAATGGCGGCTGTGTCTGTGTCACCTTGAGCCTGTCAGCCCGGTCGTAAGTTGCGTTAAGGCCTTAACCGCCCTCGACTGCCCTTGACTGACAACCTAATGGCCCTATATTTTTAAAGTTAGCGATGTCTTAAAGCTCCAATCGGCGCCAACCTTAATAATCTTAATCTGTGAGTTTAGAGATACGTAAATACGTACTGAAAGCTAATTGAACCCGATGATGAGAATTTGGGTCAATTAATTTAGTATTGTTAGGTTTGCCAGGCCAACGTGGTCGTAATGTTTTTCTTTTCTTCTTTCATCCACCCTTTTCTTGCAGCATGAGCTTCTGGACTACTGGATCACCTCCTAGCGAATCCCTTTTCTCCTCTCCCTCGACTAACCTATTAAATGTGCAGAACCTATTCAACGAGTTGATTCGGTCCCTTTCATCATCGATGCAGGGACATCCTCCCGACGCTCGAAAATGCACCTGGGCTTTTCTTATCCCTGACGCTTTGTAAATTTGATTGATGCTACGGCAACCTTTGGGACAAGGCCGATGATATTGGAACCGATTGAATGAGTGAGGGATGAATGACGAAGGAGGAGAAATTGGAAATGGTCATCTCTAACACAAAGAAAAAGAATGGATCCATCTCTATGCCTACCTTACTAACCTTGGAACTTAGAGACCTCCAGCTAGAGGTACCCTACCTAATTGCATACCTAACCTACATGCCTAGATGCGCTAGAGCTAGCCCTGGAAATCCCTTCCCACCTTGTACCCCTCGTTCTGTGGTCTGGTGGTTCACGAGCGGCATCCCCATGACGTTGTGGGGAATCAAATAGCAAGGCTGAGAGAGCAGGGGGGGTTGCTAATAAACTCCATGGCAGCGTCGTGGAGTGTGGTGATGTCTTCATTTGTTCTTCCACTACCCAGGTATCGTAGCTATTTGCTGACTCATATATGGGTATATATAGACAACTCCTTGATTATTCGTGTTATTTCGAGAACTGCGAATATATAATTAATTCCAGTTAGCACTGGGTATAGTATAAAAACGAGGGCACAGATAAGCGAGTGCCACGCTCTCGGACTTCGGTCACTCCAAAGCCACCAATAGCTATTTTCGCTTATAGCCTGTATTGGGGTTGGAATAGTATATGAACCACCTTTGTGTACCATTCATTTCTTTTTAATATATAGCTTTATATACCACGTGTAGGTTGAAAGTCTGGGTTTCTTCACATGCCTACCTGTAAGGATCTATGTCAAACATGGTAATTTTGATATAAGGTGTATATGCAGATTGTTTCGTACCAGAGTATAAGAAAAATTCATGTCTTGCGTTATAGCTAGGAGGTATCTTATTGTCGGCTATGACTATAAGTTTGTGTAGTCGCATTGCTAATGAATCTTCAAATCTATAGGATGCCCTTCCTAGGTAAAGGGTGAGCTCTGAGCGTTGCGCATGAAAAATCTGGCCCTGAGCCCTATTTCAAGCTTTATTGCGGAGTATTGGCGCCGAGCATCTAAAAATACGTCGATTGACCCCATACGATATAACAGGCACATATACGCTCAGTGCTAGCATTGGATTTTAGGCTATTATGGTCCCATGCACCCCACGACGTCTCTTTTCATGGAGCCGGATGGACTCTTACATCGTGGCAACAGCACATCCTCACCTCGGACACTGAAAACCTCTCGTATGTCCCTGTTAATATTGGCGGGCCGCCGTGACCGAATGCCCCTCAATCTTAAACCGATGACACGAAGGACCAAGAAGATGGGGGTTTAAAGAGGCTATATTTCCACCTTGGGAATTAATCACCATGCCACTCTATTTTACCGCTGCCAAGTATCCAAGTATCGCTTTATTAGATGTGGACATGGAACCAAGGTCTAGCCTTACTTACGACGGTTATTATCCTCCGTCGTACCTCGGCGGACAAGTATAAGAGCTAGAGGATCCAGCTGTCACGCAATCCTCGCCTTCTCCCTACAACCCAATCTTCAGTCGTATCAATCAGATCGGTAACCATGAAGTCTGCTCTGTTGTACCTCCTCGCCCCCTTGACGGCATTGGCTGCTCCCGCCGAGCTCGCCGAGCGACAGGCCGCCGACAGCATCGACGCGCTTATCAAGGCTAAGGGGAAGCTGTACTATGGAACTTGCGCCGACCAGAACCGTCTGTCGACCGGGAAGTCCGCCGATGTCATCAAGGCAGACTTCGGGCAGGTAACCCCCGAGAACAGTATGAAATGGGACAGCACCGAATCTTCTGAAGGAAAATTCAACTTTGCCGGAGCTGATTACCTGGTGGACTGGGCCACGACGAACAACAAGACCATCCGCGGACACACGCTCTGCTGGCACTCCCAACTGCCTGGATGGGTCTCTAACATCAGGGACAAGGCGAAGCTGACCTCCGTTCTCGAGAACCACGTCACCACCCTGGTGACCCGATACAAGGGCAAGATCTATGCTTGGGTTAGTCTCAACGTGGTGGTTATAATCTACTTAAAAATTGAGGACTAATTTCCATATAGGATGTCGTAAACGAGATCTTCAACGAGGACGGCTCCTTACGTAATTCCGTCTTCTCCCAGGTCCTAGGCGAGGACTTCGTCCGCATTGCCTTCGAAGCCGCCCGCAAGGCCGACCCCGATGTTAAGTTGTACATCAACGACTACAACCTCGACCAACCGAACGCGTATGTGCATCTTAGAAATTCTTTCGGGATTCTGGTAACTAACCCTATACCACAGCGCCAAACTTACTAAGGGTATGGTCGACCACGTCAAGAAGTGGATTGCTGCCGGTGTTCCCATCGACGGAATCGGGTCGCAAGCACACTTAACTAGCGGCCTCGCCGCGCAAGCTGCCGCTTCGATCAAGGCTCTAGCCGCCACCGGTGTTAAGGAGGTTGCGTTTACCGAAGTAGACATCCAGACCGCTCCCGCCAACGACTACGCCCAGGTCACCAAGGCCTGCCTCGACGAGCCTAAGTGTGTTGGTATTACTGTCTGGGGTGTTCGGGATCCTGTAAGAAAAAGCCCCAACTCCCCTTTTGAAACAATTTTGTGCGATAAGAGAAGAATTGAGCTGACAGAAGACGTGATAGGACTCCTGGAGAGCTAGCACCAACCCCTTGCTGTTCGACAGTGGCTTCAACCCCAAGCCTGCGTACACTGCTGTTGTTAACGCGTTGAAATAAACCACCCGCGCCTGTTAGGCTCCCTACCTAGCTATAGCTTGGTAAAATTGGGAGGAAAAGCATTCGAGTTCGTTAGGACTAACGATCTAATTGTATATAGTGCACTTTGATATATAAATATTACTACTGAAGCATGAAATACAGGACTCGTTTATAATCGATCTGCGGGAAGTTAGTCCCGATCCTCTAAGAATTATCGTAGTTCACGTTTGAAATGATCGCCTTAGTATGGTGGCTTATAAACGCATACGTATAGCAGGATATCATCGTAATGTAAATTGAAATCAAAGCTAGCAGTGCTGAATTGCTAGATGGGATATTGAGTTAAAATCAAGAGACTAATTTTCTCTCCTCCTTTTTGTTGTCTCCGTCGCAACGCAAAGAAAAGGTACTCATATTCTCGTCAACCTCCATTTCCTTCATCTAGTCGCAGCCTCCTCTTTACGTTCCTCCTTTCGCCCATTACCAAACCGGCCTCTTTACCACCATCCCTCATCTTTATCCCAGCTTCCCAGCTCCATCCTCCTACTTCTTAAAAACCCCAAAAATCTTATTCTTCAACTTATCAGCCAACCCCTGGTTCGCCTTCGCATGTCCTCCAGGCGCCGCCGTCGTAGCAGGGCTATCAACGACTTTAGCCGTAGGATTGGTGACGGTGTGGGTATGCTTGGCCTCCTGCTTAGCCTGGTCCTGCTGCGACAGGTGCACGTTAGCGGCGCCGCCGCGGCCGACGTGGAAGCTGGCGTCGTCGGTGGACGGGCGCGTGGCCTCTTCGGGCACGACTTCGCGGTCCGCGCGCACGGGGGCCGATGGGGTCGAGGCGTCGGCTATGTTGGCTGCTCCTGTTTGGGGTGGGGGGGAGTTGGTTAGCTTGGAATTTGCTGCTGTGACTCGGGTTTGGGTTATGCGATTGCTAGCTAGATGATTGCTAGGGAGGACGATGAAGAATGACATTGGGGTACTGGGTAATTGGGAAAGGAAAGGCTGGATATGTAGGTACCTCCTCGTCCGGTGCTAAATGCGCCGTCGCCGTGGCTGCCTTCCGTGCCTTCGCGCACGATCTCGCCGTCGACGTATTTGGTGTTGTCTTCGTGGATGTTGCCGGCTCCGCCTCGGCCGTGGGATACTTCTGGCGTCGTCATTGCGGATGAATCTGCGATAAGCGCGGGTCTCTCAGTCACGCGATTCAAGAATGGGAAGCTGTAAGGCTATGTGGGCGGGATGTAAGGGAGGCTGCCTAGCTCCCCGCAAGACGAGTCGGACGGGGTCATTTGTTTATTAAAGGGAGGGAGTGACAGAACACCTAACCCATCACGTCTTTTCGTCACAAAATACAAATCACACATGAGGTATTAGGCAGGTGGTTGAGGGATATATGAAGAGGTATAATGACCGACTTAACGGTTTCAATGGATTCAATGGATTGGATGTTGTTGAGGAATTACATACCTGTATTATGTATTTTTTATTGTTGAAGTTGGGGAAATTGTAAGGAATTAGGAAGGACGAAGGACGAGGTACAGAATAAGTACAGAATATACTTTCTGATAGCCGCAACTTTCCCGATTCTCCCTCCTCAGCTCCTTCTCTCTTCCGTCCGACCTTTTCGTTTATGGTTTATACATCTAATCCCTTGTCCTTGCCCATGCCACGCCCTATCAATGCCAGTACCCGTCTAGGTCCACAGCCTAGTAGGTTTAGGTAGATGCCAACTTTGTGAGATATCATATTATCAGCCCTGGGCATTGCGTCGGGAAGCCTCAAGGCTTTTATTGCGACCAATGATATCCCCCTAAAAGTTTCGGACATGCTTCTAGAAAAGCAATCATAATGGAGAAAGGCACAGTTACCTGACCAATTGCTCCTATTCATCAGTGATTCAGCCGTACCTGTGATCCAGCTACGAAGCCGAATCGCTCTTTATCAGTTACCTGACGTAATTCTAGCTTCTCATCCAGCGATAAGATGTTAAGTTGTGAATGGTCGATCGCTGGTTCCTTCAGGGGTTATTAACGATGCCAAGAGAATTAGTGCTTCATCCCCAGCTCATTCATGATAGCATGATAGCTTCTTAGGGGAGGTCCAAGCTTTCAACTGAGCTTGTGTGGGGCAGAGCTCCAATGTTTTAAAAGAGTTAAAACGTCTCGTCAAACTTGAGAATTATTTTTCTCTACTTATATGTGTGATATTACTATAAGATAAAACCGAAAGGATAAACAAAACGATTATCGAGTCTTATAGAAACACCGAGGGTGGGCTTCTTGAGATGAAAGGTGTTTGCCGACGGAAGAGACGTTCCACTCTTAAGCTTTACTCGCGAACCGAATAGTTGACCATCGTGCCAAAATCGAAATCGTGGCTTTTCTCTTCGTATATTAACAGTTATCATATGCGCCATCTTTGCACCACAAAGAATTCCCTCGACCGAGGTAATTATGAATCTTTTACAAACTTTGAAAGACATATCAATCAGAGACTCGTCCCTGGACCCTGGACGCCATCACGAAAGGCGTTGCATTTGGCTGACTGCGAGTTGGCTCGTGATAGCGTCTTGCAGCATACGAGCAATCTCTCTATGCCTGCTCCTTGGCTCGACAAACGAGTTTCAAAAGTTTGAGCGAGTTAAGAAGATTTAGAGGGTTCTAGATCCAGAAGTTGTAATTTGAAGACTCGCTCGTATGACTGCTCCTTGCTTGGCTAATCAAACTGGAAGCCTTTTCAGAATACTAACTTCCGAATATGTGCGCCTTTACGGGCGAACACGATGGCCTGTGATACATCATTTCGCTACCAAATGTCGGCTATTGCCGATGAGTCTTTGTGTTTGTTCAATGGTATTGATGTCCAGTTTACCTCGTGCTCTCGGTAATCTTTGTGCGATTAGCCGGGATCCCCATGAGTATACTGACAATAATTCCCGGTTCTTGGAATTTCCGCTGGGGTCCAACGAATGAGATCTTCTCCATTTACAAGGGTCGTTAAAGAGCCAGTAAGGGCTGGGATTCAGATTTATATTTATCAAAGAAGTGGTGATGTCTTGATGTCTAGTGAAAATAGTTACAATCCACGAATGTCTCGTGCTGAATATTTTGACAGGAGCTAAAGAAAACGATAAGGGTAATGGGACTCTCAAAAGTAAGCACGAAAACGCCCTGAATTGACTGCCGACTCCAAGTCGCATCTACCTGTCATTGATCATAAGTATGGCGTTAACAAGCCCGAACCTCATTGGCCGATCTTACAATATGCAGGTCATCTATTACCTATACGTAGGATCATGCCGATACCCATTGTGGCGTCCTCTACCACCGAATCGGAGAGGGTCGTCTAATGCGACCCGGTCCAAAGAAACATCCAACAAAGCATGGCGTCGCGCTAAGACGGGTGCTATCTTCCCGGATCCCACGATCCTAGCCCTGTGACATGGAGGAGAATATCTCGTGGAGTTTTTAATCGACCACCTGCCATCTCCCGTCGAGCTAGTAATTTACCGAGTATAGCCTCTACGGCCGCCAAACTCTAGATTATAGATGTCTTAACGTACGTAGAATATATCGATGCCGCGGAAATATGTGTCACTATCCATTATGAGTTGGTAGATGTTTGACGTAGTGTTGTTGTTTGAGACATCAGGTAAAGAAGTCAAGTGCCTGGTCTGGTAGTTCTAGAATCATACCTAATGCAGGATATCTGCAGAGAGCCGGACGCTCAGGAGGTGTTTTCTCCAAAGATGATATATGATTCCTCATGGCCGCAGGCATGTTTCCCGCCAGCCACGAGAAGATGTGATCATGCAGCCCCTAATGCCCGGAACCCGGCTCCTATATTTTCGAATCATATGAGGCTTAAGACTTCGGGATTTAGCGGTCAACGTTATTCCCCGAAAACTTGTGCGACAATTCCATGTTTGTTTGACTCGATCTCATTTTACTTTTTTCGAATCGACCTGTATGTGATATTCTTTGGTAGAGGGTGTGCTGTAGCACGTGTAACTCAAGAAATCTGACTCGAGGACCCCAAAGGCGAGGGCGCTAAGATAAGCGCACGGCACGGGCACCGAGCAGAGAGCCAATGGTTGACGATCTAGACCGACTTGATTCCCTAGTAAGGCAGGTAGATATACTGGATATGCGTAGAAATGGAGTCATGTGTAGTTCGTCCGTCTATTTGTCCGCAAGACTAGCGGGAATGTATCCTTAGTGTCGGTAGGTGAGGAACTATCGAACCGGACCGCATCACGGCGCCTAAAAACTGAACGCGAGATTGGCACGGGGTACCAAGACTGTATGGCATACCAATCGGACCTTCGCATCTATTCGGTTAGGTACCGACCTCACGAGCCTGCATATACCGATCTAAAAGTGTGTATACTACCCAAAGACCTGCATTCACGACAGCAAGGAAGCCCTAGGCGGTGTTGGATCGCGTACTGATTGTTTTAGCGTATTAAGAATCCCGGTTTAACTCCAAACTCCATCTCACCCCAATGTCAATCCCCCGCAATATCTACCAATACGAGTGCCGGGGTTTTGGTGAGATTCGATGCTAAATGACATACCCCCGGCCCCCAGATCCCGCCTTGACCGCTTGATGGAGCTCGTCGTGTGGGGAAAGGAACGTGGGGTCGCCGTTGTTTTTCTTGTCTGACATGTCCAACATTGGATGTCTAACATGCCAATAGAGAAATGTATGTATAACTACCTCTAGTTATTTATAAAATTTAGGAGTTGTTGTAAGGCTGTGTTTTTCTACATCTGTCGTCCAACATAGATAATAGGCAAGAAACCTTCGTATAATTCGTTGCGCAAGTCCGTGTCCGGGTTTCTAGTGGAATGATCGGATGGGGAATGTAGGGGTAAGAGGCGCAGTATGGTGCGTTAGAACCCGACAACTAAGAGAGTCGGAGAAGATCTTCAGGGGAAATTACAAGATTAGGACCTCGCAGCTGCCTCGGCCAGAAAACCGGCCATAGCCAAGACCATACCCCCCATTTGCCCTGTCTTCTCATCTCCAAATTTTTCTTCAGAAGGCAAACTTGGAACCCAATCACGAGCACGGAATCATTCTTTTCTAATTTTCTTTCTTTCACCCCCTTAAAGAAACTGTTCCCTGCTGCGTGACTCTATCACGCGTAGACGCGCCAAGGGCCCGAACGGTCTTTGAGGGGGAAGGGGGGGAAGTTGCAATACAATGCCAGGAACGCAAGGCATTTTTGGAGAAAGCGCGTTCTATCTACTAGGTACATTGTAGGTATGCGCTATGCCGCCAATGCTGCCATACGACCCCGTGATGTTACCTACGTAGCTACCTAGCCTACCTAACTTACATACTACATACATACTTGATCCATTCTGCACGCGCCTACCCAAGAAGAAAGAACATCGATACATGCGATAGGACTTTCTTGCCTTGCATATAAGTCGCTATGGGGAACCCACAAGTTTTCTCAAAGAGTTCTCTGGAAGGTCAGTCCTTCTATCCGAATGGATGATAATAAGTAATATATACCTCTATACCTCTCTACTTTTCAAGTAGCAGGTAATTTTGTTTGTGTGGATCAACGCGCGCAAGCTGCATTCTTTGCTTTTTATATTGCACCGCGATAAAAATTCCACTCCTTCGAATATCGGATTTTGGGAATAGGTATTTAATTACCTGCCTATATATGACCTCTTGACTTCTTGAAAACTTATTTTTGGCTGTTGCTATCGCTATCGTATACCTTACCCCTTTCCCTCCTTTGGATAGCCCATGCAACCGCAAGCACCCATACACATATGGCTACCTCAGTTATAGCGAAGGCGTTCACCGCCTCGCTCTTAATTACTACAGGTCTTGCGTTACCCCAGGAGACGCTGAAACGGAATTCTTTCCTTGGAAGAGATTCTAGCTCTGATCGTAAGCTCGCTCACAGGTTTGGTTTTAAATCTAAACTTACATATGACTAGTCATACAGCCAGTGTACCAATCTTTCCCTCTTGGTACGATCAAGCCGCGGGGATGGTTTAAAGACCAACTCACATTGGAGGCTGATGGGCTTGCGGGAAACTTATATGACTTTTACCGCTTTGTTCATGACTCTATGTGGATAGGTGGCTCTTCGGAATACTCTGTCCTTCATGAGTCTTCTCCATACTGGTTCAATAGCATTGTGCCACTGGCTTTCGGGTTAGACGACCCGAGACTCAAGGGACAGATCTATTCTTATATGGACTATGTGCTTGACCACCAACAGGATGATGGTTGGCTTGGGCCTGAGACGACCCCGGAGACCCGAGGCTTATGGGCTCGTTGTTATTTCTTGGTAGGATTAATGGTATGTTCCGTCTAGAGAAATCCACCACTGTCAGTTGTGGGTTTTTTGGAGAACCGCTCGACTAAGTCTAGTAGCAATACGCCCAAGCGGATCCTACGCAAACGGACAGAATCGTGGATGCCATGCACCGATACATCCAAATTGCGAACAGTATGCTGAAAGATGGCTTTGCGGGGCTCATCGAGAAAGAGGGTCAAGACTACGACGGAGATGGGTTCGGCGCTATGAGAGCCCATGAGATGCATATTCCACTACAATGGCTATATGAAAACCACCCCCGAAACAACTCACAACTTATCTGGGAAACCATGGAGCTCATGATCGAAGGAAGCGTAGCAGCCAATAGCGACTGGAGAACGTACTGGGTAAAGGGGGTGTACCCAGAGGTTACGTACACTCCTAGAAATGAGCCTTTCAAAGATCTTTTCAATCATGGCGTAAACATGGCAGAAGGTATAACTTGAATGGTTTTGCTGTGAGTCTCATTTACTGACGGAATTAGGTCTACGATACCCGCTTTCGATATACCGGATGACACATGATGAGGCGCTGAAAACGCAGACTCGAACAGCGGTAGATCTGCTATCGCAATATCATAAGTCTTTAGCCGGGACGATAATTGGGGATGAATTCATAACAGATCTCAACCCAATTAGAGGTGCTGAATTATGTACTGCTGCTGAGATGACATTCTCTATGGCATACATCCATCAGTATCTTGGCGATAACGATTTGGCGGACTGGGCAGAACAGGTTGCATTCAATGCTGTACCCGGCTCGATCTTCCCGGATTGGTGGTCGCATCAATATGTGCAACAAGAGAATCAGGTAAATTAACAATCCCAAAGTCTCACGGCATAAATTAATGCTGGTTTTATAGCCTTGGTCACGTAATCTAGCAGTGTCTCCTGGCATGTGGGTAAATGTTGGAACTCAGGGCAATGTCTTTGGCTTGGAGCCCAACTACGTCAGTCCCAACTATTTCTTGATTTTGAAAAGTATGATAACTAACTTCATGATAGCCTTGTTGCACCGTTAATCACGGTCAAGCATATCCGAAGTTTTTGGCCAATTCCTTCACCCAGACTCAAGATGGAGGAATTGCTCATGTCTTGCTTATCCCTGGAAGCATCAGCACTTCTTTGAATAACAACTTAGTGTCAATCCAAGCGGATACCATGTATCCTTTTGGCATGAACTTGAAATACACGATTACATCATCGACGGACTTCTCATTTTATGTCCGGATTCCCGGTTGGGCAGACGAGTCAAGCACCGTCACAGGACCTGACGGTAGAACCAGCAAGGTTTCCCCGTCGGATCAGGGACTTCAGAAATTCTCGGTTCGCAAAGGTCTCAGCTTTGTTACTGTTAATCTTAATACAGAACCGCGCGTGGTCACGAGAGCGAACAATACCGCCGCAATTTATTACGGCCCGCTGCTGTACTCTCTTCACATCGACTCTAATGTATCAGCCATAGCGCCAGTTGCATTTAGTGGTGACGCAATACCCAGCGCCAGCACCACGTCTCACACGCACGATCATGTCATCGAGCCTGAAAGCGTATGGAACATCGCGATCGACCCTTCGCAGATTAGGGTGGCACAAGCAGACGTGTCGACGCTAGCGAATCCGATCTGGGATCTCAATGCGCCACCACTCGAGCTTCGCGTAGCTGCCGTCGAGATAGACTGGCCTCTAGAGTATGACACGGCCGCAGATCCGCCGCTTGAGCCGAAGATTACCGGGAAACCTTTTAGCGCGCGCTTTGTACCTTTCGGAAGCGCTAAGATACATATGGCGCATCTTCCGGTCGTTCAGATGGCGAAGGTGGACCTATCGAATTGATGGAATCATCCTGTACATTGACGAACGGATGGATATAACGCATAGATGATTATAGAGCATACGTGTCTTAGAGTACCGTTTTGTAATCACTAGTAGGATAAAGCTTAATTCAACTTTTTTTTTCTTCCGTTGCTGATTGTCTGTGTTAGATACCTGGTAGTATGAGGTTGAGCTTTGTTTTTTAGCTTGAGCTTATGTGCACCATGTCTAGGGGTTAGGAGTAGAGTTCAATCGTACATAATGGCAAAAATAGGGGTTCCAAGCAACCATAAAGTCTATTCAATGCACCGATATCAAAACGGGGTTAAAGCGTACATAATATATCAGATGATGGAAAAGTAAGAATAGAATTAGCTACCAGTAGCATACCAGTCTGGTATGCAACCACTATCTAACCCCACAACCCCGGATCCAAGAGTGAAGCTAAGTTAAAGCTTAGATCGATCGCGCAACTTTATCCAACGTCCCATGATACCGGTCACCTGCATCACAGTCCCTCATTGCCGTCGTCGCCCTCATCTTGGACCCATCTAGTAATCATCCAAAATGTTATGCCGTCCATACGACTTCTTCCAATGATGGATACTAATATCCCCACCATCATCCCAAGCGCAATACGCATCGAGCTCGCGCATGGCCTCGGTGAACTCGCCCGTGCAAGTCGGGTTTCGTCCCCCCCAGCTACAGCTGGCCGTCGCGACCGACCCGTACACGATTGTCTTGCAGCTGTTCTTGTTCACCCAGCCGTCGTCCGGCCCCGCGTAGATCCAGTTCAGGAAGTTGGCGTACGCGCCCATGTAGTCTTTGCGGTTTATGCGGCGGTCGCGGCAGAGGGTTTTGCGGGTTGGGAATTGGGGGACGCAGAAGGGGTGGATGATTTCGGTGTCGTTGGTGGGGGTGGGGGTAGTGGCGCCGGTAAGAGTGGGGGTGGTGATGTTGGTAAGGATGTCCGGGATGGTGCTGGTCTTGCCTTCGGCGAAGGCGATGATGGCTAGGTGGTCGGCCTCCGAGGTGGTGATCTTGAAGGCGTCTAGGGTTGCGCGCGAGAAGTCCATGTGGCCGTTCTCGAAGGGGACGGTGTACACTGGAGAGGAGTTAGTTATGAGCAAGAAAGAAGATTAAGATATCATAAGGCGCAGTTGAGTTGTTGACTTACTCCCATTGCTGAGACCCTTGAGGTTCATGGGTTTAATGGCAGCGGCGTTGGCAATGCCAGCGAGGCATAGAAGAGCGTTGATAGACTTCATCTTGGATGTCTCTGAAGTATTAGTTTAATGGCTGTTGATATCCGTTTCAAAGGAAGGTTTTTGAAGTTAGGAGGTAAGAACAGATCGTGGGAAAGGGGAGAAACGGCCCTCTATTTGTATTCACAACTTTGGGCTCGGATATCTAACTATCACATTTTCATGGTGTCCATATGACTGAATACTATGGATGTGCGAGACCTAATGACACGCTCAGGTAAAGCTTCTTTATGCTATGGAAAGGGTCAATGATTAACATGGCCGCTCAGATTCGGAATGTATATCAAAACATCATTATTTATTCAGTATATGTGCTATAGGACTCCACCCTCTATCCATGCGTCAAATCCAGGCTAGGTAAACATGTACTTGTGCTTTGCAGAAGAAGGAGGTCCTATCCAGACGGAGCTATTCCTCCCTCACTATCTCCCTCGACGGAGTGTTCGCACCGCTCGGGTCTTCTGAGAGAAACCTAGCCGTCTTTTGCAAGCTTGATAAACGTTCCTTCGGATTTCATTGGCGGACCTGGACTAGACATATCTGAGATATCTGAGATACCGTATTCGAGCTGAATAGTCGTTTCATCGTCGTCTTCCTCCTCCTCATAGTCGTCAGAGTCGGGCGGGGAGTCATCCATATCCCACTCCCACATTGGCCTGCCTTTTACTGGATGATAGTCGGCCTCATGTCTCATACCCCTTTCCCACCGGAACCGAAGCGCGTTCTCCATCTCAATCTGCCTATCCTTTAGACGTGCAGCAACGATCACCTCCTCTCCACTTGCGCTGAAGCGGATAAGGTGATTGGGGTTTTTCTGCCCGCGGATCGGGTTGAACCGCAACCTAGCCATTCCCAAGCGGTCAATGGCGGCGCTATTGAGTCCTCTCCCGTAAATACTCATCGACTGTCCCGGGCAATCCACGGCTTCCAGCGTCCTCAAATCCCCTTCTCCGCACATGGTGCCCCATCTCCTGATCTCCGTCAGAACGAGACGGTGAAGCATCAGGAAGATCGGCCCGTGACCATCGTCATAATGACCTACCGTGTTCAGCGTGTCTCTGAAACACTTATCGCAATCGCACCCGAAAGCGAAGAGGTACGCGCACACCATCTCGAAGATAAGCCATTCGACGATATAGCGGAGGTTGTATAACCGCCCGCCTGTCCCGATGTTAAGATCGACTTGAGTATGTGCGCGACCGTTCTCTATCCACCAGGACGTCCAACCATCCGCATTTCCTACAAGATCGAAGCCGGTATTAAACTGGACGTGGTCCTTTAAGAGACCGAAGAAGAAGAAATCGTCTATATATGAGAAAAACTCCTTGATTTCGTTCTGTAAGCCTCTTAAAGAACCAATGGGATCTACTTCTTTCCCGTAAGCCCCCTTTCTTTCACCGAACTGGCATACGAAAGCTATTCCCGCCTCGACTTGTTTGTCGTTCATTTGAGGACCTGAACGGTCGTAGAAGGCGGCGACGACGTAATTGAGAAGGTCTCGAGGCTTGTACGCGTTATTGTATAGGGTCGGGTCCTGGAAGTGACCGAAAGGGGCGTATCTAGGAGGCTGGCAGTGATGTATATTTTTGCCGTTCGGATCTTTTGAGGGTCGGAGTGGACGTCTTGCTCTGAAAGCCATGATTGGTATTGTCTAGGATAAGTTAGATGAATAATTGAATACTGAGCTTGGATATAAGTTTGGTTGATTTATTTGAAGAGATATGTAAGTAATCAGTTGTTGATGATATGCTGACCTTGAGGGGACTTCTAGGCTACTATTTATACTCGACCCAGAGCATACGTTTGTTATGACTCCTATAAGTAGAAATAACTATAAGTTAGCTAGATACTTCTGGGGATTTCGAAACTTGAAGACAATTGATGTCTTGTATTTTGTTTCAAACGTCCTGGATTATTTAGTACCATTAGCTTAGTTACCCGTTAGAATCGGCGACAATGTTCTTGTATCGTCATAATAGAGATGATTTCTCATAAAGTTCTAGGAGAATTCTATAGAAATGAGAAGTGTTTATCGAGACGTGTAATAGACCCCAATTATTTCCTATTTCGAGATGCCTTAAAAATAAGGGGTGATGTCTACCAACACATTCGAACTGTGCCTTCACTCTTACACAAGTAAATTTGTCATTGCTATATGGAATGGATAAACTCATCATAATTAACTAGGATCTAACTTTTTTTATTACGAAAACACTGCAGTCGGAACTGACCTTTCACTAATTGTCACAATATATAACCCATAGCCTCCCAAGCGCCCAACGCTAAACCCATGTTGAGAGACTTATGTAGGCGTTCCTTCTCGGCTATTCCTGGTTTCCCTCTTACTTAAGAAACTCCTCCGTAAAGCGTTATTCCCACTTCTTGGACTTGGGCTTTCGTTAGTTTCTCCGAACGTGCTCTTCAGAACCACCGTTCCGCCACCAACCTTAATCTCTTTTTCACCACCACCGCTCTCGTCGACGAAGTATAGCGCTTCGCCTAGATCGTCGTCGCTGCCGAAAGTGTGGTGACCTTTAACCTCGATACGGAATTGCGTATCCGCAGTGCAGGTGTGCTTGAATGTTTCATCGAATCGTACCACGTCAGGGGACTCATGGTGTTTTGTTTTGCCAACCGTCCGTTCTTTTGGCGTGAGTTGTTTAATTATGACGTAGATGTCCGATGACGAAGGATATCCTTCTGCGGAAACCACGGTAAAAGTAGCTGTTCCGGCGCCAGCAGCACCCGGGGCCAAACTATGAATGGAGACTCCACCTAAACTGGGGTTACGTCCATGGGCTTTGCCGTTGGGTGTGACAGGGCGAGCAGCTGCTGATTCACCGTCTACGCTTAAGCCTGTCGATCGTCTGAGGCCGGGACCTGGTGCGGCAGCCTCGGGTCCATTTGTCACGATTGTGGGGATCTCGGAGTTGCTGGATGTTAAAGTTAGGCCGTTACCTTCCTCGTCCTTCTTTCCCCGGAAACCTCGCTTGATAAAGCTGGCACCCTTTCCAACTCCGTGACCGACGACACCGGCTACCGCGACACCACCCTTGACCGGAGCTCCGACAACACCAGTTACGATCCTGCCGGGGCCGCCGAACGTTCCAGAGAAGGTGCTAGTACCTAGTCGGGAGCGTGTGACATAATCGGGCCTAAAGAGGAGCCGCAATCTGACGGAGCCAGACTTTCCATCTAGAAGCAACTTGAGCTCCTTTGCTTTGAACGGGTCAAGCTGCTCCAGATTAATGTCCGCTCCACCCAGAAAATCAGGCTTATCCGCGAAGTCATAGTCGTAGACTTTACAGGTGAACTTGGCAGCGGTCCTTGACGGCACGGGGACTTCGAAATACTCGTTCCACACGGGGTTGAGTGTCTTCTTTTGGGTCTTGGTCTTGAACACATCCTGTCCGTTGAGCTCGAACTTGCAGTAAGGATCACTTTTGCCGTTCGAGTCCGCAGAAGGCAGATCAGCTGCATCTAACACATCGACACGGAGATTACCCATGTTATTGATGCTCTCGCTGGGATCGAGTTGCATCTTGACTGGAATATATTTCAAGCTAACCTTGACCGTGGCAGCTCTATTTTCCTCGTCCTTTAACTTCAGAACAGTGGGATTATTCTGAGAATGTTAGCGACTGAGAATGATTTTCGTTTTACATGAATGCTTACCAGGCATTGCTTTAAAGTCTCTAGCGTATTGCCCGTTAACCGAGCTACTGTATGATCTTCATCACGCTCCTCACCTGGCTTCTCACGTTTCTCTCTTACTTTGAGAGTCAATCGTGAAAAGTCAAGTTCACGGATAAAACAATCGCCGATCTCATCGAACTTGTAGATTTTATTCTTTGCTGTACCCGAAATATAGGATGGGTATAGCATGTCGTCGACGTATATTTCGAGATGCGTTCCGCTTTTAGGCATTTCGGCCTCCATTAGCTTGAAGATCAAGAATCCACATTCGTACTTCAATAATTCCTCGGGGGAAAGGTGGACTTTAGGGCGCTCGCGTTGCGCCTCGCGCGACCTTCGTCCGGATGTAGTTGACCTGGGTGACACCGGCGATTTGGGGATTGTGGGCGAAGTTGGCGTCATCGGTACGCTACCATTTTCTTTCCTTTCTAGCGTGGGAATCTTTCCAGCTTCTGATGATCGGGGGACGTCGAGGGACTTCTTCGGTGCTTCCGCCGCTACTTCTTTGTCTTTCGCCTCTTCCTCCTCCTCTTCGGGGTCTGCGACGTTTAGGCACGGGTAGAATGAAACGGTATATGTTAGCGTTCCCTTTGCGATACCCTTTCCATGCAATCGAAGGCCTCCCTCATGTACCTTCTTTGCATCGTGGACGAGGTATTCGCCTGTCTCTTCATCTTCGGTGATGTAGTCACCGGCGAAAACCTCGACCAAGCCCAAGCTACGATCTTTGCCCATCTTCTCAGCGTCCATAACCTCGAGGGTGAGACGATCTCGAGAAGAGTGCATTGGTACGTAGATGACTTCGTCCCATTCGGGGCTTAACGTGTTGCGATGCGTTACAGTTCGACCCTTCTCAATACCGGAGAGTAGCACGCGAACGTAAGGATCCGATTTACCCATAGTTTCGAAATTCCGCAGATCGCGCGCACTCTTGAAGTGGAGGCGCATAACACCAATAGGGGTTTGGTAACCTCCGGTCCCTGCCAACACGCCAGATAGTGCAACGGGTTTCCACTGAGCAGTTAGTTTCGCTCGTCCAGTCTTGACTCCCGATAAGTTGTACCACTCATGGCCCTTCTCCATCATCTCGAGCATGTCATCAAGCTTGATCTGGTGAGTACCGATAAGTTGATCTCCTGCAATTTCACGGTCATCTTTAATAGCAAGACCCAATTTAGCATTCTTCCGATCAGTGATGAGAATTTCCTTAGAACCATTGTCCCAAATTGGGTTGTTGGTGCGCTTGAGCCTTTTGGTCTGGTGGACTTCTTTACCGTTCAGCAGTAATACAGCGTATGGGTTGAGTAGGCCAACCAAGCTCTTGGTGCCATCGAGATCCTTTGCTTGCTCAATAGTATATCGTAGGATACCGGTATTGGTCTCCGGAGGTGGTTCTACTTTGCCTTCGTGTTCCGTAGCCTCTAGAACAGGGAAGAAGCGGATATCAGCATTGACCACACCACGAGCTTTACCATGCGCAATGACTTCCAGACGCTCGTTTTCGTATACACCAAGTTCCTCTATCCGCTCAAGGGGGAATGACCCGACACCAAGCTCTTTGTCTTTGCGGAAATCGTTATAGTCGTACACGATAAGGTCAAGCGAGTCATTAAACGACGTAACAATAACATAATGCGTCTCACCCCATCTGGGGTTCGGAGTATCCTTGACAACCTTGGTTTGAGCAAGAGGTGCTCTTTTGTTGAAGGTAACCACAGCGTACGGATCGGGATTACCGGCGAAGTTATCCGGGTTCTTGAGACCTTGGGCTCCATGGATTGTAATCGCGATTACACCAATTGCTTGGTCAACAGGAGAGCCTGCAAGCAACTTCGCAACCTCAATAGGGAAGACATTTGGCGCATACATCATTGGGGCCAGGTTTCCGTGAATCTGTTCTTGGATGAAGCGCTCTAGACCAGGGATAAAATTGATATCGAAACCGAAAGTTTCTCCACCAAGAGGTTTACAGACATAGTCGATTTCCGGGCGCTCAAGAAAGCACATTTCGACTTTCTCGATGTGCGGGAAAGGGAATTGGAGCTTGATCTTTAGGCGCATAATACCGGAGAAAGACATCTTCTCTACAATGACGTCTAGACCCTTGCTGATCATAGCTTTTCCGATACGAATTTCAAGAACAACTTTAGGATCGATCTTGTTTTGGATTTGGCGAGCCGTCATATCTTCTTTATCGTTGGGTGTGAAGCTGAATTTCCAATCCATAATGATAGTATCATCTTCCGCCTTAGGGTAAGTTTTGACATGATCCATCCTGGGAGGCTTGGACCCTAGGGTGAAGGTCTTGAGTCGTAGACTATCAAGAAATGAAGGAGTTGCCGAGCTCAAAACCTGATCGACGGAGTTGATAACAGTTTGAGCAAGGACAGGCTGGTAGATAGGCCAAAACTTTACTAGGAACGAGTTGATCCATTCAACGGATTCGTGGTCATTCTCTAGCTTCTTCAGCGCCATTTCGCGTGTAATGTCGTCGCGGAAGTTTCTCCGGACTCTTCTGATCGAGGTACGGTAGTAAGTAGAGCAAGTAGCCATAATGATAATGACCCAACCTAGACCACCCCCAAGAACGGCAACGAGCCATGACGAAAGACAAGCAAAAATAATGATCGCGGCGTTATGATACCAGTCTGCAGAATATCTTGACATTAGCGATTTCCATTCCGGGGGCACATCGGAATTAGGTGAACCAACCTCCAAAGTACTGGTCAGGAACAGTTCCCTCTAACCAGGTCGTATGATCCAACAGACTGTCGCCTTCCATAACGCTGTCGACAGGCCAACCGAATCGCTGTGTCCACCCGACCATTGCAGCGAGATCTTCTTCCTCTTTAGCAGAGTTCCCATCCGTAATTGATCGCCCGTCCTTGTCTTTGGCATGTACAATAGCTCCAGCTTTCGAGGGGGAGGGAAGCGCGTAATCGACTTTCGTGCCATCGTCAACATCAGTGGCAATGGCTACACCTTGCGGTTTTCGTATACGGCGGATATCGTCAGGTATAGCCTAGTGAAGAGGTTAAGTCAGTGCACGTATCAAGAAAAACAAGAGTTTGGTAAGGAACATACGGCTTTAGCCTGGGCTCTCTTCTCCTCCGGACTGGCATCCGGGTCGAATGTGAAAGCAGCCACGCCTGCATTTTTGCTCTCCTCAACTAATTTTTTCTGGGCGTCATTCGCAGTAACAGAAGATTCGGGATCGCGAGCGGCCTCAATAGCTCCTTGTTGCTTGAGCTCGTTCGCTTCCCGTTCAGTCGACGCCATGGTGACTTGTCGGGGGGATGCCTAGGTATACTGCTGAAGCAGCTCAAAAGCGCGAGAGGGGTAAGTGATCAGTCGTCGTGTTTCGCAGCATATGTAGGTCCGTTTGTTGAGCGTACTGATTGTACTTCGCGTAAGAGGGGGCGACAAAGTTTGACAAAGAAATTGTCTTGGATTAAAAGGAGTGACACAGAAGTCCGGTTGGTAACTAGCTACCTAGGTCAAGTATTAAGCTGTCTTGGATGGGATAGCCAGATAGCTAAAAGATACTAGTGACCCTAGGTGCCTGTTAGTTACATAGGAATATGTAAGGAGACGTAAACGCGGGCGGGTAAGCTATCGATAGTTCGTAAGGCTACTGTTCTACTGTTGCTTCCAATTGGAGAGGAACGAAAAAGGGGAGAAATGATAAGAAAAGTGACGAGAAGTTGAGAAATGGAGAAGAGAAGATACAGAGACAAACAGAGAGGAAGAGAGGGGAAAGAAGAACAAGGAAAAGGCAAGTGCAGTAAGGTCAAGGAGTTGACGTTGGCGATGGTTACGAAAGTAAGCTTAAGAGGATTGAATTGGGAAAGACACGCAGCGCCTTGTTTCTCAAAGTTTAAAAGTGGTACCTTCTGCACCTTCCGCTACCTATGATACCTCTTGCTTGTACCTTGGCTGCTTTCTTGGCCTGATAGGTACAAGCTCGGTTACCTCCTAAGTGGTCCAAGATGTTCCCAGATTCGTGGCCCCATGTGGGCTCTAAATGATGTAATTGTGTTAGGGATCTTATCGTATAAGCATTCGTTAGTTTGTAAGTCCTAGCCAATGGTATAATTCATTTCGGGCAATCGCTGCACAAATCCTGGCATGAATTTTCCCTCTCCACAGTCTAGAGCTGCGATTACCTTGGTATAAATGTACAAATATTGCGCACATCTACATGGAAGGTAAGTGCTATTCAGATGTCAAAAGTTTAGATTTAAGTTAACCGATTGATGAATTCAACCTTGACTTTGGGTAACGGTGCAACGGTGCAACGGTCTAACGGTGCTCAGAACTTTTAAAGCGTCGAATATAATTCTTAACCATCAATGTTCCTCTTCATCATCACATACTCAGTGCTGAATAGTACCTACGATCAGACACGGCCTAAAACACAACACAGCCTAGCTGCCTACCTAAGAAATTAAATCCCTAAACGGCAATAGAAAAATGTTCTCAGCTGTATAGTGGTGAGCTGGAGGCGCTTGCACCGTTCCTATTCCTTGATTGTTTGCCATGGATGATCGCTGCACCGATCTATTACCAAAGGTCCAGAGATCAACCAGCTTCCGGTATTCCTTCAGCTGATCCCTTCCAATTTGATGGCCTTGCATCCCAGTGCAACAAGACATACCTGCTAGAGGTGCAGCTGCTGCAGGAAGTGCAATAATAACAAGTTACAATAATAGTATCGTCCTTCCCGCATCTTCTCACATGCGGAGCGGTCGTCGCATCGGGATAGCGGCACCAGTACCAGTACCAGTACCAGCCACCTGTCGCTCTCGGTCACAGGCGCGGACGGGATAATCGGATTCGCGCAGCCTGAAGCATGCTGGCACCCGCGCCACAAGATTACGATATCGTTTGCCAAGTCACATCTGAGCTCTAAGTTCGTTTTGAAGCTCGTCGCTTAGCAAATTACTCCTTACTTACCTACTATCTAAGGTATTTCATCAATTACTTTTTACAAATTTACTTTTACAACTCACAGCGAATCTATCGTACGAAAGGAAAAACCCAGTATGAAAACGCGCGAGTGTTAATATCGTTAATAATAGGTAGTATTAGCGCCAAGTAATCTGTACTATTATGTTGTGCGTCCATGCAACACAACCCCCTAACTCCCTTAGGAACCCCTCTAACCCCTGCCTGATCATCATTTCTCAGGGCGCCGAGTAGCCGGCCACTTTTTGATGACTGCCTCCCAAGCCTCACGCGCACCACCCGCACACGTGTGACGCATGTGTATTCGGCACAGTAAATGATACTGTCAGCCGGGCTTGGGTGGGTTGCAGCGACGACTGTGGTATCATACAAAACGAACATGTTGAGCTGTAACACTCATCAACTTTGAGAGAAAAAAAAATCCTTTGCTTTTAGCGATTGAGAAAAGGGGTCTTTCCAGTTAAGCAATCCCGAAAGTCAATTCTCGCCAATTTCCGCGTCATGAAGAGGATCACCAGCCGTAACGTACGTTTGAGGCGTGAAACGAAGACAATACATCGCGCCGAATCGGATTTCATGGACTTGTTAGTCTTATTTGTGAACAAACTTGAACCACGTTTAGGCGAATTCACGGGAAGATGACTAGGAATTCTACGTGGCCTTATTTCGTCCATCGAGACGTAGGAGAAGCCTTTCGCATTAGCTCTAAATGAATTTAGGATATCCACTCGCGAATATCTATTGCACAGCAACAACACCATCGCGAACTCCATTGAGAAGGCAACGCCGGCTATATGCTTACATAATCCATAAATGTTTATGCGACGACGATATTTTATCTTTACATGCCGACATTCTCATGTCCACCTACAGATCTGTAAATACACATGTAATCACTATTATTCGCATTGACCTTGACCTTTACGGGCTTCAAGCTAGCCAGCCAATCATGTGATATTACCGAGGTCGCAAAACAGACAATTCGGTGCATAGTTGCGACTTGATCTTCACTATTCAGTCTACAATGCTATCAAATTAACGAAACCCCTAAAAGATATCAATACTGACTTTTCATCTTACTAGATCTTAAGTCATCATATCAATGTTTATCTAAACTTTCTAGCCCAGGGATATGCTGATAATATCGCTATTAGTGCTGACGAGGTCTTTGAGCTCAGACCAGTTTTCCTGCTACCTAGCCTGCTAAGCAACTAAGTGATAGGGGATGTGCAATGGGCGTGGAGTAAAATAGGGGCTACACCCCTTGCTAGCCATCGAGCTTCGACATAACATTAAGAAGCGCCGTCTTCGATTGAAATCCCACAACCATGTTTATCGTCATAAGAGCCCCCCGCTTTCAAATCGGAGGTGCGACATGGTTAAATATGCTTTTTAGCTTCAAGAAAGATACGTATCTCGTAAGGTTGCAAATAGCCACGATAAAAAGGCATCGGTGCAATAGTGCGTCAGCTTTGCTAAATGCGATCCACGCCTCAGAGTTACCGACGATATTCCAACTATCGTATCGCATTGCTTTTAACATAAAAAGGGTCTAGGATTGGAGAGTGGAAATCGACCCAGCAGTTTCCATTGCGACTCGTGATGGCAATGATCGGAAGGTCGGCCATTGTTAGAGACAAATTCTCATGCAGGAGAGTCGGCGCGGTGTAGGCAAAAAGGAAAGAGGAACCAACCCGGACTGGAGATATACGGCATTGGTTAATCAGGTACTTATCAACTCTTTTTATATGCTGTGCATATGTAAGATGTTATATCAACTAACAAAGTTGTTCCGTGGAGGTAAACGCCACCTTTGGGCAAACTATCAACGGCCTCATAAGTAAGCAAGCTCCACCAATGCTTCGGTAAGTTCAATAGCCTAGTAGGTGAGCAGCTTACTGAACTCACACAATTACGCTCGTCCGAAAATACGGAGTGACAGCTTATAATGATGCAAGTGCATCACCCGAGTATACTTAATTCTCCTTTGTGAGATCTCCCTTCCTTTCCGTCGCAGCCATGAATTTCTTAGGTTGGCTTCAAGCAGTCTCAGCACTGCTTGCTGGCATCGCGGCATGGAGACTACTCAAAAGAAGACATAGAGAGACGGAAAAACGAGTCTCCCCCCTTCTTCAACTACCAGTCGAGCTTATACATCGCATTTCGAATGAACTCTCACCAGCCAGCCGACTCGTGCTATCCCAAATTTGCCGCCCGCTACGTGAGATTCTCCACAGAGAGTCATCAATAACTCACATTTCCCGCGAAGATCGCTGCGAATTCCTAGCGGCCATCGCTCGGCAGCGACCAGATCAATGGGTATGCGAAGTGTGTATTAGGTTTCACAGAACTAATACTGTCGATACGCCTGAGAAACCAAGTCTTCAAACCTGTACAGCGGGACTGAAACGCTGGCGCCAGACAGGATACGGGCAGCGAGACCGACTCGACTCCCGCCTCCTTCGGATCGATCACAGACACGTCCAGCTCGCCCTTAAGTACTCGCGCTTGAAATGCCGCAACTACCAAGACTATCTCAATAAATTGCTAGCACCGTATGTCGATTCGAATTTCGAAACTTATCAATGGCCATATAAGCAACCAAACATTTTGGCAGTTCATTATTCAGCCTTCCCCAAAATTGTAGCAGGGGATGACGGCATTCCTCGATTCCTACTGCTATCCAAATGGCGCTACGAAGAAGACCAGAGGCCGCTGTCGCTCCCAGCTATGGGAGACTTAAGGATTTGCCCACATCTAAGGCTACTCTATGGTGCTAGGAGGGGAGTCGGCCATGAAATAGGTTCGCTGAGAAGGATTATCGATTTGTATCTCCCCGGAGGGGGTGCAAACAACAGAAGGGGATTTTATTTCTGTTGCTATTGCCCTACTGATCTATGTGTCACGAAGACTCCCGGGCGCCTCGAGTTGAGTGCCTGGCAGGATTTAGGATCTGAAGGGTCGCCGATGGATAGATCATGGAGGGTACACGTTCTGGATAACCCGCTTAGTCCTCGGGGACATCCACACCTCAGCCATGAGCCTGGGAGCGTTTTAAGGCTTTATGAAAAGGATCGAAGCGAGGCCGATCGAACGGTTTAATAATACTGAGTGGAAATATTACTTTACCTATACCGTCATATCAGAGCAAACTTATGGGAAACATTCTGCACGTACTAGCTGGAGTCTTTTCATATTCGCTATTAATGAATAATAGCATTGAGTCCAAACAATTATCCCTACTATCGCGTGTATAAATATTTTTCTTTGTGACGAAGATGAAAGGAATGCATTTTCAGTCTCACATCACAGCACACCATACTATCCTTTATCTTATCACCCAACAAATTCATTCAAAGTTACAATATGGTGCCAACAGTTATCTCTAAAGACCAGTTCTCGCAGGGCGGGCCCTGGGAGATGTCAGATATCATGAAGCTTTCGAGTATACACGATATAGTTGAGATTTTAGGTAAGAAGAGTATTCAATCCTTCTTCGATGAATACAGGACGATACAACCATCCCTTGAGCCTATCGTAGCCCAGGACATTCTTCCCAATGTCTTTGCGATAGTGGGTGGGACAGAACCCACCTATACTTCCTTATACAGGCAGGCGAAGAACCCACCAAATGAAGAGCCTTGGGCTGAGAGTCTATTCGCATACCGCATGAGGCGGTATCTGGAGAGTCGAGAGTGTACGGCCATCACCTGGAGATCTCTCGACTACTATACCGTTCATGATCGAACAGAAAGCCGGACAAACCGTGCTATATCTCTGGAGAGGTACGGTATTATCCTTATAATCCTCGAAAGACTTCAAACAGAACGTCATGAAGCGGCTTCCCCTAAGCCTGAGCCCGAGCCCGAGGTGAAACCTAAACAAACTAGACCACGTCAAGAAACCACGCTCAGCTGGCTCGACCAATTCATTTCTAAATATCTCCTTCGATGTTAACCAATATTTTCCATTAATTTCACTTTCTTTCATTCAGGGGTTACGTCGCTTATAGGATGATAGCTAAATAGCTACCTACTTAAGGATGCAAGCATCCAGTTCAACTTCAACTTCCATGTTGATCTATAATTGCCAATATTTATAGTCACTTAAGTTATCACAGCAATAGTTAGGACTCATTTGAAACCCGTGATTCATGGTATACTTAGTAGAATGCAACTTCTGAGAGACGAGTTATAAATTTGCTATACTTGTTGGCTAGGAAATTCCCAACTGGAATATTCCAAGTAATGATCTGCCTGGATACGTAGGTATGTAGGTATATTAGTGCCCGGAGAGTCTTAAGGGATCCTTGATCTTATTATCACGGAAAGGAAAGGCGAGTACAACTAGATGTTTATTAAGATAGCACGAGTTCCGCTCTAGAACCAGGGATAACAGTGGGATCAAATGGCGGCCCGTTATACTTCCGTACTATTAATGAGAATATCGAATTGCCATTTTATATTAGCTAGCGGCAATAAACAGCGTGACAAGAGGTACAAATGTTCCCATATGCGATCCTAAACCCATCCCATGGCTTGACATAAGTGATCCGGTAAGTTGGAATTTTGTGTTCCCAGCCTATGGTGCTCATAGCGCAGCATGTTCGACCTTCGGTTTGTCTAGCATTGTCCCTCATCTCTTGTGTAGTCAATACTCTGCAATTTGTAATGTTGTCTATGCTAATCATGCCTCCAGGGACGATGAGATGGGGAGGCATAACTAATATCTTGACTTTCCGGCTCTGAGCCTCAAATAAGTAAGTAATTCGTAGGTAGTAGGTAGATATCTAATTAGAAGAGAACCGATGCTAATAGCAATGCTGATTTCCAATGTCTGAATGAATTTACTCAGTAGGCTTCATATTGAAATTAAAACGCTGAAGTTCCCTCATGGATTTCGATCTATATAAATATCTGAGGGCTTCTTGCTTAGGGCAAGTTCAAACTGTTGATATAATATGACACCTAACGTGTCAAGTATAAGTTTTCGTAGTAAACATGAATATGACGATAGAGTCAGAACAAGCGTAGAAAAGAAGACATTCGGGAATTAGTCATCTGTTCCGTACCCTTCAAAGAGCTTCCTTTCGCAAGCACCGCAGATCCTCGCACTCATCTCAATATCTTCCCATTTCCACTCAAGCAACCACTCGGGCTCATCATGCCACCAACCTGGAGTTTCATGCGCATCGCATGGGATATGGGTTATGTGATCATGATTTAATTCAGTTGAGCGTATGACCATATCAGCGGTGATTTCATCTCCGTATATGATAAGAGTGTTCCCCATTATGAATCAATCTTCTTGAATCCCTAACTATATGATATCCTCGTCCGTCCGCCTAACAGTGTGCCGAGTAACGAAAACCGCCAAAGCCTCAATTTCCTTTTTGTATTTTCACTTAATCTTTCATTGAACTATTACGGGACATACTCAACTGATGCTTCAGTTGTCAATTGGACCAGTTTTTAAACTAAATTTTGTCCTCCTTACCTGACGTTTGAACTGACTGTTGAAGTGATCATAAGACTGACTGTGTGATTGGCTGTGGAATTAATCGTAAAGCTGACTTTTGAACTGACTGTACAACTGACTATTAAACTAATCTACGAACAGGTTCGAAAGACATACTCAGAGTAAGAGGTTTTAGTCTTTTCCCCGATTCTTTTAGATAGCTAGTGCTGCTATTTTGCTGTTGCTGAGCCATTGTTCAACCCTCGTTGATCCTTCGTTGAGCCGTTGTTGGGCTATCGTTGATACTATTTGTATACCTAGTAGCTTTATATACTCATTGCATTTAATTGAATGCGCTTTAAACACACCATGATATAATATAATTAGTAGGCTTAAATCAGCGTTATTGGAGTTTTATGAATTAAAAAAAAAAGATAAAAACGTCCTGATGCTTTGGGCGCTTTGTATTACCCCCCTATTCGTCTCCCGGGAGCTGTAGTTAAGTAGTACGTACCTAACTCTTATAAGGTACCTACTCCCACACGCTTCTTCCGAATTATTTGCCAAGTTTTCCAATACTAAGGTACGAAAGCCATAATTCAAGCATGATCCTAAAGTGCACTTTCATTTCTAAGTTCACCCTCAGAGTACCCCATCTGAAGAAGCGGCTTTTTGCATGTTGGTGTGGGATATATTACTTTCTCATATCTACTCCAATCTACGACTCCCATCAGACTTACCTTCCTGGGCAGTACCTTTCAATTGAAATGTTTCACTCACCTTTCATTTGCATATGCATCTAATTTAAATGCTGCATTCATGAGTGGGCAAGGAAAAGAGAGTAAATGATAAGGCTGAGATGGTACCTAACGGGTGCCAGATCCGTAGTGGAAGTACCTAGGTAGGTACCTACCAAACGGCCATTGAATCCCCCTGTACCTATCTATATGTGTGCCAATGACATGCATCTCATATGTACGCCACTGGCTTTTCACCTGAGACTTTGGATACTCGTATAATCTACAAGGAGGTACCTATGACTACATGTACTTACATATCGGAGCTCATACAGATCAAGGTTACACAGGCCGTTCCTATATTGCCCTCATGCATATGTAGGTACCCTTAGCGTACCTTTTTCTTTTTCTCCTCCGATCACCATTCGATGTAGCTATACAATCCACTTATCTTAAGTAGGTACCTTTTTAAGTTGGAATTCGAGTTGAGGCCTGCAAGTTTCCTAACTCCGAGCTTGCCGTTTTAAACTACGGGCATTTAAACTCCCCTCAAAGATCACAGCCTGTGGCGTCAACTAGCAGCTAATATATAGGGTTGCCAACGTTCGCAATGGCCTTGTTATTCTTCAAAGAAACCTCTGAAGTTTGAACCTTAATCCGAGCGGAAGCTGTCTCGATTACCGCTCATAAAGACTTATATACCACATCTATAAAGCAGACCTAAATGGCAACACAGGGAAGAGAAGATTTAGAGTAATTTCCCATAAATAACTCTCTCACGGACAAAGTAGCGGCGAGGGTGTTATAGCCTTAGATATAAAAGGCCCCCTCCGCCCTCATCTAAGGAACTTAGCTATATGTGCCTCAACTGTTCTTCTCTTCATTCTTATATTCAAGTATCATATTCGATCTTTTTGTTGAATGAAGTCTTCACAAATAAATTGAGAACACCATTCACTATTGACTTAAGGTCGGGCCGAAGCTCCTCTCGGCCAACAATATGGACGTCACCACGATTACTGTGGAATGACTACTGCAGAGATTCCCTCCTCCTGTCTGACCGGAGACATGGTACCTGAGGATGGACGAAGAGTCCGAGATGTTCGAATATATTATACTTCGGACGCTTGAACGTAAAGCAGCCCAGGACGAGATCCGGGTTGGCCGCAAGGCCGGCATCGGGACTATTGAGGAGCTTGAGCAACTATATCAACGGCAGCAGAGGCCCCTTTGCTACAAGAGCAGCGACTCGCGAGCCCGTCAATCTCTTTTTTCGGCGTACGTCGGATGCTCCGAAATGTTCGCCTCCAGGATGCCGCAGCACGACCCCAATTCGGTGTCAATGCGAAACTCGCCCATGATACGCACGTTGCTGACGTGTTGCACATTGCTAAGTGTACCTACATACTGACGTCCGAGACGCATCTCCGTCAGTCAAACTTGAGCAGTCTTCCTAGATGGGGAAAAGGTAGATATAGAGGCGCAAGACAAAATCCGTCTGGCCGGAGCCGGCCCATTTATTCGTCGGGTCAGGAACTTGATTTCAACTTGCGAAGTGGGGCCTAAAATGGAGAGGAGGACATAGATACGGCGAGAGAAGGACAAACGCGCAACACCCAAACCTCAGCGCAACCAAGTTGCCCTTTGGCATAGATCGCTCAGAAGGAAACGACGCTTGAAGCTTCACAGCTAGTGAGTAAACCCAGCCATGATTAAGCGCTCTTCCAACTCGGAAGCCCGCGTGCCAGCCGTTAGAACTGCGTGTCGGAGGAAAATTTTTTAAAGGCGATAAGATGCGGTTTCGGATTTGTAATCTTTCAGTCAGGAAATAAGCGGGACTTGACCACACAATCCCCAGAGGTCTAGTCTGTTAGTGGGGGCTATGTGATGTCCTGGGAGACTGGTTAGGGGCTGGTTCCAGAACAGAGTAGACAAAGGGCTCATTCCTATATGTATATCAGGGTTTCTTGGGTAACAGATTTTAGAGCTCCTCACACAACGACATCGTCGTTTCTATGCTCATTGGTTTCCTCTCGTGGCGTATAGGATGATATACTACCCAAAATCTTTGTTTCCAAACTGCTACAAAGAGATAGAACTAGAAAGTTCCTGTTTGATATGGACATCTGGACTTAACAGAATATGGTTACATTCGTATAAGAAACCAACAAATTTAAGCGACTCAACACTTTTTATTATTACTTCTATGATAGGATCTTCAATAGGTGTATATTCTAGAGTGGTCCATATGTAAGGTTTGATACGATCTGATCTGTAAAGATGGTACTCCTACGGAAACGCTTATGCCTACCTTTTAGGGTTATCAGTAACCCACTTTGACAAATCTCAGGAGCGGCTTGGCGTATTCTATATGATCTGTAAGAATCTCAACGGTGATACTACTGCATCAAGAATATACGCCATGATTACTTAAAGGGGCTGTGATACTACAGTCGGCAGATCTCCTATTCGAGAACAGGGGAGGCCTCTACAAAGGGGCTTGGAGACAGCTGATCATTCGGAGTGTGAGGAGCCAATAAGTCATGGGAATAACTCAAAGAAGACAACTAGGTGTCCAATTGGCCGGCATCTATTCCACAATGTTCTAGACGCAGCAAAGATCATTGCCAAGGGAAGCCCGGAACTAAAGGGGGATGTCTTAGATTACGGGCTCATGTACGTTGATACTAGGATGCGGAAGAGGTTAACTCCCTAAGAGGATGAAGGTTTGTTAGGAACTTATGAGTATTCTGGAACTATTGTGAATATATCTTCACGCTGATTTGATATTTCACAGTCCAAGGTGCATTCGCTTAAGCATGTCTTGGACTTCCGCTGTGTCTTCGTGGTATTATCATAACCCCTGCTTCTTCGAATGAATGCTAGAAGCCCAAGATATTGTTTCTTCCTGTTTATCTTTTCGCCTAGGAATACAAGAAGACAGGTAGGCTAGTAGGTACTGGGTAGGTACTAGTATGTATGCGTAAGACGTTGGTTCGAACACTCACTTCTAGGGGGAGTGTTTCAACAATAATAGAAAAGGGGCGTGTTTATTTGATACATAAGAATTTTCCAACATTCAAGGCTCTGGAGTTGTCCTTAAAATAAAGAGAGCTCTGTCTCGGTATTGCATTCTGACAAATAAGATATTATATTCCCAAAATTCAGCTGATTTCTCCAGCGCGACATCGTTTTTACAAACAACGTTACGCAAGGAAACAACCTGCAACGACAATATAATATCAGAAATCATCGATAAAATTTCCTTGGTGGTATACCATCTTTAATCCATAGTATCATGTAAATGTAGATCTCATTATTAAGGCATTCCATCAATATCGAAAATTACACAATTAAAAACCATCAGCGTTAATAATTTCACAACAGCGATGCCTAGAAAATGAGCGAGGCTTTCCAGGGGAGCCTGGAAACATAGATCCTACGTAATGAATGTCTCCCTCGTCCAATCCTTCACAAAAGAAAAAGGCTCACTCTCGAGCCATATCAAAGAATCAAAAATCCCCTTTCCAACACCGCCGAGGAGAACCCCCCTCTACTGACATGACATACTGTAGGATTCTAGGACTCCGACAGCCTACATCCCCAAGCCAACAGCTCACCAGAACTTTTTTTTTCCCTGCTCTTTCAAAATTCTCCTGCCCAGCTCGGCGATCACTGCCGCGAAACATCTCAGCCAGATTAAAAAGCCGCTTCGCCTGACTTCGGTAACCTACATATATATAACCGCTCAAGAGCTGAAAGAGCGGCGATCCCGCGCACCCGAGTCTTCCCAAGTTAGGACAAAAGGCAGGCGATCCTCCAGCTGAGTCAAGCTGTAAATCCATTTCGCAGGAGAGAAGAAGCCTACCTACCTACCTACCTACTTACCAAGGCGCTACGTTGGTAGGTAAATAGGTAAATAGGTAGGTAACGTGAGCGTATACCGGGTTGCCGGCAACTGTCACTTGACAATCTGCCGAACGGGAAGGACGCAGTCGGCAAAGCGAGGTTCGCTGCATACGACTCTAACCTATCCAGTACATCCATATGTATATGTATACCTAGGTATGTATAGCAATTGTCGCTCTTCAGTGATCGGCTGGTGATCTCGCGAGGCTTTTTTGCGTTTCTACGCAGCTGCGGTTCCCGATGTAACGGAGCTGTGTTACCTTCACGGCGGCGTGCTCGTAGGCATAGGGGTACGTATGTGTATGTACGTATGTACGCATGTATGTAAGTACGTCGTAGACAGATGGATCTCTCGTGACGCTGCGATGGATCGCAATGTTGACCCGAGCGCTATCCCACTCACACCTGCGTCGCGGCAAAGGCTATTTATATTCGAATTGGCGGTTCGGCAGTCGGGAGATAGGAACGCGGTCGAAGTCAGCTGTCGTGCGTTCTACATACATTCATACCTACGTACATATTATGGTTAAGGTTGTCTAACAGAAATATATTACTGTTCAGATTACTCAATTGAATTTGTGACGAGCCTCCTTTGTATTTTCCCTCCGCCGAACGCCACATTTCGCTTGTGTTGTAATGTGCGTCCGGGACATACCCAAGGATCTGCCGGCCAAGATGGCATTTTTCGACAATTCGGCCTCTGGGGACCACACATCGCTTCGCACCCGGTGAAAAGGTCCGGTTATGCATAGTAATTAAAATCTACGTTGTGGTGGTACTGGAGACGAGTCGTATACCAACCGGCCGACAACGGAACCAAAAGGGAAAAGAAGAAAAAAAAAAGATTCGCATATGTTCCAAAATACTCTGCGGGTCCGAAGCGCTTGTCTTTGAACAATCGATAACCTTCACCCAATGGCTTGGATACTACGTCGGATACCGTAGTTACTTTCCGCTTGCCTTGAGGCAGCAGATTGAAACATACGACGCTCAGACCCTCCCTCAGTCGGGAGACTCGTTTACTTTCGTCGGTGCTCTGCTCTGGAGAATGATCTTCCAGGAGGCTTGCGTTCGAGGGATTCATATTCTCCGCTTCAAGGCGCTGGTAGCCGGGGACTGCTAAACCGAGAGCCGCGCGAACATCGTGCGTGCCACACTGTAGCTTGGCATATTTGAACTTACATTACGAGCTCTCCTCGGTCTGCTCGAATCACCTACCTGCTTAACCATAGCGAAAGATCTCAATCCCGTGCTATGCCACGGCGGATTTTATGAGTCAGCAATCGCCATCCTACGGGAGTTATCGGGTGTGGATCTAATGACGATAAATGACGACGCCTATCGTGTGACTGGGGTCTTAAAGGGGTGAAGAGTTAATACGTGTTTCGATTACGGGGACAGAGGGTCTGTTAAGACTGGATCGACCCTCATGTGGTTTTTCCAAAGGAATCCTCTCCTAGGAAGGTGATGGTTTCAACAACGGGTTGCCACGGATATTTGCTGACCGGCGCACTTCACCGGTTATTTGTATAGATCATCGAAGAATTGCACGTTAGACAAAAAGTGCGGCATTGCATTTGGCGTGAGAATTTGAAGGCACTGATGGAGGGTATCGTCGTTTCCTGGCTTCATCATTCGGGTCTTCGTCATGTTTCCGTCAGTAGGATGAACCGAGATTTCATGGCATAATGGTCAAAGTGGTAGGTGTTTTGCGAATGGTATCGCATCGTTGCCAAGTGCCTTTTGGAAACTCTGTCTTAAGAGAGTTGGTGTGTGTGGTTATCGCCACTGTACTCCAGGTAAACACCCAATATCTCCCTGATGGGTTTAATGTCGATGATCTTGATGGCCGGCGTATTATTAGGCTCAATATCCGAACATCTCGAGTTGTACAGGCAGTCTCGGCCGAAATCGAATCTGTTCACCGTATCAGACTTCGTTGAAGATCGCTTCGTTTTGAGGTCCCTGCGTTAAGGCCCGAATATCCCGAATCAGAGCTGTAACGGCACATGACAGAATATGCTCTGGAACCCCTCAAAAGCTCAGATTGTCTTAGACGCCTGAGAAATCTCCGTGTGCTAGAGAATCCCTTTGAAAAAAACCTTGCGCTCTTTCGCAATTATTCCACAAATAATGCGAACTCCATCGTGTTGGTTGCTGCATCTAGTTGATCTGCGCGGTGACGGCCTTCAAGTCCTCTCTGCCAGTGGGATTCTTCTCCACACACACGAGCGACCTTCCAAGACATGTTTTCCCCCAATTAGGGAACCCCCTAGGATTGAAGCTATCGTGAGTTTCGGTAGAAGTTGCCTTGCAGACTAGTGTAACTATGTCGTTGCATTGGGGTAAAGCCACCAAAGACTTTGATTTGACGATGTGAGTTTGTAAAAGTGACCGGGATTTGATTTTAATGACAAAACACCTAAGTTCGGTCAACATCGAGCGTAGGCGGAGTCATGGCGTACTCTAGACGACTTTGTATGTGTTCGATGCGTCTGGTCAGCGGCTTTGACGAGCTCTAAGAAAGTTTAGGGCGACGCAGTTCAGATAATCCTGACTATGTGTTAACCTAGGCAGACGCTTAGATCGGCTAGGCAAGGCAGTAGATAGAGAACAGTGGGCTCGGCATTAATCTATGTCCTGGAAACTGGAGAAGAGGCCGATACCAGTACCATCCCAAGGATGGAATACTGTATACCTAGATATCATTATAGTCCAACTCCTCACGATTCCATTGGCCGGATTCGAGTTTCACGACTTCGAAAAAGCGTCCGTCGGGTCCCGTACCCACTTTCATAGGGATGAAGTTCAAAAATAGCTTTGCTTAATGCGTGAGTATGCATGTGTAATACAAGGCAAATCCTAAGTTGAAACATCCTCGATTCCTTGATGCTCACACCACTCTAAAAGTCACCATATGTGACGCCCTCACGCATTAGCACGTGAAGGAGGGTGCCGGACAAGGGGCGCCGGTGGAGTTCTGCTTCAAGCCCAACTTACTGTGTTAGGTATTCCGCAACACAACCTATGCACGATCTATTAGGCAGGCTGGCGTATTTACATACATATTAGAATGCAGTCAATTCCGAGCTTTGCCATTCTCGAGTTAACGGGCTTGCATTGCTGATCAGGGCGACTGTCGCCTGCTGATCGCGACGCTGTCGGTTCCTAAGTGGAAGAGATCCACGAGAAACTATTGTCTGCCTGTCTGCCTGGTCTCACGTACTCCGGTGATACTGTATAATGAGAGAATATTCCTACCGCGTCATGCAGATTTTAGTTCATGAGTTTGTGGTAGGTCGGCTGCCTAGCTAGATAGGTGCAAGATAGTGAAATCAGGACGAGGCTCTGGACGAATTTCCACTTTTCGAAAAGAGCTAGAAGGACCCAAGACGGAACGTGTTGTGAATTCCGATTACCAGTGATCAGCATAGACCGCTTAACACGAGGAAATTTACCTCTCATACATAGGCGTATGGGTTAGATCCGGGTGGCGTTGGTTCCTGACGCCAATACTTTACCAATTACGCTGACCTGGATCCTGTCGAGCCGAAAATCATCCCATAGCGCCTGATAACCTCGTAACGGGACCCTATCTCCGGGTAATACACAATCAGCCAACGATGCCGTCTATAGCATCATCGATGACCAACTAGGCCCTGACGGCATTGACGGGTTTGAGCATACATATCTTGACTGGGTCGCCATCTGATAAGCCGGTCGGTGGGGTGTGCCATTGTGCCTTACAACATGTCAAGGCTCCCCGCTTCCTATGGGCGTACTATGCACGTAGTTGAGAGGCAACGGCCAATGTTGCACGTGGCAGGGCGCAGAAAGGAAGAGGCCCTCGTGATATGGAATTTTTGGGGGTGCGTGAAAAACTAGAGGACTAGAGGCGAGAATGCTCCGAACAACGAGACTTGGCCCCAGCGAGCGCCGATCGCTGGATACTAGGCCTGGAGAAGAGGATGTCCGCCTCCATGATAGCTGATTGGCCGGAGATGTTGGACGAGCGTCGCGGAAGCCATGGGATCGGCACTTCCAGGCAGCTTCTTGTCGGTGAACCGCCTCCTCTTTTTTTTGTCCCCTTCCTTGTTTCGATGAGATATTCGGGTCTCCGTGATTCAGCGTGGGATAGCATTGACGGAACTGAGGGGGGCGGACATGCCGAGTCTGTAAGTGTCGTGGATGGAGCAACCAAGCGGCCATCTACCTATCAACTCCATATACCTAGTAAGTAAAAAGCTGGGTAAGGTTCCTCATAGCCGTGCTGTATTACGTGGTGATGGATGACACAAGGGCCACAATATATAACTGGTGAATGAGCTGACAGCTGGTATGTAGCTGGTATGTCAGATATTGACGCAGTGATGGTATAGGGGCATTAGGGGGTAGAGGGGAGAGAAACAAGGTGAGGCTTGCAGATTCCGACCTAAGAACGTTTAGACTCGAACAGAGGCGGGCACTAATCAAATAGCGCTATCCAAGTGCAATTAGGTAGTAGAACACCTTATCGGGTATAACTAGGTCTTCTAGTACCTTATAGTGGGTACGTATATACCATACCTTACAGTGCATATACAGATTCGACTATCTGAGTGGCTGAATTCCTGTTGCAATGTTGGTTTAGTACATGCAATGGTGGTAATTTGGTTGATAGATGCAGGTATACGTAATATAGTATCTCACACGAGCCTTGAACAAGTCTTGAAGAGTCTTGTCAAAAATGATATTGAAACGTTTAATGAGGGGAAATATGAGCATTGAACTACAACGCAGCAACATTGAATATTTCCACGTCCGTTCAAAAGGTACACATCAAATGTATCAGATGGGATGTACATGGTGGACGGATTGGGTTGTGATGTCATTATTGTTCCACAACATACGCACAAGCAGCGGCAACCAGCAGGAGATCGCGAAAGGGGAATCGAGAAATGACGAAGCCTTTAAAGGGTTTTATGGGTTCTATGGGGAATTTTGGAGAAAAAGCTTTCGGGGCTGAGATTAAAGGGTCTCAGATGTATCATTGTACTCGGGTTGGCGCAGTGGCTGACACACCACAGAAAATGTACATACCCTGAGAAGGTACATACTAAGAGGGAATGACCTTAATAAACGCGGGGGTGAATGGAATTTTTTGGATGGTCTCGTCCATTGAAATACATTGAATTGAAATATTGATGATAAATATATTCAATGTTCAATGTAGGTTCCGGCGAAGGCTATTATTATGCCCTTGTTGTTTTCTTCTCTCTTGGTTCGGGAACACATGTCGTCACCACGATTCTGCACGATGAAATTGGTAAGTAGCCACGTTGAGTCCCTCTGCCTCGTGGCTTCGGACAATACCAAACGTGAAGAAGTCCAGGGGGAAAACATGTCAATGCATTGATTGAACTGAAGAAATCCGAAGAGCTCGAGAAGAAAAAGACGGGGCAATCGGTGCTTCTTAATAGAATTGCCGTCAATTGCAAGGCTCAAAATGAGGATTGACTAATACACCTTCCAATGAAGGCAATGATTTGACGACGGGTAAGGCATGTAGAAGAGAAGAAAAAAAAAGTGTCTCGCTAACTGTTAGAACTACTTGATAAACTAATAGCACAAGGGTTGTGAGTATATTGATGATAAAGGGATAATTACACAACTTAACATTTTGATCGTCGCCTTCCCCCTTCGAATTGTCTCCTCTGTACCCATCCTAGTGGGTTGTCCTACTGCTAGTATACTCCAGGGCTACATAATAGCTAAAACATTAATGCTGTCGCTGTTGTCCTATGTTGTAAAATTAATATACTAAAATAACCTTGTGAGATAGACCAAACCACCAGACGGAGGCTAACTTTAGCCACGGACATGGAAGGGATACATGAACTCAAAAGCGCCTGCTCCTTTTGCATTGGCGCCGTCGAAGCGTTGAACCGTCGAAGCAGGAGCGCTGAGATGTACAGATGTACTACACATTTGCCTAGGATGACATCACCAGAATATTCGATACACGCCAGGGGGTCAACTTGGCCCCGCTTCCGGTTTAGAAACATCACATCATTAAAGTACCCAAGTACTTACCGATAGCTACATGCCGCGAAGATTTCATACTGTACCCATCGGACTGTGCTGAAGACAGCCCAGCTCTGCTTCAGCTCTAGGTGCCCCAGATATTCCATCCGTCCACGGTCCACGGTCCACGGTCCATGGACCATTATCTGCCTTGTCGGCTCCATCCCTTAAAATCGTCATATTCCCAAGGGTCGTCTCTAGCGCTAGGTCGTTGAACCGCTCGAAAAAGACCCGAGAACGTACCGATTACGCCATCTCTGTATCATCTCGAATATTCTTTTCCTTCTAGGGGACCTATCAAGGTACCTTGATACCCCGGGTGTCATGATTTCGAATCAATATTCGCGAGAATAATTGAGAGGTGCAGGAAATCAGTCAGATGCTGAGATGTCGGGAAGGGCTGGAAGAGTAAATTTAGTAGGAAGTGAGAAATGAGGCAGCAAGGCTTCCCGCTGCTGGTCATGCTATGAATGCTATGAATGGCCTAGTGATGACACCATCGCTAGTGGTATTCTTTGCCATGTCATGGGGATTTGAAAGAGGGCAACTGGCATTTTGCCTAACCTGCATCCCGCCAAAATCCCAAAAGACGTTTTTAGGGGTCCTCTCCCATCCAAGCTCATCCTCTGAAATTGGCGCCTTGCAGGGCGGAAGAACAACTTTAATCTGCGCCAAGGGAGGCGACAGGCCAGTTATATGCCGCGCTCCCCCTCCGAGTCGCGTTCCTTTTTTCATTTAAAATGTCTCCTTTTTTGACGCGCGACCAGAGACATCTTCAACATAGTTGGCCTCTTAGCTTTTAGGTCGGGCGGTACTACGCATTGTACTTATTGCACTTTATGGCGATCTGACAACGCTGAGGTATGCGATAGTTCGCGCGGCGTCGCCCCAAACAAGTTTACCTAGGTAGTTCGAGGTAGTTCGGGTGTCACTCCGACCGCCAGATTATGAGAATCTTCTAGGCATCATAATGGGCCGTTGAACGGAGCCTTTTGCTTATCACTTACTGAAAACGTCGTCGTGAAGCAGGCTTTTTAAGATCAGTTGCCCATCACAGGAGCCCCTTAGAAACGGCCTAAGATTGCCGTGCTCCATCGACCTCTCTCTGCGGTCCATGAGCCCGAGAACGGCCATTGGTCAGGCTAGGGTAGGCCAAGCCCGAGAGGAATCCATCAGAAATCCCATTCCTCGTTACCACGCTTGTCCATTCCCCATACAAGGGGACCACCTTTTGCGAAATGCTCCAATCATGAGTGACCTGTTGGAGTCACACAAGTCAACGAACGATCTGCGCGACTGGGATATCGTATGTGGATGCTCTTCAGTGGTTCCTCCGCGCGAGAATAATATGGACGCAGTGGACGTTGGTGGTCTTTTTTCGGAATATTGGTAAGAGATAATAGAACTCTAATATCTTTTCTGAGACGTTCTTTTCTTCCTTACTACTACCATCGCCTGCGTCGTGTCTCAGGTCCGTAAAGCAGTAAGGAATTAAGGGACCACGTATAGAATAAGACCAACTATATTCAAGTTTTGAAATTTTGGCTGAATTGTTGAATTAGTTAGCATTGACCTTTGTACGTCGTAGGGTCATGGGTCTAAACGTGGCAATTGAGAATTGTCTGGTAAAGAGACTAATAACTAATGATAATGTGTGCGATATGAATACCGAGTACCTTCGGAGACAACCATTTGATAAGTATCAATATGCCTATCTGCTTGTCGAGATACTTGTATCTGCTCAGCATCACCACATATATCGGCTTCGGCTTGGCTTGTGAAAGATGAAATGGATCATGCATACCGTCTGGTACTCCGTACTTTCATACATTACGGCACAGATGTGCAGATGTTAGATAGACGGGTACGAAGGTACTTGACTTGACTTAGTCAACTTACCTACTTCCAAGGTTCAAATGTTTAGCTATTACCTACTGTAATTGAGGTTAGGCAACTTTCCCCTGGTGATATCTTCATGTCTTCTAGCGGTTTCCTTTTTTCTGCGGCTATGTATGAACCTTTTTCATGCGTACCTAGGCATCTCTGGCAACTGCGGTGACCCAAATGACCTCAACGGGAAAGAGAAGAGAGAAAAGAAAACCCTTCCCTCATCGACGGAGCTAAGAGGTGTCCACTAACGGGTCAAGTAGGTACATGATATAGTCTGGTACAACATACATGCAAATGGCGAGGACAGGGGTTCTTGGTCAAAGTAGGTACGGAGATACCTCAGTACCTGGGTACATAGGTATGTGTGTAGACGACTAGCCGGGACAGCGTACAATATATACATAGGTACATATGTAGGTACCTACATACAAGTACCTAGATTAGCAAACAAGCGAGGTGCTAGGTTTAGTGTTAGTGCTAGGTGGGAAGGTTTTGGAAGGTACCGAAATGTTATACAGTACTAATTACACTGTGACTATGTCACTCGGTCATGTTCCCCCCCTGCGCCGTAATCTCTGTCACATCAGAGGCCAGAGACCAAACAAAAACGTCTTCTTGCCGTCCTTTGAACATTTTTGTACCGATCGACAACGACCCACGAAGGCTCGCTGACCACACAGACTCTCCCATAACTCGGCCAGCGCAAAAACCCAACCACGCAACCATCCTGCCATCGCTCATCGCTCCAGTACACCCAAGTCACCTAGTCACCCCCCAAAACACCTGTTGCACCCCCAGTTCAGAAAGTCCTGAGGTTTTGACTGACGATCACTTCAAACTACGTCGAATTGGTTCCCCCCGCTCATCCCCGATTCGCAAGACCGGGTCCCGTTAGACCTCTTTCTGCTTCTTCCAATCTTCTGCTTCTTTCCTCCCTTATTACCCAAAGACCACCCCATCTATCTTCTTTTCTGCTACCGTAGCTTGACCGACTTATACAACCCACACACTCCTACGAAAATCAAAACATTCATCGTAGAAAAAGAGCCGATGTATCCTTCTTGCAGGAACTAGCCAAGCCAACCATCCAGCCAGCCAGCCAGCCAGCCTCTCCTGCGCCCTTCTCTCGTTACCTACACTTTACGCTTCCGGCTTGTCACGCATACGCACCTACGCACTCGCAACCTATTCTGCCCGCTCCTCGACAACGGCGCATCTTCTTCACTGAATGGTGGCGATCCCTTCGAGGCTCGGGCGACGGGAGGATACGGGCGTAAACGTCGACAGCATATTGCCATCCTTAATCCATTCTAATACAGCAACTACTACGGCTCAGAGTCTTTCGCTTTTACCAACTCTATAACTTCATTTCGATATACAATTTCCACGGTCTGGACCAGTAAATACGTCACCTTTCACCATGAGCAGTGAACCTACCGACACCAAACCTAATCCTCCCGAGCGATCGGACTCTTCATCCTCTTCCGTAGGGAGCCAAGAGATTCACAACCCCGTCCCGATCCGACCACGCTTGCCTAATAGAAAGAGCAGCGGTACTCTTATAGTCCCCCGAGATTCCAACCAGGTTGGACCCTTAGAACCAGAACTGGAGCCAGATGATGTCAGGGCCATGAGCCCTCGAAGAACGAGCGAGGACATTGAGGTTATGGGACGCGAGGCACGCGAAGAGCTTCACAAGTAAGATACCCCGTTCTATACTGCCGAATTATTTAGACTGACATATATAGACATGCGAGAGCACTACAAGATTCTCTCCTCATGATATTCAACCGAATAGAGGCTGTCAGGGAGGAGCACGACAAGTTGGACAGCCATAACAAGTTCCTACAGAAATATATCGGGGATCTGATGAGCACGAGCAAGATAACCGCTAGCAATAGGGGCAGGAAATGATCAGTCGCTACGGTAATTGCAGTGGAGAGGAGTAAAGCTGGACAACCCTTATAGCCGCCATGTCGCGACACCGGCGCCTATGATACCCATACCGATTCTGCGATTTTACATCGCCTATGGCACCGACGAAAATGAACTCAACGAATTCTACGATACTTTATCATCACGGAATGTTCACTCGGTAGCCTTTTGTCGCTTATTCATCTTACCTAGTTCGCCTCAGCTTCACATCTAGGCCAACTAGCTTTGGGGGGGATTCGATTCTGAGTGTGTTATCATCAACAGTGCTTCACGAGGGCGATGAGTTGTACTGTGATTTTATACCAAGAAAGGGGATCCGGTGTTGAAAAAGAAGTTTATACCACTGCCGTTTCATGACTTACATCAGCATCAGGATTACCATTGGCTCACGGGGTGGGTTGATCGGAATTTGGCATCACAAACGGCGTTTGCAATCACGAATATTTGATTTCGGCAAGTCGATCAGGGGCGATTGACCTCGTTGACAACATGTACGTAGGCGTTGCTCGTCATTAAAACATAACAATTGGTTCAAAAAATGATTCGCGAATGGGACTCACCCGTCCATTCGATTACTCCTGGGTTTCTCCCTCTTGGCGACGAATTACATCTTGTGATCTGGCAGATAGTGGACCCTCAGTTGCCTCGGATCTCAGGCTACATTGTCCGGTCGTCCAATATTCAACTCGCGATATTAAGAAGCTGACAACCTTACTACCCTACTATAGGACGACTCGCAATCTCCTTATCGGTTGTGTTGTGTCTACCACCATCACCAAGGGCGGCCATAGGTTATCTCAATTGCGACGTTGGGTAAGACGCCAATAGTTACCCTCTCAACGATAGGAGCGAATCAGCCAACCCGAGCAATAAATCGATATCTACCGTTACTCATCCTCCTTCGCGGCGATACTACATAGACGATTTTTTCTTTGTTTCTAGTAATCGAGCTACGCTGGACATCCGAATTGAGAAGAAACACGTCGACGCTGGCGCTTGTGTGACTGGGGAACGGTTCTACGGCATAAGTGTCGGGTTGGGTGCTTCGACGTTGCAGATGCTGTGATCCCAATGATCTAAGAAACAAATAGGACGGGCGGGAAGGTGAGTGTACCGCCTAGACAATTCACATGCGGTGTAAACAAACTCGTCGGATGGTAGCGGTGGAGGAACCGGTCTGTCAAAATAGGGGCTACGACGGGGGTCCACAATATTCTTCGAATGAAGCCGGGATTCAAGTCCCGGCCGTGAATCGGAAGCCAGGATGGCAGTATTGGCAGCATGACCGGCGAACTCGAAAAATGACGGATCTTTTTTTGTTCTTGTTCAACATGATGACTACGCACTGGGTATATCACTGTAAGGGGTCTTTGGGAGATGGTCGGGCTGGGTCCATGGATGATGGAAAAGCTCTAGGACCATAAGATAAATCCCATGTTAATCAAAAATCCCATAAGCCCAACTGGCGCCCGAATCGAACGGCGAGAAAAAGTAATATCGCGTGTAACCACACTTGGAGGATGTTTGGTCAGAAACCCCTGACGACTGCCGTCCCTACGCACTTCATTTCTGTATATTTCCCTCGTTTATGGGGTCATATGGAATTATTCTTACCCCCACGACCCAAGATGACGAGGATTTCAACCACAGACGTCGACCTGAATAGTAACATTTGCATATTAAATATCCAATCCAGGAGACTCACATTTCTATCACTTTTCGAGAAATCCCATATTCTCATCAAGGTTCTCTAACGAATCCGCCAGTTGTTGTCGCGAATAGCGGACCCTGTTTCTCTGACAGGCATCCACCCGCGGGGGTCGTAGCATGGGGGTAATATACATACATACCTACATACATTTTCTACTTCCCTATCTTATTCTTCCTCCTGTACATACTAGGTATCTACTTTCTACTTTCTACTTTCGGTACATACGTACAGTATGTATATAACATGGCAAAGTAGTTCTCGATGAGCGACTATACGCATTACCCCTCTCCCTTTTCCCATTCCCTTCCCATCCACTATACTCTATAGGCTAGGCAGTTATGGTTATCTGTTATAAGATCTCACATTTCAGCAAGAAGCCTCACCGGTCCCCTCATTGGGGAGGGTTGCCGTTGGCATTAACCCTTGCGAGCTATTTTCCCGCGGCACGCGGCGGCACGTGGGATGGCTGATGGGACGGGATGGAGAAGATCAAATGGTATCAGTGTCTTTCCTTTCACCGCTCTCGCCTCTCCTACTTGTTGTCTGTCTCTGCCTACTAGGTTGATACCTGCCGTATCAAAAGTCACGACATGCCGGGTGCCGCCATTCGCTACCTGGTGCGCCAGCATGAATATGTAACGGTCTACTACTGTAAGCAATAGGCCAATGTAACATGTGAATCATTTTCTTCTATTCTCATTCGCCTTTCCCCCACTAGAGCGCTTGACTAAGCCATTCACCCCTTCGACTATCGTACGTCAAACCTACCTAGGTATCTATCGACATTGTCAACCTAGGCAGATATGTACGTACTCAGGTCAGTTGCATTGGTTACACCCTTGGAAGGAGGATCCTCTGTACATCCTCTTAGATCTACAAAAGAGCTGAGCGGCTGGTTGCCCTCCTCCCGGCTAGATGCGGCTGGATCCTGATACCCCGAGTTCGTGGTACTGGAAAAAAATGATGCCTATTGCTTATTGCCTATCAACAAAGGATACGGTGCGCGCAAGACATACAGATTCAGCAAGACATGCTTACATGCGCGCGGATACGCACATATTTGCCTACACATCTGCCTACAACAACACCTACATTAAGCAAGCAAACGAAACGCGTGTCTAGGTAACCCCGAAGTCCTGAAATGGCATATTTTTCGGTGCAGAAGTAGGTTACTATGTATAGGAGCCTCATGCATGGAAATTCGGGAAGCATTCCCTATAAGGTGCCACGAAGGGAATGCAAGGAGAAAAAGCTCAGCTACATAGTAGGTAGGCAATTACCAGAAACTAAAAAAAGCAAGAAGTAAAACGATACGGCGTCCCGCGAGCTCGGGTAAAGATAAAACGTATATATTTCCATATCTTCGGTTACGGTAGAGCGGATGCGTATATATATTTTGATATGGCTATTACCAACAATCCCATACCCCATAACCTGCCTTTTTCGCTCCCTTCTCCGATGCGACAAATCCACCAGCGCTGGACTTCGGACCCGGACAAACACGACTAAATGGTCAAATTCGATATTGTGACGAGCAAACCTTGAGGCTTGGGAATAAGCTTTTCCAAGCTATTGTTACTTCTTCCCCTTTTGCCTGCCAAGATGTAGCTGGTCCCAGATATGTTCGATAGGTACACCCCCGAGCCGCATAATGCACGCCTTCAGGGACACCCAAGCCGTTGTATCGTCTCCACGGGTAAAAGGGATATTGAAACCTCGGATACTTAGCGGCTCTAAGTATGTACAATTACTGTTGAGCCCTTCCGTTCGCCTTGATGACTCTACCGTGGCGATATCTTCACGAGAGGCGCCGACATGTGACGTATAAGCCCGAGGCGGACTGATCACGGGATATCTTGCGAAGTAGTTGGAAGTTGGCTGATAGTTTACCTAGCTAGTAACAAACGCTAGAATGGAGGAGCCGCCATCTCCCCTAGCATCGGCCGAACTACTAGCTTCACCGTCCGTCTGTCCCTTGTCGTCGACGCTTCGTCGAACTCCCCGGTGGGATGGCTAGAATATTCCAGAGATCAAATTTGGCGCCGTTCCAAGGGGTCCTATATTACCTACTATAACTCGTGTTCGGCGACCAAGCTCCCCTAGCCAGCTATGCATAGCTATGTATTATACAGTATTCGCCCGGGGCAAGCTCTTACGGATCTCAATTCTTGCTTTCGTCTGGTTTCGTCTGGGGAGATTCAAGGAATTTAGGTCTGGCGCCCGGGATCCCCCCTGATTGAAATCGATCTGGGGAGAATTGGCTAGGTTAGTTCGCCGGAGATTTGGGATTTTTTTCTTTTTTTCGCCCGGGTCGCCCTAGGGAGAAGTGTTAGGAGGAACCGGGAATACGCACTACCATCTTAGTAGCGGCCAATGACGACTGCTCGATGAATCCCCGGACGAGGCATCACGTCCGTTCGCAAACGAACGAGCGAACGAACGCTCATCGACGCAAGTTAATCTCGAAACCTTGAATCAACCCTGAATCGCATCCTACCTGTGTAGGTAATGACCGCCAGGAGATGTCGCTCCGGCGGCATGTTCCGCGGCCCAGGAACCGAGTCTAATGCGTCGAAGGGGCGCTGTCGACGTACGCGGTGTTTTGACCGCGGCAATTTTCAAAACCGACGATTCTCGCATACTTCCATATTTCCATACCTCCTACCTACATACCTACAAGCTTACTAGCTGATACATACACAACAAACAAGGCTCGGGGAGCTGGAGCAGAGCTCCCCCTCCTCAGCGTCGATACGTTCCACCCCTTATGGAGCATTAAGGGTCTGACGAAGGGTCCTAACAGGCCACATCTGGATAAGCGAGCGAAATCCCGCGGCGGAAAATCAGGGTCCTCCGTCCTGCTACGAAATGTACCATAGGTACCCTTATACAGTACACGGTACCAGCACGCTAACGCATTGATACCTAGTATATACAAAGCGGGCAGGCCTGCCTAGCAAAGTCCCCAGTTCCATTCCGTCAGCCCAGTTTACCTACCAACTGGATCCGTACGTAGTAACAACATCCATCTTAGGCTAAGCCTCTCCCAACGTGGGCATGAGCGGGAGGGGTTAGAAACGGCTAAGACTAATAAAACGAATTCGATAATGGAAGAAAAAAGAAGAAGAACCCCATAACATAACTTAAGGGTCTTGTCAAGTTTTTCCCTGGCGCCTTAGCGCCTGCTACGTGCGTCATCCCGGGACGCCGAAAACAAGAATCGGGACCGCGCTACGCCCTCTCGGGGTCTAGCCGCTCAGGCGCGCGAGTGGGGTGTCCACGACGAGACAACCGACGGTCCTCCTATCCATATCCATATTCAAACACTGTAATACCACTTAGGTACCTATGTAAGTATCGTCGCTAATCCTACATGCGTACATATGCAATAATAATCTTGGGCACCCAAAACCAGACCAAAAACCGATGCTAATGTGGGGACGACTATTATGTATCATGCAGTCCTGTCGTGACAGCATGAACATTTCGCAAGTCGGTGAGGTCCAAGTTCGAGGAGACTAATACCAACCCCCCCTGTCCGCGCAGCTCATGGGTTACCGGAAGGCTTACTATATATGCGTGTATGTATTTTGATAATAAGCTGGACTAGGTAGGAAACGACGAGCACAGCAGTTATAGGCAGTTGAAACAAAGCCGGTACGACGTCGAGAAACTTGGTTCATACTGTACGTATGGGAGCAGCTAAGCTGCATGTGGCATCAGGGGTATATACCTAGATATCCCACGTGAAAAAAATATCCTTGACCTACCGAATTGTGTCACCGAGCAAATAGTTCGGAGATGCATAGATAGGTAGATGTCGATCCAGAATTTGAACAGCAATGGTATATTATCTAGAGTATCTATCCAAACGCTAAAATGATAGAGCCATGATACGCCAGACTCCAAACTGTGTGATGACGTTGACGCAGGGTCACGCGCGTCTAAAGGGGAGAAAGACCTAACGCTGAGCCATGAGGGGGAGAATGCAGATTGTAAAGACCGCGAAGTTGATGTTAGAACGCCAGCCTCCCTTGCCAAATTATACCTAAGCTCGGACTTCCTGAGCAATGGATTTGGTATAAATACAACGAGATGAATCTGGATGGACTTGATTGGAACGAATGGCGACGGTTTGTAACGAAAGTATGATAGTATGGCCATGGTGTTTCAATAACCGAAACTATCATGTTGATGAACCGGGCAGCGCCCTGGGTGATCGACGAACCATGCTGTGATGCAAGATCGATGGAAACGACATAGGCACTCTAAGCGTGCCATAGGAACGCCAACCTCAAATTCCTCAAGGCAGATCGTGCATTCCGCAGAATCGACGCAATCTTTCTCCGTCGCTAAGTATGGGAACATACCAGTTCTGCGGGCGGTCAAAGGCAGAACCCCATGGCTGCCTTGCATACCAGATCCAACCGATCCTGGCCCTGATCCTGATCTTGGTCCTGGACCGTATGCACTATGGGCTGTGATACACGATTCGATGTGCGATTCTCGACGCGCTTCAAAGTTGGGCAATTCTCTTGAAGGCAACTCTCGGTGACAGATCGGACACTCGTCCTCCTCGGGAATTTGAGGCGGAGGCGGCAATGGACGATTCATTGTCGCCGCCGAGGAGGAAGACGATGGGCCTCCAAGGCCAGCCATATCGGCTAAATCAGCTAGAGAAGCACCAGGGAAACGATGACCTAGGAAAGAAGAGTGACGATATGTAGAGTATGGATGTGGATAATATGTTGGTGGGGTTCCGCTTATGATTCGGCTCTGAGGGGAATAGTAATTACTACCACTAGCTCTTGAGGGACCTGGGCCAGAATGCTAATAACAATATTAGTATATTTTCGATATATAGAGGAAGGCAACCAACCATAGTGACACTTCGACTCCTAGAATAAGTGTCGGGTGACATATTTGGCGGTACCATGTATTGTGGATAACGATTCACATTGCTGTCGCTGCTGTGACTACCATTATAATTATAATTACCGCTAGAACTGCTCTGAGATCGTTGATGTGGAAGTGGTGACCTCGGGGAGAATTGTCCGGCCGAGTGCTGAGTTTGCGGCGGTGTTGTATTTGGGTCCGGGACACAGGGGTTACAGAGTCGGACCTGTTCTCCGCCTCCTAAGGTACTGAAATCGGCAATACTACCCTCGTCCCCGAGAAAGGAATACCGATGAAAACTCCGTTCTCCAGGTGGTCGTACAATGTACTGGTGCGGTATCGTTATCTTATGCGGCGAGCACGAATTACATACAACCCTTCCGCATTTTCTGTTTATTTATTAGCCTCTACCGGTGGCCTTGCTTAACGATACACCAATGCCAAAAAGACTTACCGACAATGATGCTTCCTTACAAAAAAGCTAAACTGTGTACGGCATATTGGACAGTACGTCACTTCGCTATCCGGCTGCCACCGTGGAAGAGTAACTTCTGGTGGAGACCTCCTCGGAGAGAACGATGGCGCTATCGGGTTCAATCTTGAGGCAGGTCGCTGGTTCTCGGGTGGATTTGAAGTTGAAGCCATATTATTTCGATTTGTGTCGCCAAGCAGTGACGGACTTCTGTCGGGTGCAGAACGCGATGTGGTCCCATCTGCGATAGATAGTCCGCCGAGTGATTCGGCTGTTTGATGCAGAGCTTCCCTCAGCGTGATACCCGCTTCTTGTGCTGCAGAGGTTTCTCTCATGCCGCGCGCTAACATTGGCGCTGGTTCTGAACTTGTTCGACCCTGGGAAGAACCACTAATGCTTGATAGTTCTGTATCCAGAGCTGGAACCTGTCCAGGCGTTGTTATAGCTTCCTGGCTTGGCTCATCTTCTGAGTGTTCTACACTGGCTGAATCCCCCACTATACCATTAACTTGCAATGATATCTCTTCCGATGGAAGAGCCTGGCTGCTTGTGCTCACATCTACCGCTTCGGAATCGGCGTCTGTTGGTGTATCTCTGGGAAATCTATGCGTCGGGCAATCATAGAAGTCGTCGCATCCCGGAGTAGAGGAATCAGTGCTCCTAGCATATGAACTTCCCGACTCGGCGTCGCGGATCGTAGAATTCTGCTCCCCGGACAGGCCGGGAGCATTAGTCGCAATATCACCAGTAGACATCCTAGGATTTTACTGGCTTAAGCCACTTGAAGGGGCGATAATAGGGAGATCATGGAAGCACGAAAGAGATCGGTTCCTGGAAAATATTCGTCGGCGGTTGGACACGGTTATAGGATATAACGATCGCATGCGGGTAAGAATTATTGGGGACTATACTGGAAAGAAAGTTAGCAATAATTCAATCACAATCTTCTACCGATGCCGTGATGTTCAAGGGAAGATTGAGGGGCTGATCTCATGCCATAGCCGTCCCACACCCGGACTTTCATTTATTCCATGAACTTACAAATTGACAAGGCGTCTAAACTTCACGATATATAGAAGATTGGATCATCGAAATCGAATGTGAATGTGAGTGACAAAAGAAATAAGAAGTAGACGAAAGTTTATCGGTAGAACGGTTAGAAGGTTAGAAGGTTAGAAGGTTGATTCGACAACACGCGACTCCCTAAGTTTCGGTGGGGAGAGATAGTGAGGCTTGGAGGTACGGAGGAGTTACACCATCGCCCAATCACCTGGACAATTTCCAATTTCCCATGTTTTTCTTATCTTATCGCATAAATCGGCCTTGAAATCCTTACTGATTATGTACTGTCCTAATCAGCTGCTAATGCGCGTGCTTGGGGGTCCAAAGTGGGGATTAGCCGCAGTGGGGAACCTTACCTAACCTTAGCTAAGGATCTTAGCTAAGATTCTTCTATGGTGCCATAGTGGAGTCGTCTCTGTGCACATATGCACGAGGCGCCTGCAAGCAAATGGCATCAGTCATCAATCTTTTCATTGTTGAATCTTATTATCATTTATTTTTATATACTAGGTAGATAGTAGGTATTTCAAAAAACAGATTGAACGCTTCAGTATGTACAATATGATATGGACCTCTATTCCATTATATTGGCAAAATCCCTTCATCATGCCAGTTACTGCCATCGAACCAAACCTCCTTAATTCCAAGGCTTGTTTGATAGAAGCATCTATTCATATCCTGATCCTTAGATATCCCCACGTTCGCGGCTTCATCGGCCCCGGGAGTCAGACAAGCAATATCTGTTCCATTGTTGGCGGAACCTAGCGCGTCATATGTCTCGGGGCCCTGCCAACTATTGTCATCTTGCCAAACCACTTGTATAACTCCACTGTTATCCTGGTAGAGTATGTATGTATTGATTTGGTTGTTGCTGTCATAAGGTCGGCCGACGGTAAATGCGCCCATAGCGGAATCGGCCGGTACTTCTTTTGATAAAGCCCCCTTTCTCCAAGATACGCCTTCATTACTTTCTGCAGATTCGTCGTGAATCTTGACTGATAGCATTCCTTCGTTACTTCGGTAAACAATGCCACCAGCATTTGTATAGTTTTGCGCGATAGGAAGAACGACCATACCGCCCCCTTTAGTTGCTTTAACGTTTCCGTTCCAACCTGTGCTGTTCACCCACCATGGGGCAGAAAGATTACTGGCATTCTGCCCAACCATCGTAGACCAACGTATCGAATTGTCGGCATCTTGTGAAATTAGATATGGGAAATAGCACGATATACGAGTATTTCCTGCTGTCTGGACTGGGTATGTATTGATACTTCCAGGGTCTCCATTCACGGGAATCGTTCCGTTCTCAAAATTGAAGTTGAAATTCTGGCCACGAATAATGCCGTCCTTATCCTCATAGAAGAACTCAAGTTTGGGCTGCTTAGTTAGCAGTGTGTAACAAAATATTGAGGCAAAAAACTTACCACTGGATCATTTAATACATACGAACCAGCAGCTATAGTACCGTTTTCGATAGGTTCATATGGTAAATTCAACACTGTTGACGCGGACCAATTGGAACTTGCACCCTCCTTGTCGACGAATTGTATTTGGTTGTCTTTGTCTTGGTAGAATAGACGGATGCTATAGTCCGTATCGTTTCGATATCCAGTGACCGCTAACCTGGAGCCTATCCTAACACTTGGCGTGGATATCGTCTGCGGTGTATTAGGGGAAGTTCCATTTGAAGGTGTATTCGGGACTGCTGGTGAGTCGCTATCACCACCCTCCGGGGCATGGTTTGCTTTTTCTGCTTCAGCTCCAATGATGCCGCCTATGATTGCGCCGACACCAATTATCAATATTAAAGACCCACTAATAGCCCATATTACCCAACGCTTGACCTTAACATCTTTACTCACCCACGATGAGCTGGGATTGGTAGGCGCATGAGGGTCAAGCTGCTGATCTTTGGTATTCGATGCGATTGGTTGACGATCGTACGTTGGATTGTTACTGTAGTAACAGCTAGAAACTTGCGATAGTGGGAGAGTCTGAGACGACTGTCCGTAAATTTGACTTGCGTTCGGTTCGGGCCCTTCATATTGTGGAGGTTGTGATTGAATTCGAGGCTGCGATGACGCGAATAGCTGCGATCCTACAAGAGTGACAGCCTGTGTCCATTGCGAGGAAGGTTCGGCGAGGGAAGATGCGCCGTTGCGCGACCCTCCTGGCGTAACATCTGCGTATTTGTGACCGTCGTGTAATCGCGTATCGTCTTGATCGCCGAGCGGTTTTTTAGGAGGGGTTATAGTGTCGGGTGGAAAATAATACTTATTATTATCGAAAAGCGCATCTTGATGATGATTCTGCATTGCTGCAGCAAAACAACATTGTGCCCGTTGCTTGGCAGCATTTGTATATCCAATGAACTATTCACTGTTCATTCAACACGCCATTAATGTTAAAGATGCGAAGAAAATAAAAGGGTTGGCTACGCCGCAAGAGATAGGGGTTGGAGTTATACGGATAATGAGGTGCTATATGTATACTTGAATAAGCTTCAACAATATGCAAGTATGCCAGATGATCTTACTCTTTAAACAGATAATATGAAAGAAGTTGCATCTTTATTTATTTACACGAGACGGAAAGATCCATTATACTGCATAATACATATCGATTCGTACGAACTTTGAGAGAAGATTAACCTCACATCTTCTTCAACCCCGAGCCTTCTCGGTTCTTTGGGGCTGAGTCTTAGCAACATTGCTGCTCGCTGCGACGTTAAAATTGAATTCTCAGTCAGAATTCATGCTGATTGGTAGCAAAGTAATCAAAGATCTTCCAACACGATGAAGGATTCTAAACCCTGTCCATGCAACCCCTGACCCCTGATAAATTTCCAATCCCGAAGAAGCAGACTAGCCTACGTCAATACGATCTTGATACACAATAAAGGACTCATTCATTCACTTCAGTAATTGGTACAATATTCCAACAATTGATAGAGTCTAGTTTTCCAAGAGTACTAAGATTTGCCAGTATTGGTCAAACGCAGGGCACTAAGATGACAAAAAGGAGGCAAAACGAACAAGATGCCACATACAAACTCAGGGTACACAACAAGGGATGACGTCGTGCAGCGATTGTTACACCAATAGATCGTATTTATCAGAGAATGATCATATCAGCACTTTGGTACCTAGAGTTCATTTACTGCTTTTATTTGGATGTTTTGGAGTCATACGGTCAAATCAAGTCGCGTTGTTAGAAAGTCCGTCGATTTCTCTTTTAGCCAGGGTATGCTTAATTTGGTCACAACGTCTTCAACACTGTCAAGTCAGTGCCCTCTTCCAAACCTGGGGGGAACAGCATTTCACATCGTGCATAACTGCATAATTGAGGGTGATTCTTAAAGTATGGGGTCTATTCTGCAATTTTACAGTTTCTAGTGGTTAGGGGTAGGTGCGGGGGATGCCATTGGTATTTTTTCTTCACCCTGTATAGTATAGTACCTGCAGTTACAATTATTCTCAGTGCAGTTAGAAATATTCAAAATTCAATTATAGAAACCTAGGTAGGTACTTATTCGATACCAGTCAGTCCCCATCAATTAAATTTCATGATCTACTAAGATAGTTTAGTCTTGGGTGGCGGTTCAGCGGCATCCATAGCAGACGATAAGCCTAATTTCCTTCCAACTTCCCACACCACATTATGCTTATAAACGGCTTCAGACGACTTCAGTAGAACCATTATTGGCCACTAAGTACACTTCCGAGATCCCGAGTATGATACTGTAGCACCCAGACGATCAAGTTACATACTACCTACCTAGGTATCTAGTATGGACCATCACATTCCCATTTAGATTCACATATGCCGATACACACATTGTGCTGAAGAAACCCATGTATAGGTAGTTACCCCTAGGAAAAGTTCTAACATAGGATTGCTGGGTATATTGGAGGTAGTAAAATTTATTTCCATTTTCCTAGGTATGTTCTAATAGATTTCAGTGGACAATCAAGTTTGTTTAACAAATGACTATGAATATGTATCGTGAATTGTCATCTTATTTTACCACAGTAGTTTTTATGGGTAGATGTTTGTTGCCACCTATGTAGTTAGGTGAAGAGGCAGTCTTTATAACTACGTAAACCAATAAGCCGCTCTCTTTCAACATAGTGTAATATCCATAGAATATATATTCTCCAGCTGAATGCTCCATGTGCAACCGGATGTAATCGAATATTTCCATGAGTTAATTATCTTTCAAAGAACGAAGCTGCGCGACTTGATATTTTTTGTATAGATCAAACCGTCTCGTACCTGCAGTTCCCTTTGTCATTTTTAGTTAAGCTTAACGCTAGGTTCGGCGCAAAAACGTTAAGATATGGGCTTAAAGCTTGTGTAAATCACTGAGGCTTTTCACAAACGAGCAGGTACAAGCCAGTATATCTCTGGATTTGTATATCAGGAAATCTTGGAATAGCACGATTATAAGAGAATTTCTATGGTATGAGGCCTTATAACGTCATATGGGGGTTTAGGCTTGCTGTAATTTTGTTCTCGGCCCTGAAAGATAACTAGTATGGGGTATTAGGTATTACCTAAACGGTACCTTTTTCAATATTGCCTGTCTATCTATTACCGTTAATTATACCCTAAATACCACGTGTAATACATGCCCTGACCACCTAGCAAGTAATTCAATGGACGGAAGTAGCGATTCTTATGTTAGGCACTGGGGCCCACCATATATGCAAGAACAGCTTCAACTGACTCACTAATATCAGGAGGGGGCAGGACTAAGTTAGGACGGCCCTTCCAGTATATGATAACCCGAAATATAAGCGAATTTTTTGAGGAATATGGGAGTCGCTTATTGGATGATTCTAGGATATACTATGTCGTTTCTTACCGTTGATTGTTCCTGACGCACTTGCCCCCCTTACCACTCTACCACAACAAAATCTCGGCGCCAATCCATCATAGTCTTCCCCATGACATCGACTCTTCACACAAACTCAAGATCATCCCAATTTCTATCTCGTTTGACTGGGCGCATTTCTCTATTCCATCTCTTGTATTTACCTAGTCATGAGCGATCTATGGCCTGTTCAACTGAATATTCTGGCTTGGCTAGAGATACTCTAAATGTTATTACTGCTATCCAATCTATCTTCAAGTCGTATTTGGTATTCATGGAATATCTAAGCAAACTCCCCCTTTTCCTAGACTTTACGAGCGTGGAATTTATTTAATGGCGCACTTTCCAGAGCTCTCGTGGATTTGTATCATTATTCTACATGGTCATTGACTCGTCAGCTATTTCGCAACTCGTTCCTACCATTCAATCGACTTTTGGGTGCGTTAAAGAGCTCACAACCTGTTTCGCTGGTTCGTTCCTACCCTTTAATTAGAGGATCGGGTTTATTGTCAATCTTCGGTTTGCCCTTGTTATTTGCCTGTCGGTGATTTAACTGGTTAGTCACGAAGTACACTGGTTAAATCTGGGTTCGTTCCTGCCCTGTCTCCCCTCTTTATCCTTCTTATCGATGACTGAAGATGTCAACCGACAAGCAACTTCAGCTTTCAACTAAGCTGTCATCATTCCCCCAATTCAGCTTTCTACCCAAGGAACTTCAATTGGATATCTGGAAGGTATGGTCATTCCCCGGTCGGCAACCGACATTGCATTGTTGGGCTAGACGTATCTACAAGACTTGCTAACCAGTCTATAACAACAGAAATCAATAGAAGACCGTCCAGCCGGTTATGTTCTTCTTTCCGGCCCCGTCCAAATCCTCCAGGCACCACCGGCAATAGCGCATGTGTGTAGGGCATCCCGTGAAGTCGCCCTCGAGTCGCAAGGAATGTACAGGCTTGAAGATGGGAGGACAACATGGTTCAACAAGGAGACTGACTACTTCCTTTGGGGTGGTTACGAGCTTGGCTGTAAGTCCATCTCCAGGACTTCGATTAATCATGGAGTTCTTCACCTTCTATGCTCAGAATGTTGCCCTAGTCTTCAGATACCTATTAGACAACTACAACTAACACTGGTGATGATAGTGGGTGAATTAGCTCCAGCCATACAAAATATCGTTATTCCTCGCCACATTCTCGACGACAATTCTAAGGCCTGTGAAGCTTTCGAGGCGCTCTTCACTGATTCCGAATTCAGTGGACTCCGAAACATCTTCGTGAACTTGGAGAACGAATTCACCTTCGTTAATGAGCGTTGGGACCAACGAGTCAACTCCAAGTTATTCAAGCCCGCGTCCAATACCATCGTCGTCCCAGATCTCAATATTTACAACAATAGCATGTATTGTATTGACAGTATTGCTTCCCTGCTCCCACTACAAGTAGCTCGTAACTGGAGGGAGAATCAAGCGATCGCCTTCAATGATGACGACGATCATTGGTGGGTGGTCTTAGGTGGAGACGTCATGTTTGCATATCTTTCGACCGTTGCCCGACTAAGCAAAGACATTAGCGACGATGACTACGATGCATTCGAAGCTGGAATCTTGATGCACCCAAGTGGCAAGATTACATGGTGGGACTACTTGTTCGCAAGAGCTCCAAATGTCTTGCCAACTCAAATCTTCACGAGGATCACAAACCGCGAAAGAGTTCAGGGGTTTATTGAGGAGGGAGATGACTTGTTATCAGGGATGCTCTAAAGGTTGGAGCAAATATTTATCACACAGGGGTTGGCGTTGATTTGAGGGATCTAAAATGTCACGGAAACAGCAATGTATTTGCGGTGAATTATTTAATATGTTATCATCAATAAAATCTCCCAAAAACGAATATTTAAAGAATGGCAAATAGCCAAGAGATGGCCATATAAGAATGTGTAACTGAAGGCTTAACCCTAACCCTAACCCTACCTCAAGGCGCCAGGTAAGGATACTATAAAGATCATCTACTTTGCATACAACACCGTCATACCTGGGTAGAGAAAAAAGAAAAACAACTTCTTATAAACATTGGTAGTAACTTAGATACCTATATAATCTAGTGGCTCTGTCCTACTATGTGTGTCTCCCCTAGTTAGTGAGCTAGTGACAGGGAGCTGCGTTCTATCAGGATTTCCTAATTCGGCTCCCAAGCTCAATTATGGGAAACATGATTGGATAATGAAATGCGCCACCCCTTTCTTGAGCGCAACATGTTACGACCTGAATTTGGTAGTTGACGAACCAGAAATTTATTAATAAAACCATACCTAGAATTCAATTATGTATATACCATATTTGTAAGTTGATCCCCTGCGAGATTTCTAAAGAACAACGATTTATAGATTCTCATCATGGAAATATTGTTTTGCTGGGTTAGCAGTGGCGGGCCAATGCTTATGTCATCCCACTATTTGGTCGTATTTCAGCTAGCCACTTTCTTAGGTAATCCTTGGCTACTAGGTACCTAGGTAGGTAAACTTTGAGTCAGGAATGCTGAAGCGCCCGGAGGTCGATAGCTGTAAGATCCGCCATAACGCTAAATCATTTTTACACCGTGTAACCAACCGCCTAATGTCTCTGTAATTACAAGGGGCTTAGTGGTAAAATACAGTGTAAGCTAGTGCATACACGGTGTGAATTGATCTGGCAGGATGACGACTATCGACCAATTGACAAGAATCTAATGCAACTCGTCCGGGCAAATATAGTTCCGAGTCTTTCTTTACATGCTGCCCATTGTAAAATTCACGAAGTCTAGAACGTAATAAAAATCTTAGATGCTAAAATGAATTTTCTGTCATTGTGTTACGCTAGTACCTGACATTGAGTCATGAAAAAATTTGTGGTTGTTCCAGGGTCTTCTAAGGTCATCTTTTTAGGGGATCTGAGAGTCGCCGAAAGGTGGCTGTGATATCCCGGGGCCATTTAACCTTCGAATTTTTTGACATGTCGCAGGGCTCACAGGGCGCGCAGGGGTAAGCATTACCGCTAAGAATCACCTTTAGAGGAAAATAAACTCACTCAAGATCCCGAAAATCGGGCTAGTTTAAGTGCGCTAGAAAATTTAGTCACTTTAAACTGCATGCTGTGGAACACCTGGGATTATATAGGAGATCTATAAAAATCCTCGACATCCATGGATCTTTTTTGGAAGCTTAATCCAGCTAAATAAGATATTCAAACAGTCTGCCTATTAGCTAGTCGGCGCTCCTCTTCTTAATCATTTATACTATTAGTCACGGCTTGCATCACGAATTTTTATCACCGATACAATGTCCGCAAAAGTCGCTTCACTCCCCGCAACGTCCAATGCGCCGGCTAGGCTCGCACATGAGGTGACAATCGGAGAAGCCCTAGTATCGGAAGCAGCAGCGATCGCTCTCATCGGAGCCACTACATTCACCACAACTTTCGGGTACTCTGTGCCAGAGAACGACCTAGCCGATTTCTTAGAGGAAACATACTCAGAAAAGGCAGTCGAGGCAGACATCTCAAACACCCAAGAAAACAACATCAGCACGTTCGTGGCCCGCAACAAGGCGGGCGTCGTGCTCGGCTTCGTCCAGCTCGTTCGCGGGCTCTCGGATCCGTGCTTAGAGGGCGAGGCGTCCTCGCATGCGGAGCTTAGGAGGCTTTACGTGGACGTTTCTACGCAAGGTCTAGGCGTCGGCAGCAAGCTCATCGCGGCTGTTGAGGAGAGGGCTAAGGCAGAGGGGTTCGAGCAATTGTGGTTGACGGTCTGGGAGGACAATGTTAGGTCCCGACGACTTTATGAGAGGTTGGGGTATGTGAAGAAGGGGGAGACGGATTTTGCGACTGGTGCTTGCATACAGACGGATTGGGTGCTTACGAAATACTTGTGATGCTTCCAAGGTTCTCCTTTGCTCGTCGGGTTCTGCTTTTTACTCGAGTTCGGGGTTTGGATTTAGGAGTGTTTATAGAGGTGGAGGGGCGCTGTATTAGGGGTCGCATTGGCGTTGAATAGCGCACTAGACTTGGCGGGGTTAGAGCTAAAGGCCTATGAATGTTAGAGGGGTCAGGGTGCTGTTAGAGGGGAGCATTTGGGAAGAGTATTGCGTTGATTTTGCACCTTTGTTGAGCACCTATTACTACCTAGTAGGTAGATAAAAGTTAATTAGAAATTTATCACAACTAATTTTCATTGAACCCCTATGGAAACTTGTTACCAAGATTTATTTGTATGATTTATTGTGATTTCATTTTTGTTGAGCCGTAGAGTTAGTTAGGTTTGGCTATTTTGGTGATATATTTCACATAGGATTTGTACCCCGCTCGTTTATTCCAGGTCCTCTCTATTGTTCCCCTAAACATCATTCCTACACGATAACATAAATTCATCAATCATCACGCAATAAGTGCAACTCATCATTAAAAATAAAGAAAAAGACTCATCAGTAGAGATAATACTGATACAATCGCCAAACAAGATCGAAAAGGGCGACGGGGTTGCTTAGAATGAGACTCTTGGGTAGTGTTCTAAGATGTCATTAACAAACGCAGCCGCAGCTAGCTACCATGGGGATGCCTCAGCTACTTGGCTAGAGGAAACAGGGTCATATTACCAGTATGAACCTCTAATCGACAATGCGATGAGGCTTCTGGAACTGGAGCCAGGTCTTCCTTCGGATCCAATAAGATGCCGCTTCCACATTCAGGAAGACTCCAAGGAATATCCATATGAAGTTCTCTCTTGCGACTGGCATAGATCAACAACCCCTCGAGTACCAATATCCTTGAACGGGCAGACCTTCGATGCTCCACCTCAAATTTGGGCAGCACTGCACCGAATCAGATCAGAGACACAATCGAAATTCATCTGGACGGATTCTATCTGCATCAACCAAGGGTTCGATAGTGAAGACCTACATGCTAGCAACACGGAGAGGAGCGACCACCTCTCCCGCTTACCCCATATTTATCGAAACACGACGGACCTCCTTGTATGGCTTGGGAGTGCTGAGAATAATTCGCATCTCGTGTTTGAACATCTTGATAAATGTCGCAAACATTCTCATATCAATTGGTGTCATTATACCGGCAAGACGGAAGATGCCTTTCGCAAGCTTTCAGAGAGGTCTTGGTTCTATAGGGCATTGTCTGTTTTGGAGATTTCGTTGAGAGATAATGCTACTATCATGTGCGGTCGCGATCAATGCGAATTCTTGGATTTAATGAAGTGTTCTAGCTTTCTATCGACGGATATTTACTACCATCCGTTAGAAGGCCCAGACAGCCGAACCCACTTACATCACCTTAGCCAAATCGTGTGCACTGACCGAATACGATTAAGGAATGCATTCCGCTGGTACAGACATTGCCGAGCCAGTGATCCCAGGGACAAGATATTTGGGACCCTGATGATGGATACTAACACCCAACTCGATATTCCCATTGATTACAGACAAAATATTCGTCGACTCTTTCGGAAATTCACTCAAAAAGTTATCGAATCGAGCGACAATCTCGACGTGCTTCATTGGTTGGGACCGAGTAAACGTATTGATGGGCTTCCGTCTTGGGTTCCAGACTACAACATCGTCAACCCAGCAGGAACTCTTCCTAGAGTATTCGGAATGTCAGCAACGTATTCTTTGAAATACCCGCAAAAGCTTCTGCCGGGGTTTGAATTCCGATCTGGAAAAGTATTGGTCGTTCACGGACGATTCGTCGAGAAAGTTGCTCAGGCTGCTGAAGAGCTAGTGGCACAAGATACGACTATTCCAGGGAGCGAGAAGTTCAGTTCCGTTATAAGTGAATGGGAAAGCCTTGCTTTAAGTCTAACCGAGAAAAGATTTTCAGAATCGACTCTTGACGCGTTCTCTAACACGCTCATCGGGAATGATGCGACTGATTTGCTAGTTGATGATGATAACCCTCCTTTGGCGAGGAAGAAAAGAGCACCATCCCCTCTCATAACGGCTAAATTCAACAAGTGGTACAAGTACATAAAAGAACAACAAGCAAGTGGACATCAGAGGAAAAGTTGGAAAAAAGGTCTATCTGCCGACTTAATGCAGTATTCTCGCGCCATGGAGCTTATCTGTTACGGTCGCAAGTTTTTTATCACTGACAAGGGATCTATGGGTTTAGCACCTCCGCGCGCCAGAGCGGGCGACGACATCGTATTTTTCCCAGGAGGAGCATATCCTTTCATTGTGAGAGCAAGAGATAACGGAACTTACGAACTCATCGGAGACTGTTTTCTCTATGATTTCGATGTCTTTGCATTGTTTCAGGACCAGGAGATCAGCACTCAGGAGTTTCTCTTGACTTGATGATGTATGTCGCGATTATCGGAGGGTTAAATTATAAGCGCTAATCTGAGTAAAGCATCAGATTCTTATTAGTAAGTAGAAATGAACAACCCCTATCAGCAAGCATTATCTTCCCGAGATACCTGACCAGCCCCCCGTCTGTGCCGCACATAGTGGAACTCCTATTAATTCCCCTTTCTCCGACAGCATTCAAGTCTCTGCGCCAAAAGCAGGGAACTTTGGGGCTGAAATCTGGAAGTCGCAAGAATAACGGACAATATAATCGCTATCCCGACCGCTCTGGTGAACGAGAACACCGCTGGGGCTGGTGATGGTCAGATTGAACAAACCACCATTCTGACCATTGCCGAAAACGAATCTTAGAGGGTTGAAGCTCCCGATATCAAGGTCCTTCCTAAAGCTCGCTGAGCCGTAGTGCGTGTCTCCTTGGAAGGTCCACACGGCCTTCGCGTCCCTATTCTCGTCCGTCCACCCGGAGTACGCAGTCTCCCCGACCCAGGCGAACACTACGTCGTCCACGTACGAGATGTCGAATTGATAGGTGCCGGCTTCGCAGGCGTACAGGTACGCGTGGTGGTTTATGGCGAAGTAGGTCGCGTTGAGCTCCTTGCTGGACCCGTAGAAGGTCGTCACGTCTGGGTTGGCGGCTGTGTAGCCGAGGTGCCCGCCGATTGAGGGGGTTACGCTGGTGTACTCTGGCTGTCGGGTCTTGTACACGTCTGCGCTGAAGCCAGGGTAGTTTTCGCCGCTGTTGAAGAGGGGGTTGCTGTAGTAGGCCCAATCCCATCCAGTGTTGTCGCAGTGGATTGGTTTGGGGCAGCTGGGGCAGAAGGTCACGGGTGGGATGGTGGCGGTGCTTAGGGGCATGGAAGCCAGGATGAGGGGGAGGATTTGGAGGTAGGACTTCATTTTGAAGATTGTGTGTGCTGGAAATAGATGGTTTTATGGGTTGTTCGTTGAGATGTAGGATGCGAGTGAGGACAGATGGGATATGATGCGCTCTGGGTTCGGCGCTCGTTTTTATAGTGGAAGTTCTCAATGCACACCCTCCTATTCGTACTTGCCCTTATTCTACCCTCATAGTATTCTATGCCATACTTGATGTTCATGCGATACCGCATCGGCATGCGCGAAGACGAAAGTGAGCGACGACATGGTGAGAGTACATGAGGTAGCATTGATGATCGATAGGTTAGTGAGCCAAAGTGGGATCTGCGGCAATATTGCAATATCTCGAACTCCGAAGTCATCTGGTTAGAATGCTCAGCTTAGTCCTATATTGCCGTTCCAGATACCTAGAAGCCATCACGATACCAATAAGGGACATGTAGACTGGCCGTCTCATTAGTAACATCGAGTAGAATTTGAGGACTAGATTTCAGCAGCAGTGCATTTCAGCTCATCGGAATAATATATATATCTAGTGCATGGAAGATGGCTTAAATATTACAGCTGCGATGTTAAGCAATTGCCATTCTTGGCTGCTCTAGGGGTTCAGCTAGAGCGCTATCACCAATGGCGACGTAAGCAAGTCCTAGTTCAGCACAATATTAGATGTGCCAATACCTACTTCAATTCAAACGTAATTTCTACTACGTGGAAATGAGTTAAATTTCAAGTACATCTATCACAACCATGCCTAGTGCATTTTGTTTACCTACAAGATACATTCTAAAGCATCCTCGTACTGACGGAAGGTATACGCGCCAGGATTCACATCTACGGTAGATAACCAACATTTCCTTTTCGTCAACCAAAAAAGACGGCCCTTCTATCAACCAAACCTAGGAATTCTGATCTCTGTGTGATCTCAAACTAAGCAGCAATGCCGAATAGTCTATTGTTTCCTTTAAAAAGTGTAATTCCCTGAATCTTCGAAGAACATTAGGTATGATTATGTCAGCTTTTCTCCTTATGTCATCCGCTTAACTAAGCAATCTGGACTTCGGGTTAGGGTTAGGTTAAAACGAGGGGTTAGGGCAGTTTTGGTGAGTAATATTTTGGTAATATCTCAGATGTATCTAGAAAATACATTATCTAATCAACCTTTTACTCTATATGCTGCATTAGTACATGTCCGGCTTAGTAAGCATGTCTGAGTAATCATGCTTACGTCGGCTGAGGCGTCGCTCTCCCCCTCTTGAAAATTAACCTCAACCAACAAGGGGGTTCAATCAGTGAACACCCTAGGAAGCCCAGAATCAACGATGTCATTAATCGTCACGGCAAAGCTGTCTCAAACAAGATGACTTAGACAAGACGACCTTGATCTTTATAAACATGGATACCGCCCCTCATTCTAGTTCCCAACAACGGCCATGCCAGGATTCCAGTCTAAACGCAGCAGATGGAAGCACAGCACAAAGCAAGTCGATCAAAACAACGTTCTCTGACCTCCCAGCCGAGCTACGGGAAATGATTTGGGAATACGCGCTACCGGATTCTCGAGTCTTCTACGCGTTGGTATATGTCTCTGCGGAATTAAAGATGCAGTTGTTAGAGCGCAGTAGCTTACGAATGCCGATTGCTCATGTCTGCTTCGAGTCACGCCAGGTTGTCCAGAAGGCTGGGTACATATTGGCCTTTCGCGATGAAGACGAGCCTGATGACCCAGGCGTGTTTTTTAACCCTCACAAGGACATAATCGAGAGGACGCTTTGGGGACCTGGTGACTATTGGGGACGGTGATGACCTAATACGATATATTTATTACTAAGCGAAGCCACGATTACCTAATATTCCATTCCATATGGCGACAAGACTGGACTTCTAATTACAAGTACGCCTCCGCTTTTCGAATATTTTTACCGACGACCTGTACAGAAGTTGCACCCTTCCCTTCTACTTGCAAGTAGAGCTCCTCATGAGGCCATAGTGTGATGTAGTTATCCGACCAAAACACAGGCAATACGTCATTGCCTTCTTCGTCGATGAGGTTAAGCGTGATGAAGAATGCTGGCACATCGGAATGATTCTCGACTATAACTACATCTTGTCCTGCCTTCGAATCGTCTCTTCTTACGGGCACCGCAATTGTTACCGAAACATTGGCTGTCGGCAAACTGTTCAAAGCCGTGAAGTTAGCATACTGGGTCACTGGTGTGTAGAACCAGTCCGAATTGTCCCAGTCCAAGGTATCAATCGTTTTCGCAAGCCAGTAGACATTGCGACTTAACACGGCAGCTTCGCCATCGGAGAGGACGAGCCTTAGGAAAACGACATCTGTAATCGTTTTAAGAGCATCGGAAAGATCCAGGATTTCCTTGCTAGTGTTTGGTTCGGTCTGGACGACCTTCTGGGTCTTATAAATTTCTTTACCATTTTTATCGATTACCTGGACCTCTATTGTCCTTGGTCCGTCTTGATCCAGGGACCGGTTGATCAAGTATACGAGTTTTCCATTATAGTCGTACGCGACATGCTCTTTTCTCGCACCAACTTTAGCTCCGAAGTAGGATCCAGCGGGGCGCAGATAATAATCGAACAAATTCCAGTGCAAGCTTGGCCAAGCGTTATTCAACATCCAGTATATCAGACCTGTCGCCGGCCTTTCAGCATTCCATAAAGAGGCAAAACCTTCGAACTGAGACCTCGTCGCCTCATAGTCAAGAATTTGCGCTTTGAGCAGGTAGTCATCCAACGAAGAGGGCGCACCGAGACGCTTCCATAGTGCGGTATTGTAGATTTTACGGTCGTAGAAGGATGATACGGACGTTGACATATGGTAAAGCCCCTTGTTCGGTTTCTTCCAGAGGTCGTCCAGATCCGACTCCGATAGGAATTTTTTCAGGCTACCGATTTCTGGCGTACCAACGCCGGCACCGAGTTCAGAACCGAAACCGAAAGCAGCACCTAGACGGTCCTCCGCCGGGTCGACATCGTACCAGTAATTCGGCGGTACCCACTATAATAGCAAAAGTTAGCGTCAGGTCATATTCAAGGCGAAAAGACGGAAAAATGATGCCGTTACATACATCGTATGGTCCTGCCATCTTCAATCCCGACGGCCCTAAAATCTTTGGATATCCTCTCTCGGATGCTGATGCGACGATGGGCATCTGCCAGTCCGCTGCTTTGAGAGAATAATAATACATCTCTGCCGCTTTATCGTCCGGCCAGTAATCGCTCCCGACCAAATATCCCAGTACACTCGGATGTCCCTGCTGCATGAGAGCTTCGTGAGACATGCTCTTATTCGCTATGATGTAATCGGCATCTGTCCACTCCGACTTAACGGCCAAGTCTTCATTATACTTCCATGCCTCCCATTTATCACAACATTCCCAGCCTGGCAAAACCATTATTCCCAGACGGTCCGCGACATCGTAGAGTTCCGGATGCTCATTCTTGCCCTCCAATCGGACAGTATTATGGCCCAAATCAAGCATCAACTTGGCTTGTGCGGAAAACTTGGCACTATCCCAGCGCAGGAATATATCTGCCGAATACCCTGCGCCGACAACTTGGAATGGGTAGCCGTTAACGTAGAACAGTGTGTCATTGTTGGCGTTAAGCTCTGCTTCCACTTTGCGGACGCCAAAAGTCCTAGATACCTTATCGGAAAGGGCATCATCGATCGTTGCTGACAATTGACCAGTGTAAAGTGGTTGGTCGCCCCATTGTTTAGGCCACCATATCGCAGGTTCGTTAATCGCCGTGTCCAAAGCGACTTCGATAGATCCCTTGGGAGGCACCGTCACCGTCTGATTCAACTCATAGCTTTCGCTGGCTCCCCCCTCCGGAGAAATACTACCCGCTAACGAAACAGTATACTCACGGTCTTCTAGGTTCGTGACGGTCGCTTTCAAAACTACGAGCGCGCTGGAGTGCCCAATTGGCAAATTGGCCTGTGTGGTTACCCGCAGAGGTCCCAATGAAATTGGTCCTGTCTGCTTTACTTCGATATCCCTCCATACTCCAGTACCATTATCCGGCGGATATGGATTCCAGTCCACGAACCCAAGAGCAAAGTCGTAGTTGTAGTCAGTGGGATGAACTTGGATGGCCACTGCATTTGCTTCTTTCACCTTATCCGTGATGTCGATAATATTACCAACATATGCGCCCGCCTGCGACTCTTTCGTCACAACCTCCTGGCCATTGATGTAAATGTCAGCGCTGGAGCTGATTCCATGGGTTTGGATATGATAGTGCTGGCCGGGTTCAGGGGTTAGGGCGAATTCTTTCCGATATATCCAAGGGACCTTGAATTGGCTCGAATTGAAGCTCTGTAAAGCGTTCGAGAAGAATAGCCCGTCTTCGCGATACACCCCAGCATTGATCAAGCAACCCATGAGGGTGCAGCGAGAACTGTTCACTGCATGCCATGTTTTCGTATCAACACCCGGTTGGGATAGTGCTTCAAGATCTGCGCCCACTTTTTCGGTCGATTGAATATCCCACGATGGTATGACAGTTACTTCGCTGGGTCCAGACAGCAGCGCAACAGCTGCGAACGTTTCGACGCCGAGGCAGAGCCCCAGCAATAGCTGGTGAATATGCATCGTGTTTAGATGAGCCCGGAAAGAGACCGTGAAATTAAAGGCATCTTGGAGCCAGAGACATCTGGAGGGTATATAAATTGGCCTCCGGGAGTCCAATAGGCTTATCGGTATTGCTCATGTAGCACCTGCCATCTGCTGGCGACATCCTGCAGCTCGCCGGGCCTAATAAGGCATGTCAAGCTCCGCGAGACCCTTCATTCGGTACTTCCCCGCAGTCGATCTATCGACACGGCCAAAAAAGCAGCAGTTCCAATTCGCGATGGCGGCTCAGTTCTAGATTGGCCGACGAAATTAGCCCTTGCAGAAAACTAGATCTGTTCCTTAATTGCTAATTTATAACCCGACCGCGGTTCGGGTAAAAGAAAAGACGCGCAGTGCCGGAAAGCTTGGCTGCGGCTGTTAGTCATGCCAATACTTAAGAAAACGACGCTGTCGTTCATGTCAATTTGTCCGGAATCGAGGGTCGCCATGTCGGGGAATTGAATCAATCTCGCTTGATTAATATATGCGAAAACACTATATGTTACGTTGCTTTTAAAAGGACCCGAGTGCATAGAATGGCACTTCGTTTTCTGATGTACGGTTGCACCACCGCTGGCCCCCTCGCGGAATAAAATATTACAAGATCTGTACACAGGTAACTGCCATTATCCAAGGGGTTGGTTAAGTTGTATATCATATATGCCTCTGTATTAGTCAGCGGGATTCGCTTTTGATCAGATATCTAAACCGAAGCATACAAGACTTTTCAAATTTCAACGACAGTCTCTAACATCATATCACGCATAACCACGAATTAATAGAGGCAATATCTCCTGCTGTTTTTATATTATCCCAAATTATTAAGGCAGGCCTTTAAATGGCCCCATTTAGGTAAAGAATCGCCTCTCCCATCGTCCCGTATACTATGCGTCTCGTGTAACCATTCAGGCAACTAGATAGCATGACAATGGGGACGTCAACAAGCTCATCATCTTCTTGCCGTCTTTTCTTTCATTTTCTAAGCTCGTTTAACTCTGTCTGCAGTGCCTTTCTCTTGTTCGCCAGCTTCAATAGCTCTTTCCTAATCTCGATGAGTCGATCCCGCACGTCCTCAGAATTCAATTCTTCGTAGTTGGGTGGGTGTTCTAGGATCTCCCTTTGATGCTTTAGATCCTCAAACCGCTTCGAGATGGACTCTATGCGAGCAATGAGCTCCAATTCGTAGTCGCTAGACATTTTTGTGGTAGATTCGGAATTGTGCCTCGATGCGCGACTACACGGTTGATATGGTTTTGGTTGATGGTTTCTTTGTGAATTATTGCTATGATCTCTGAAATATATTCGAAGTTCTGTTGCGCTTATAGGAGAGGTTCTAGAGACTGAAGGATGCAAGATAGGTGAGGGACAAGTGAATTTATATACATATATTCTTTCCTGAACTAGGACAATGGAAAGTGTACAAAGTGATATTTACACATAAAAGAAACTGTTAGACTAAGAACATCAGATTGTTTCAAGAAAATATAAGATTCTGTAAGTCTATGCGGCACAATGACTATCTGTAAACTAGACATGAGACATGATGACAGAGCCCCAAATCAATACCATATCACTCATTTCAGTATTATTGACTCGCCAGGTGCATCACCCATAGAATTTTTATTTGTTTAAATTTTATTGTATGATCCAAATCAACCTTCGTAGATATAAATACAATCATAAAAAGCAATAGCGATAGAGTATGAACAGTCTAAATGTACACGTGTATATAAGAAACGCTCAGCGTAGAGGGAAAGGGGTATCACGTGACCACCCCTATCTTACTTCAAAAGGGGCTACCCAAATATTCGTACCTCTTCAATTCATCCCACCTTAGCAAATACAAATATCCTCCAACGCACAAATTCCCTTCTCCAACCTCTGCTGCAGTTCCCCTCCGGTGGCCCACTGCACACACGCCTCGCCCACAACCGAATACTTCCCCTCAAACTCCGGCCGCAACACCAACGGCGCATCGCACCCCGCCAACACGGCAATCACGTCCCTGGCCTGCGTCGCGGCCGGCACGAGACACAGATACCCACTCTCCGTCGTCACAAGACGCCTCCACGCCATCATCCTCATAGCAGCATTCAACGCGTCGCGATGTCCAGCCGTGATCTTCGTAATCCTCGGAGCCGTGCTCGCGCTCGCACGCACGCGGTCAGCGTGGCTTTCCTTCTTTTCGTGGATCAGATCGTGGATCGTCCACGCGTCCCACAGGCGCAGGGACCGGTTGCGGTAGTAGAAGTCTTTGACGCCGAAGATGTTGCGGTCGACGGTTATGATGCCAGTGGACCAGAGGCGAGGGAGAAGGAGGAGGGACGGGTCCGGGCCCGAGGGGTCGTTGCCTGTTAGGAGGTTGGCGAGGGCGAGGCGGGTTGAGGCGCGCGAGCCGTACGGGCTTGGGGGTGGGGTTGGTGAGGAGAGGGGGTACTGGGGGGAGGACTCGGTGGCGTGGAAGGCGCTTAGGGAGGTTATGGGTTCGAAGATTAGGCCTGAGGCTGTGAGGAGGCGGTCGTCTGTGATTTTGACGGGGGAAGGTTGCGGGAGGGGGGAGAAGGTTGGGAGGGTGCTGGAGAGGGGGTTGAAGGGTTGGGCTGGGTTGCGTGGACAGGACCAGCAGATTACCCAGGAGGGAAGGCCGTGCTCGCAGCCCCGGTGGATGGTACGGTGGCCGCGGACGAATCTTGGTTTGCGTGGGCGCGAGAAGTGTGTAAATTTCATGTACTTGGTTCCGATTGGTGGGATTGGGCTATTTACGAGTCGGAGACCGTTTAGGTTTCCGGTAGAAAGGAGGCGTGATGAGAATAGGGTGAAGGTTTCGGGTGCTGTACGATTGTAGTCAGGGTGGATCTTGACGAGTCTCGCGAGATGTGGCAAACCGAGAATACCGTAAATGCGGTCTCTTTCGTCAGTGGCCTTTGCTTCGCGGCTGAGGAGTAAGGCGTCGTATACGCCCTTTTTCGTAGTCGAGAGGCTTGTGTCCAAAGCTTGCAATGCCGCCATCGAGACGGGCCTTTCCCACAGCTTCTCGCAGATCTCGTAGGGGTCGTCGTTGAAATTCCATTTCTCTTTGAGGGTATTCGAACCTCTGGCAGACATGATGACATATTGACCCAATGCGTCGCCGTCACCTGCCATGACTTGCAAAGATTTGAAGATATCTCTGATCAGGATCGAGCTGCCACCACAGAGCACAGGTGAATTTCTGGAGCCCAGTACGACTTCTTGGATAATCCACAGTCGACGCCAGTATGGCCTTGAAAGGAGATGATGGATGGCATTAAGCGCGGCTTTGCGTATGTTCAGGTTCGTCTGTTCGTGCTTCCATTGCATGAACGGCAGCCGAACGATGTAGAATTCGATCCTTTCGTACAGTTTGGATAATACATCTCCTCGCTCTGATTCGACGCTCATATAACGAAGTGCAAGCATTCCTAGATCGCTGCGATCGGCTTCAGGGCCAAGCCATATGACAACGTGCCACGCAGTATGGTAAATTTCCTTCATCCGTCCAACTTGAACCCCACGCTCGTCGAGATCTTCTTGGTTGATGCATAGCGCGTCGACCCACACGTAGAAACCCTGTTGGATACGCATATGATTTCGCAATTCTCGCAATGCCGACTCCAGATTAGCTGTCACCGACATACGCACACCGTTGACATATATATCCTTCCTAATCGATGGGTCTCCCCAGACGTAGGATAAAGCGACGAAATCACCCCAGGTGTATCGCCAAGGTAGATTGGCCTCTGGATCCTTGCTTGGGTCCCATGCTGGTGCCCTGTGCTTTGGTTTGGCCTTCTGTTTACTTTTAAAAAAGCTAGATCCCCCAGTGTATGGGCTTTCCGGTGTGCGAGCGAACGGGATGATGCGCTCTGCTAGACTCAGGTCAAACAGCGTGTCGTAATTCACCGCCTGCGATGAATTGGACCCATCGTCAACGGCATCGGCGACGGTCACAGGCCAGACACCATCGGACCCTTTAATATCAGTCCTAGTGCTGTCAACGCGTTGAGAGTCATCGAGCGAAACGTGTACGATTTTGCAATGTACAGGCCCGTCTGCGTGAACCGGATCATCGACCTGCGTGAGCAGTTGGATGACCCGAATGTCGCTGTTGAGAAGCGGATTATAATGTAGTTTCTGCTCCATTTTCCTTTGAGAGTCGCGAAAATTGTAACAGTTTGTAGAAACTTAATGAGCCTCTACGAATGAGACGATTCACGCATATAAAAGTGTCTGTCATAGAAGTGTTTCGTAATCCTTTCCGGATTGGGTCGACATGGTCGGATCCATCCATACGACCCTAGCCGGGAATCATTTCCGCGATGATCTTCAGCTATTCAGCTGGCGCATGGGACCCTAGTTTGGGGTCCGTAGTTTCAGTTGACTTGACTTGTTATGGCATAGACGCAACTTTCGTATAAAATCTCATCCCAATATTTATAGGTATTTACATAATTCTCTGCCCAGTATATATGGGGCTCAAACGAAATTGGGACTTAAGGAACCGGATTTAGGAGTTATACGTAAGCTGTGTATGATTGTCCTGAAGCACTAAAATGTTAAAAGGACAGAATCTGTTCAATTATTTCCATGAATATCATGCCACTATTGTCTTGAGTCCACAAAAATCCCATTGAAATGCATCTGATCATTCCAACGTCTCCTATCTCAAGTCGACTCCACCAATACGTGGGGTTAGGGTTAACCCCTAACCCTAACCCTTATCATAGCCCCAACCCCAACCCCAAGTTCTTATATCCGTCATGTCTATCTCCTATTTTCCATGCAAAACGAATCTTTAACATCAGACAACCATTCATTTCCCAACAAGAGTCCAGAAAGTAGAAGCCATGCAACATCCGATTTGAAAAAGAACTTATCCATAGGGCACCGCTTTTTTTCGTCATCAGCCAAAACAAATAGGAGGCCACCATCCGACTCCCAATCTTCCTTCACGACAACGACAAAAGCAGGAGGATACCACTTCACAGTAGGTCCCGACTCATTCTCCAAATCAGCACCGCTTTCCACCATAGTTATGTGAGCTTGGACTATCTCCTTCAAGGTTTTGCCGTTGAAATGGGGAGTAGGTTTGGCAAGGCGCGCAAGCCCGGGCTCCATGCCTTCATCGATCGATTCTTTCGTGAGTGCATCGACCACCTTCTCGAGCTGTGGATCAGACAGGTCGACAAGTGAATAGACTGCGAATGATGCCTCTGACCAATCGTATTCCCCATACTTTCCCAGTTCAGGGGCTCCTGCGGGGAGAGAAAAATCTAATCTAGGCGACATTTTCGAAAGGTGTCGTCTTGCCGATAGGTAATTACGTAGTTGAAATATAGTAAATAAATTTATGTAGTGAAAGGGATTCGGGGGTTCCAGAAAGTTATAAAGTCAAGAATTTGAGTAAAAGCAACCTTAGAACACATCTAAATAATATGTCAGCTTAGCGCGGACAACCATAGGCAACAACCGTGTATAACCTACTTTTACCCATAACTGAGGCGCAGCTCCTCTATGATAACAACTCCGAGGACGATCTTCGCTGCAATTCCAATTGTCGGTTTCCTAAACTCGGTCGCAAACCAGTGTTGACGTCTCTGTGTATCTAGGCTTCCTGGAGAAACTGAACCGAGGGTGAAACCCGTGGGAACCAGTATCTTCAATCACCTGGTTGTAGGTCACTGGAGAGGTCGGCAATGATGATTTCAGGGCATATGTGTTGTCGCGAATGGAAAATCTCTTTCTCAGTGTTGTGAGATCAGTTCCGTTCCACCTCCCGGGCACGGTGTCCTCGATTTGTGGGCCACTTTCTATATCCGTGTCTTGGTAGACCGTCCGACGACGGAGTCGTTTTACCGATGAAAGTTTCTTCGCTGCTCCATACAGAATGTAGAAGGGGTTTGAAATGAGTACGATCGAGAAAGCCACAAGCCATATAGCAACCACGCTTATATAACCTGGGAACGGATGTCTGCGTTGCGATTTCTTGCGCAAGACGGCCCGTGTCCAAAAGTAGGATCGTACTGTTGAAGCAAGCAGATAGATGCCGACTAGGACATTATAGCGAGTTGTGAATGTCAATAATGACTCCATGGTGTAAGTGTGTGCAGGTTGCAAGTATGATATTGTTGTCTCTGTGTTGTGTTTTTCAGTTTCGGACGTAAGAAGAATTTATGAGAATATTCATGAAATTTGTTTTCACTCCACTAGAGAAACATATAAACCATTATGTCCATATCTCCGACATGTCTTTCAGTTGATACCAAAAATGAGGCGCCAACTTGTGGTTAAACTAAGTTTTGAAGTGTATCGCCACAAATTAAAGGGGTGAAAAGTAAATATTTTTATTTAACTTCAGCCACTTTATGTTAAATCATCGGGAAATCGCATTGAGAATTTTAGGTAGTAAGAAAACAAACGTTTTTCTTTTATAGGCGAGGCCGCTATTTACCATATCTCGAGATCTCCAGTGCTGGATACATCTATTTTAGGAAAAATAGGTTCTCGATTACCCATAGTAAAGTGTCAGTATAGTCAATTCCCATTAGCCTTTCTCCGCCTTCCCTCCTTTCCCTCCATGTCCCACTCCTTCTCCTAGTTCACCCGATGTACCACGAAGCCATTCCATCCCCGTTTCCATTGTAGAGGGTATGCCATCGCTCGAAGAGTTCCTAGCACAACTCTCTCTACCCCCGACAGTGTCTGCAACTGCATCCCCGGTTCGTTGGCACTTGAATTCGGTGACCTTGTTGGCTAGGCCTGATGTTATGACTTGTTTCGTCGATGTCTTGAAGAAGGAATTCAATTATGAGAATAGGTGCCATAATTGACCAGTACGCCCAGATAATAAGCCACAATCCGTACACTCTCAATGGCCATAGTATACGCTTTCTTGGGAGTAGGAGTTCGAGATAGCGTAATGTCGTAGGGCTCAGGGACAACTTACGGCTCGAGATTTCTGCTGTTGCTCGAATCGCACAGAGCGCCATCGTGATCTCGTAAAGTATGAAAGACATACGAATCAAGAATAGCAATATTCTAGACAGCATGGTTGATCCGTTGTAAATAATGAGACAAGCTAGAAATTCCCCTGTCGATATAACGCCTCTTATGGAAATGTCCGTATATTCTGAGTAGGAAACGATTCGCAAATATTCCCCATGAAGAGAGAATGAAGATATTTACGTTCAATTGAGGGAGAGCTTTTGTGATGTTTAGCTTCACTCGATATTGTGTGTGCGGGTTGGAGTATGTGAAGTTTACACTTCTAATGAACTGTTTGAGGAGGAATTGGAATTTTACACTTAGATGAATAAACACCGTGTCCAGTAATACGAAAGTAACATTCATTCATCATCAAACAATGTCGCGTTTGTTTTCGCCAAATTTTCTTATTTATTATCCGATCTTTGGATGATTCCAATCGACTTATAGGCCATTGCTGCGTGATCCAGATTAGTCATTCAGCACAATAAGTCAGTTTCAAGTACCCAATATGAATTAGTAAATTTCTCTCTGGTTTTTATATTCGTCCCATATCTGCTTGTCTACCTGGTAGGCAGGTGTTCCGATCAGGCAGAGTGTAGAAGACTGTTTCGTGATTATGTAATGAGGATTTAAGGAAAAGCAGTGTCTAGCAAAAAACTCATTGTCAGTGCACTCTAAGAGAAGTAATAATCCAGCGATTCTTCGTAAATTTCAAGGCCAAAATCTTCCCTAGATTTATCAAGAGTGTTTCTATACAAGCAGAATAGTTATGCTCGTATACTCTTATGTAGGAAATAGAACGATTAAATGTTGAAAAAGACGACGAACGTCGAGTGGTTCAGAAGGAATTACTAATACATGTTTATTTTAATATATCCAAGACACAGAAATGCATCTATCGGAGCAAGTCAATGTGGCCCGAGCTTTCCAGGCTAAAAAGCCCCACAGTGGCTCGAGCTTTTGAGAATCCTCCTCGACTTAACCGACGTCAAGCTTCGATATTAGTTCGAATCTTCAAGGAACAACGAAAAAAAAAATCTCCACTCCGAAACACGCACCCGTTAAATGCACCGTCCGTAAAAATTCGCGGACGACACTCGATATGATGTTGACTCCTACGACGACAACGACGCGCATCGGCGCCCTAGGCACCCGCGGCCTCCAGCTGCAGGTCGCATTCGCGAGAGGGGCAACGTGCCCGTACTCCTCGCTGGCCTCGTCCCTGGCGCAGCGACAACACCAATGCGTCGCCACTACCGCTCGCACTACGAAGCAATTGTCATCAACTACCCCTACTAAGACCCAATCGATTGCCAAACGGCCTACAACGGCTGCTCGCGTGCAATGTCAATTCGCTGCCGCACCCCGCCGACATGCCTCAACGACAGCCACTGCCTCAGCGGGCGGGGCCCCAGAATCATCGTCGTCGACGTCGACTACACCGACGCTAGACTGGAACACCTTCTTCCGCCTCCGCAAGACGCGGCGGCGGTTCCAGCTCGTCAGCGGACTATTCACCATGGCCGTCGGCGGATCTGCAGGCGCCCTGCTGCTCGTGAACATGGACATGGACTGGCTATTAACCAAGGTGCCGATGGACCCCTTCTTCGCGCTCGGCATCATGACCCTGAGTTTCGCGGGGTTAGGCTGGTTGGCTGGCCCAAGCTTGGGATCGGCGTTATTCTACTCGTTTAAACGCGGCGTCAAGAAGCCTATGGCTGTCAAGGAATCGGAGTTCTTTGCGAGGATTAAGAAGAATAGGGTTGATCCTAGTAACAGTTCTTTGAGCGGGAATGCTGGTAAGTTATCTTTTGAAGGATTTGATGATCTACGTAGTGTTGCTAATATGGTTTATGTCACTCAGTTCCCGATTTCTACGGCGAAAAGATTTCTAGCGTGGCGGGTTACAGACAATGGCTGAAGGACCAAAGGGCGTTCAACAAGAAGCGTACAAGCTTCGTCTGAGGGGCGGCGGTTAAGGGCATTTCCGGAGATGGACTAAGTAGGATGAGGGAAAATGCAAGGAAGAGAATTTGCGGCTCGCATACCTTCGCGCTTTTACCAGTTAGTTGGCTTGTTATCGAGAGGGTACATTTCACCGAAAAAAGCAAACGCTACAGAAATGAATGGGCTGGCGTTTGGCACTGGTACTCTCCCTCCTATGTATCAACAGCAGGAACGGGTATGGATGGACTTGGAATGGAATCTCTCTTCCATATTTGGCCTGGGACTTTTTTTATTGATTGTGGGGTGTACCATACTATGTGAAAGGCAGTGTTTTGTCGACTTCGTGTTTCCACGCAAGCATTCCACCTTTGATATCTCCTACGAAGCGTCCTCCACCTCCATCCAGGCCCATCTCTTTCAGCTTCTGAGTTACTAACTGCGAATCGTTGCCCACCCGACACACGACATATATAGGCGCATCAGCTGGGAGAGATTCTGGTATGTATTCTGGTCTCGAATTTTCGTCATTGTTTGTCGACTTATTACGAGATTGCAGCGTTGAAAATGGTACGTTTATTGCGCCCGGTATGCTAGCAATATTAAAATGTTCTCTTTCCCGGACATCTAGTAGTAAGTATTTCTTAGCAGACTGTTTCGCTATGATATCTTTATACTGTGTGGCAGTGACTCTTTCCTCGGGCTTCAACACATTGACCGGTGAATTTACTCCGCAGAACTGGACATAATCCAGTGATCCCGACTTCAGTTCTCTCAAGGTCAACGTCGAGCTAGGGGAACATGCGAAACAATTAGGTCTTCGACTCCTCATCCTAATAGATCGGAATGGTGTCGAAGAAGTAGCCGAGAATAAAAGTAGACTTGGTGTGACCGGCTCTTTTGGTGTCGAATTTGCTTGTTTCCCAATTCCGGCCGCAATCAGTTTGATGGCCTCAAGGGCTTGTAATACACCCATCACACCCACAACCGGGCCTAAAATGCCGCCTTCGCCACAGCTAACTACACTGTCAGCGGGAGGTGGCTTGGGGAAAACACATCTATAGCATGGTCCGCCATCTGTGGCTCCTTGAGCTGCTGGTGGATTGTTTAAAACGATCAGCTGCCCATCTGTCCGTAACGCAGACGCAGAGACGAGCGTCTTCTGCAGCAAAACACAGATGTCGGATATTAAGTATCTGGATGTCGGGTGATCTGTACAGTCGAGAACTAAGTCGTACTTAGAAACAATGCTCTCAGCATTTTGAAGCGTCAGGTGTTCCCTGTGAGAGATGTACGCCACTTCCGGATTTAGCCCACGGCAGTACTCGATTAAGCTGTCTACCTTCATCATGCCAACTCTTGAGGTAGAATGGGCGATCTGGCGGTGCAGATTAGAGGTTTCAACGGTGTCCCCATCGACGACACCAAGCGTGCCGACTCCCGCACCAGCTAGATATGCGGCTGCTGGACATCCTAGGCCTCCGGCGCCGACTATTAATACGGCGGAGGATTTGAGATTTAGTTGGCCTTTAATGCCGACTGTAGGTAAAATAAGCTGACGGCCGTAACGGGAATATTCCTCCTCTTTCAATGGCCATTTCCATTCTGGTAGAGTTTCAGTATGTTGGTTAAGATCTGGTATCGAGCTGGACCCCTGGTCTTCATTCACACGAGAATTTGATGACTCAAGCTCGGTCAGTTGCTTTCGCAACTCTTGAAGTTCTTTCTCGGCTTGCACAATTTTATGCCGGAGCTGCTCAGCTTTATTGGATACCGAGTCCATTCTGCTTATAAAGAAGAGCGATGGCGCCAACGAGCCCCCGTGACGATGTCGAAGTTGATGAGATGTGTAATAAGGCAAGTTCCTAAGACGGTAAGCAGCTACCCGAGCACCGAATAGTTGCGGGTACTGTGTGCCAAGCTACTAGGTAGTTATGTGATGCGATTGTCCGTACCCCCACCCAGATCAATTAATCCTTGCAAGCCACATGCTAAACACTCTAGGTAGCTTATTGATAGGCTTAAATATAACTAAACTAACCCCCTATAAAACCGAATTGAAGCTTAACTTTGTCCCTACCTAGTATGTATAGGCAGACAATAGAAGCTCCAAAATTATAGGTGCATTGAAAAGTAAGTCAGTATGACGCAGTCGGTGCGGGGTATAAGATCCAATTGTTGGATTGGCCCGTTAACTTATAGGTCCTCAAGTGTATAATAAGAGAGTTATGGAAAGATCTCCCTAATCTTTCGTTACGCATGATGAAGTTATAGAGTACTAGTATGAACATAGCTCTCTATCTTAGACATGTGGTTGCTCACTGATAGCAAGTGGTCTATCCTCTCTTCAGACCTAACTAAACCATAAGTAACGACGAAGGGTTTTCCAAGGAGCTGATTAAAGAGTTGACTAAGAAAGTCTTCGTCTTGTGGAAACATCGAAATCCATTCGCCGCCCAGCTTACGGATCCATCATTTGCTCCTTGGATGACTTTCCCCATCCGGCAACTCCGGAGAGCACTCGAACAGCCGTCGACGAAAGGGTCTCTACAGGAATGCTGGATATGGGTGGCCTGTGAATGGATACTCCGTTGCGCGGAAATAATCTTCGAGGATATGAACCCAGACAATGAACTAAATGATGCGCTCAGGACAGGTTTACTCTGCGAAGAAGATATCCCCCAACTCGGCGTTAAGCGATGGGAATTTTTGGAAGAATCGGCTTGGTAAGATTGCTGCCGATGCTGGAAATCTAAAACTTCAACGCCCAGTCCTTGAGCGAATAGCAGGAACCATTAAGAGAATGGAGGCTGTTAAAGAGTATACTGTTATTGGGGCTCAACAGTAAGGACTAACTAGCAGGAGAATACGTTTACCTATTTATTTCAGAAGATTGAAAGTTATAAGCTAAAGAATACTTGAAGTGCTCAAGGCAACATAAGTTAAACTTATGTTGCGATTTCAGTATATTTCCTTCAACAGGCAATTACTAGGTAGGTTAGTGGTTACCCAACTAAGTTGACTTCCCTAGTCAGGTTGCAACTTATTTAATAGGTAGTTCACAGGTTTATTTCAATTTGTTTCTTAACCAACGCGTAGCCAGTCAACTGACAACTGACAGACTAACATACAAGTAATCAACGCGAACTACTTACCCAATCAACTAATTAATAATATAGTTGACAAGTTTCCGCGGTGATGAATAATTTTGACATACTAACTAATGTGTAGCTTGGTTTAAAGACTATCGGGACCGATCGACTAATTCCGAATGGTTCGACAGCTACTAAGAGCAGGGGCACCGACAACAACCCATTGGGTGGCATACGAAGACCCGCAACCCATCTTCAACGTTTTTCTTCAACTATTATGAATTTTTTTAAAACTCGCTTTTTTTTCTTTCTAAACTCGTCTTGTTTACCGCATGCTAGTTAAAATTTTTATAATTTAGCAAACTCCGGAACAGTTACTTGTATGATAGATAGCACCGAAATCACCGACTAGTTCGCGGTGGATCTCCTGCGAAAAACGGACGATCTAGGATCTGATCTATTTGGGCAAGCCGATCAAGGACTCAACCAACGCTGAACCATTCATTAAATCCCCCCCGCTTGTCCTCGCTTCCCGGCTTCCTGCCCTTTGAGGATGGTTAACCGCCACCGACCCCCACCTTAGCACGGGTGGGTGTGGTCTGTACTTTACGAGCCTCCTATACCCTCATGGGTGGGAGAGGTGAGAGACGTCAGCTGGATGCTGGATGCTGGATGTCCACCGGATGTAAGAGTGTAGAAGGTGTCGAGAACTTCACGGGGAACCTACCCGCCATAATATACTACTGTAGGTAGCTTAGTAGCGAGAGAGCTTAGAAGAGCTACAGTAGCCATATATGCATACCATGTACATACCGTTCCATCGAAACAATATCCGCTGCAGTTGTTCTATATTCTAAACTGTACGTAGTGCTGTACACTACGGAGCAGAACGAGACCAGCTGGAAAAGTCGTTTCTTTTACGTACTATGAACATGCCCCCTAAGGGTCCCTAGCAAAAGTGACCGAACGGTGGAGTTTTAAGGGTTTTGGAAGTAGAAATTTTTCGAAATTTAGGCCCTAGCTGCCTTAGTTCACTAACCCGAATTTCGAGCAAGGTCAAGCTAGGCGCCACCGAGTCAGACCGACTGTCAGAAATCGTGAAAAGAGCCCCTAGACTGTGCTAGGAGGATTGGTAGACGTGAGACAACCCTTGCGTATTGATGTGCGACCCGTGACGTTTTTTCTATATCGTGGGGGATGGAGGATGGTAAAGAAAAGGACGAGAATACGTAGGTATACGGGTATATATATGAGAGGGGCAACAGATTAGATTGTCGTAAAAACCGTTGCCGTTGTCGTCGCTTCGGTGTCTCAGTATTCGACTATTCTGTACGATATCCATGGGATGCATTGCATTTTGTACTACCTCTGCAGAATATGGATACTGTAACATCTTGATCCTAGCCCTGGAGGAGGCAGAGGTAGGTACCTGCTGCATAGCACTAATAGGTGGTACCTACCTCTATTTACAGAGGAGCGGGGAGGGAACCTTCAAGTTCTGGGCCTTAACCCTGTAACTGCATGTGCAACCCCGGCTGGCGCTGAGACCGTCACCTGCTCACTGCGAACGGCTTAACTTTCGCTAACCCAGCTAACCTTAGGGGAAGAATAACCCCGGTCCTTTCCATCTGGACTAACCATTTTTAATGGGCAGCCCCCCCTCTGAAACCCTGTACATTGCCTTGTACATTGCCTTGTACATTGTGGCTGACCAGTGAATTCGTCCCAATGCGAGAATTCCCCCCACCATCTCCTCGCATACACTGCATATGTACTCGCAGTCCTGTCCTCGCTCGTCTTTTCCTGGAGTTCGCCGTCGGGAGTCAAAGTCACCTGGCTTCGAAAAGGAAACTTGCTACTGCTCAAAGAATTATGCTGAATTAAATGAAGTTTCATACCAATAATCCTACAATTTTGCTACCGCGACTAGTCGTTAGCTTCTCTACCTTTCCATCCAACCTGTTCTGCGACCACATACCAAAATACCTAGCCAGTAACCCATAATAGATCCATCGCTTGCGAATCTTTCCTAGTGGGCTTTCGGCAGAAACCGCCAACCGCCAACTCCTCTCCCGCGCACGATTTTACTTCCTCTTATAGAGATGCGTTGATCAAATCCTTCCATACGTTTCACGCTGCGCGATCGCAGTATCGACGACAGCTACCATAGCGACGCGGTATTAGGCAATAACGGTACTGGTAGAATATAGAATATTCAATTTGGGCACACTGGTTTCCACCGAAGGACCACAAAATTTTGCGTTTGCGATTTCGATCCCGATCTTGGTGACGAATACAACTCTTTGCTTTTTGGAATACGGTTTAGCGACCGTCATTTCTAAATATGGCCATGATGGACCCGGGCGCTTGGAACGGGCAAGATCAGACACTGTCTTCGACAGGCGAAGATGATTTCCAACAATTTCTCGAGATGGGAGGGATGTCTAATCTAGGGGACGGGTTACAATTTGATTTCCAAGATTTCGGGAACAACAATGGTTCTTCGATGATGCACCAACAACATGGCGATTCCATAGACACTCCCATGAGTAACTCGAATGTCCCGACAATTATCGCAAGGAATGATATGGGCCAACAGAACCAGATGTCCCCGATGACATCTGCTCCGAGTCACTCGGGAATCTCGTCGCAGATGATGCCTCAGCACCACACATCCTCGGATCCTATCTCCGAGATAGATGCGCAAATCCAGTTTCTACAGCAGCAGAGACTTCAACAGCAAAGAAGACAGCTTGCAGAACAGCAGAGGCAGTTCCACGAACAACAAGCCGCCTTCTACGCTCAGCAGAGAAACATGGTGCCGCCAACCCCGCAGAGCCTCGAGATACAGGCTGCAAATCAATTTTTTGCGCAACAAGATCAGGCGCATTCCTCCGGCATGTTCGATGGATATCATCTTAAGGAACAACAAGATGCAAGTTGACCCCTCTAATTCAGGAATCTAATTCTAACTATCTAACAGATGGCCTTTACTCCGCTGGTCTCTCCTGCGGTGACCCCCCTTGAACCTCACTTTCCAGTCGACCCTGCATTCACTCATTCAGGACCCTATTTTAGTCCTTTGACATCTCCCGCGCTACATGCGCAGAATGAGTCGACAAGTTTTGACCATAGGAATTCGGGCCAAACCACCAATTCTCCCGTGGAAATGGAAATTGAACCCACACCAGCTACCAATAACACAGTGAATTTATCGAAGAAAGTCCGCAAGAATAATGCTACCAAGGCTAGAAAACCAAATGTTCGACAGTCTCCAATCACGAAACCCCAGAGGCGGAAAACTGCTTCAACTCCCATTATGAACGCCCAGGCCCTCACTGAACTGACCGAATCTCTGGCTGAGAACTCGGAACACCCACCAAAACCGAAATCAGTCTCAGCAACATCGACAGAGGAGTCAGAGAATGCTTCGGTGTCTCCAGAAGCGCTTTCCGATATGCCACCTCCACCGCTCCCTCCGCCTCGGTCAGCTAGACAGTCTCCGTACATTCAGCCACAGACCAATCAAACCAGCAGCAACGGCAACGCGGCGCCTTTACCGTTGCCAGGCCCTCTTGCCGGCAAACCATCGCCTGCAACCCCAGCTTCACTATTCAGAATCTCGCCAAAGAGCAAATCAGCCGACGCGAATAATCCAGAACAAAGTGGCTCTGAACATATAGAAAGCTTTGAGCTTCCCGAATCTGTCAATTTCTCTAAACCTGATTTACCATCAATTGATACCCGACAATCGACGAAATCACCCGCCGAGGTCGAGACGGCAAAGACATCTAATTTCCAACCCCTTCCATCCCCGGTTCTCCCCAAGCCTACGCACTCAGCAACGGCGTCAGCAACTCAAAGTCCTCAGCTCACACCCAAATCCGGAACTCCTAATCCGAGAAAAACTCCGCTCATAGCCCCGAGAGGGCCCAAGAAGAGGACGAGTATCAGTTCGGTTTCACCAGCCCTTCGACCAAAAATATCACCGAATATCAAGCCATTACTCCCAGGGACACCCGGACTATCCGCCGAAGATTCCGCTTCAAGGCTACTAGCGTCTAAATCGAATTATCAGAACATATTAGAGGGAAACACTGTACCCGGAGTTTCGTATCCGAGCGAACTGTCCACAAATTTGACATCAAAACGAACTTCTCATAAGATAGCGGAACAAGGCCGCCGGAATCGTATCAACTCGGCACTTCAGGAGATTGCAACTTTGCTACCGAAGAGCGTAGCGAAAGACCTGAGTGAGGGTGATGGGGAAGGCGGGAACGGAGACAAGAAAGACGGCAAACAGTCAAACACACCGAACAGCAAAGCTAGTACGGTGGAATTGGCAATAGTATATATTAAACAATTGCAACAAGAAATAGCGGACGCGAATAAGAGAGCAGACGAAGCCGAAAAGAAGCTCGAAGAAAAGGCAACGGTGAGTTGACATTAGTGGAAAGGTCAAGGCCGAGAGTCAGCCGGTAATTACTAAAAAGTTAGTATGTTGGTTTGGTTTTTATCCTATTGGCGCACCGGCTTGCCGCATTAATAGAAAGCACCTTATGAATCGACGTAGTCGTGGGAGGAATACAATATGAACCATCCCTAGCTAGTCACTACTTAATGAAAGCTACAAAATGTATTGCCATGACGGATCTGATTGAGGAATGTAGAATTGCATATCACTAAGGAGGATGGTGGTCATTGTCAGAGTAAGGCATCGTCATGACCCAAGTATCAAGAACACTAGGGAACAAAAGCATTGTATTATATCTATGTAGAACTTTTAGTTATGATGTTAAGTCATCTGAGTTGATATCAATTCGGCATGGATGATGAAAGTACCCAGCTGAAAACACATACAACTCATTTAATCAACTTTCTAAGGTTATTTGTTAGATGCCTTCACTCCAATCATCGTTGGAGCCGGTCTTTCTGGTGATGATGCCTAACGAATATTTAATTAATAGGAATATGATTGGTCAGGGGGAAATGTAGAGGTTGCCAATTTGGAGAGGTACCTATTTATTTCCCGATAATCTTCCGTTGTTGGAACTCACACCTGCCTGTCCTGCCTGTTGGAGCCAAGATTTAGATTATGTAACACAATGGGCGACCTTCTTAGTGCAGTTTGTTGTTGCCACTGCAACCGGATTTCCACTTTCCACTTGAACTCTTTCATCAACACAATCAATTATTCCACCCCCCACCTTAATACTTTTTTTTTCCTTTTCGCGCGCATTTCTTTCCTTTAATTTCAACTATCGCGTCGCCAAATCTGTTGACGGTAGATTTGTGCGGTGAGCTAGGTGTACGTCCTAATTCAAAGTTTTGACGTCATTGACGACTGCGTCATTGCGCCCCAGTCTATTATACGTGGCTAAGACGGACGTGTCTTGCTGTGCTTATCAGGCATTGCTCGATAGAGGCCTCGGGTGCCTAGTTTGCATAAGGGCAGGAGAAAAAGGCCGGTTTTACTCCTCCTAATATTTAACACCATTTCTCGTACATGTTTGAGTGTGCGCGATTATCCATCAACTATCCACGATGTCCGACCCAGAGAGCCTCGATTATCTCCAACCGGGATTCGACGCGAAAACACTAACAGTTCCGCGTTTACGGTCGATTCTGGTTGCCCATAATATTCCATATTCGTCAAGCTCGAAGAAGGGCCAGCTGGTCGAAATTTTCAATGAACAGGTCTTACCTCAGTCTAAGAAGATACTGGCTGCTCGTGCAAAGGCGAAGCGTTCAAGCAAAGGAATTGTAGACGCAGAATCACAAAGCAGCAGCAACCCTTTTGAGGAACATGAAGAGCTTGCACCACGCCCTGTCACTCGCCGATCAAGATCACCTAGGAAAGTGTCAACTAGGATCAAGACCGAAGAGCCCGAAGATCTACCAATGCCTCCACGAACACGAACGGCTAGCCCTACAAAACGAAAGCCGCGAGCCTCAAGCCGCCCCGTACAGGCCTCAGACACAGACACAGCTCCGGAACCTGACTTGAATAGAACTTTAAACAAAGTCCGACGAACTGCACCCAAGATCAAGAAGGAAGAGTCCGACGAAGGTCTCTTTCGACGCACTTCGGACGTCTTCACCAACGACAATCCATTTCAGAGTGGCAGTTCCCCATCGGCTACAGACCGAACCCCAAGTGTTCGTAGAAGAACAGGCGGTGGCGATAAACCTCGGAGCACTAGCAGTGGCACGCGACGACGGACAGACGTTCATACCGCCCCTGCCCCTGCTCCTGCTCCCGCCCCCGTCTTCGCCCCTAAGGAGGAGCGCTTCAGCATGCCTAGGAGTTTCGGCCCTCTGATAGTCCCAAAGGCGCCCCTGAGCACTTATGAACCGCCTGAGATCGAGGCCGGGGAGGAATTTACTCCAGAAGAGCAGCTTCAGCTTTCTGCGGAGGAAGCGGAGCATCCGGATTCACCGGTCACATATTCTCGACGATCTCATCAACCTGGCGGAACTGGCTGGGGTACGATATTCTCTGTGCTCTCCGTTACACTGCTAGCCGTCTATGGTGGATGGTATCGACAAGAGAAGATCGCCGTGGGTTACTGCGGAGTTGGCCAAGCTGAAAGCTCCATTCCTACAGAAATCGAGACGCCAGAGTGGGCACTGGCTGTTCTTCCACCCGTAATCACAGTTCCGCAATCTTTCATAGACGCTGTTTCTCCTGAATGCGAACCATGCCCCCTCCACGCTTACTGTTACGCGGATTTCTCTGTCCGATGTGAGCAGGATTACATTCTCAAGCCTCACCCTCTAGCTCTTGGGGGTGTCGTTCCCCTGCCACCAACTTGCGAGCCTGACGGTGCAAGGGTTCGTCGTGTTCAAGCTGTCGCAGATAAAGCGATCGAAGAGCTTCGTGAGCAGGCCGCCAAGTATGAATGTGGCGAGCCCATCAACGAAGAAGGACAAAAGTTGGAGACGCCGGCAATCGAGGAACAAGTATTGAAGGATGTCATAAACAAGAAACGAAGCAAGAAGATGAACAACCAAGAATTTGAAGACCTTTGGGGTGCTGCGCTCGGTGAGATTAGAACCCGAGAAGAGGTGCAGGTTGAGTAAGTCTTACCATTTCATAAACCCTCCGTCTTCTATTTCCCTCTTTGAGCAGAGGATGAATGTACCATATGTTAAAACAAGGTCTGACTGTTTGACTAACCAGAGTTCCTCCGGCTACCATAGAACCAGCGATTCCGGAGGTATTCCAAACACCTATTTCTCGTCCACCTCTCTCGCTCGAATTTCACTCACCTGCGCCCTCCGACGTTCAGTCCGGCTCGGCTTGGCAAGATATCGATTCCATATTAGTGCTGTGACAGCGTTTATCTTGACGGCCATCTACGCGCGATACCGGTACAGGGCTATCAGAGCGGCCGCCGCGCAAGTGCCGGCCTTGGTCGATCTGGTGCTCGAGAGGCTGGCGAACCAGAAACAACTGGGAGATGAGGATCTCGACGATCCGTGGCTATTCCTCCCGAACCTGCGCGATGACGTGCTGAGGTCGGTCCATTCGCTCTCGCAGCGCGAGAAGATATGGCAGCGAGTCCGCGCGGTCGTTGAGCAGAACAGTAATGTTCGGATCGGCCAGCGAGAGGGTCGCAGCGGCGAAATGGGTAGAGCGTGGGAGTGGATCGGCCCTACCGCGGGCGATCCTAGTAGAAGGCGGAGAAGCAATCGCGCCTCGTACGGTCCGGATACTAGCGTGGATTCGCTGGCGGGACCGGGAGACGGAACACATCAGCATCAGAAATGGGAGGAGTCTCGACCGATTTACTGATAGGGTCCTAGCTAACTACTAGGTAATTTGGGAAGGCTTTTTCTTTTTTTCTGGGTTGAGAATGTGTGTGTTCGTGTAACCAACCGGGGATGGGCGGGGATTAGTCAGCTAAATCGGCATGGAGGCGTTTATGGTGGTGGGTGGGTGGATTTGGGTTTATTCCCCCTCTACGCGGCTTGACTTGCTTGCTTGTTTGGTTGGTCTCTTTTTCACAGACAGACGGACGGCTTCGCTATGTGCAAAATTAATTCCATGGCACTTTTTTTTCTTTTGTAAACAGTGTAGTGTAACTGGTACTTGTTTAATATGTCACACTATTACATCCATGCATATGTCGTTGTTCACTTTGATTTGATTTGATTTGGTTTGATTTGTGCCTTTGCCTTGCTAAGGATGTGTGGTCTGGGTCTAGGGCTAGATAGGTAAGGTATTGCGATGTATGTAAAGGCTTGTTGTTTGGACGTGGTCTTGGTGGTGACTTAGGTAGTTGATGACGCGGAATTTGTTTCGTTTCGAAACGTGGTTGTTAGGGGTGGCGGGGTGGTCGGAAGAAGGGGGGGGGACTGAATGGCATCACCGCTGTCGTCTGCGTACTTCGTAGGAATCAGTCGTTCAAGTAATTAATGATGGCGGCTTGCCGGTGTTTCATTGGTTTTAATCAATTTGTTCTATATCAACTTGCTTTACTCTCCTTTACCTTGTTTTCTTCGCGTATTTGGGTCAGCGATGACGCTATAAATACCTGCCTACGTACGCCGATGTTACCTATTGATGGATATTTCCTTTTCTTCTCCCTATGCCATGCTATGCCCATGTCTCTTTCGCTGACGCGTTAGGATGGGGATTGGAGAATGGGGATATGAGGGGAGGGGGGATAGGATGGTTTTAAATATAGACTTGGCGAAGCGTACGGCGTAAGAAGCCAAGGCCAAGAAATCTAGATTTTTTTTCTTAATGCTTATGGGTGGACTTTTGTTGCGTCGCCCAAACCAGGGTGAGGATATTTTGAGCTCAATGGAAATTGAATTAGGAGAGTAAGCATAGATTGTGGGTTGCTGGTAATCAAGGATTTGGAAATATGAAGATAGATTTCACTGAGAGAACAGTCACTAGTAATGACAAGTTTTAGTTGAAGATTTTAGTTAGAATTTGTACAGTGAATTCTCCCACACTACTCAGACTATAGACAGAGGCCTCGCTCCTCATCCACAACTCCTTGCGAAGAGCCGATTGTAGGTAGATACATGCCGTAGGCCTAAATAGATACAGATCCCCTCATTAGAGCAACTCTTGCATGGCGATTGACTAAACACTACATCCTCTCTTTCCCCGTCTTCCTCTCCCTCCCCTAGCTAGTTAGACACTCGAATTCAACCCAAATACAGAATAAATGTTAATAAATCAGAACACGGCGTTTCGCGAGGGCCATTCGCCGTCTTACTCCTGCGGAGGTCGACGGGATCTAGGTGGTATCATGCAAAGAATGTGCGCGGAAAAGGGGCAGCCGAACAGCAGAAAAATAAATAAACATAAATGTTAATCAACGACGTGTCGAAAATAGAACCAAAGCGCCTTATTCCAAAGGGGATGCCCAACGTCCAAAGCGATGATGATTGTACAGCATGCTGTAAATATAAAGATGAATGCAAGATGATGATATATCCAAGTGGTTAAAAAATGCCCGGCAGCTGCGCCTTTTCCAAAATGCGAGGGAGTGTACAATTGCGTATTGTATAGTCGTGTTTGCGCGGATTAATGCTGCACCATGGCAGCTTTTGATGAATAACGTCTGAACGAAGGTGCTCTTTTCTTCTGGTCGACCCCTTCTTCATCTTCTTTGTGGTCATGATGATGACCCCGTCTATTTTGCGGCGTAGCCCTCATGTTTAAATCCGGGATTTTGTTCCGTCGATGAAATTGGGTATAAGCGAGAGTCATGAAATGGTATTATCGTAGCGGAATCATTAAGGTGGCGAATGGGACGAAAGGGAACGGTAAAATGACAATGTGAGAGACGCTTATTTGTACGTGTGATTATTGTCTCCCAAGTTCAGCCAGCTTAAGTCGTTCGACTTAGATGCCATAGCTAGCTGCGGTTGCGATGATAGGCCAGTTGGGGCTTGATTGGTGTTAGGTGGACCAAGTGCTGTTTGATAGATGCTTTGACTGTAAGCACTGCTAGGTGCTCGTTCGTTCCCCCACTTCTTCTTTGCCATCGCCGGATCCCAATTGTCACTAACACTAGCCGGAATACCACTGGAATATCCGGAAGACGATGCGTTCGAGGCGGATCGTTCTATTTGACCAGACATTCCCTCTGATATCACTGGGTTATACTGTGCAACCGTTGGGCTGGCCGAGTGAACACGGTTCAGCTCCGCTCGCCCTTCGACAACTTGTAATGGCGGGACTGTAGCTGAGTCTTGCGTCATACGATTTCTGTCGGAATATACTGAACTTGGCTCGGAGGCGCCAGTCTCACGGCGGGAGTTACCGTTTCCGAATCCAAGAACAGACAACGCGCTACCGCCAGACCAATATCTATTCCAACCAGAGCTCCTCCTCAACTCTCCGTCTCGGTTTACGGCCGGTCTAGGTCGGGGCTTAGGATCATTTGTAGTAGCCGCAAAAGAAACGCCCTTCTCATCACTAACAATGAATTGCGGTTCCGGAGTCACTTGGGGTTGTGGCCGGCTTATAGTGCTCTTCAATTGCTGCTTGTTAAAGATGCTACTGATGGAGCTGCGTTTTGTGTCGTTACTCGTCTTACGTTGGACGGCAGGCTTCTGGACCTTGCCCATCAAGATGGCCATTGATGAAAAAGAACCAGCCGAGTCCTGGGGAGCATGTCCTCGGAATTGGCCACCTGAAGCTTTTGCTAGTTCTGGACTAAAGAAATCTTTCTCGTCCGGTATTCCGCTCGCTCTTCGCGCATGTCCTGCCTCGACAAAGTTCTGTCTTCTCCGGAGGTGCTTAATCCAGAATAATAAGGCCATTAGGATAATAGCAAAGCCAAAAATGGTACCCAATACTACGCCAAGAAGGGTTGTTGGGGCTAGTCCAGTGCTGTCGCCGTCCGAAGTAGTGGTAGGGGCGGCAGCTGCTGCAGTAACCGCGGACGTAGGGACCTCGGATGAGCTAGCTGTGGACGTAGGAGTAGCGCTTGAAACCGAAGACGATGTTGACGACGATGACTCGATGGAAAAGACCCCCTTCTGTTGTCCAAACACAGCTGTTGCGTTCTTCCAACTGTTCTCTTTCGCATTAAACATGCATAATATCTCGTCATCATTACCACCGGACATTACCACTAAGCCATCTGAGTCGGTGGCTATCGAGTATTCGGTTCTCGTGTTGTCCGGCGCTAGCGTCGAATTATATTTCGGCCAATCCGCGACGGTTAGTGCTCGTTTCTCGATATCTTCGCCATCCTTCACTAGTCTTCGGGTCGTGCTAGTTGTCGAAACGGGGGCGGCGTTCGCCATAGGAGCCGCACCTGCATTTAGTAGCATTGTCCTGTTGACAGTGTTTGGCGAAGTAGTAAGATCGAATGTATAAAGATGTTTACTGCCATCATCACCAGGTATTATGGCAGCCTTGATAGAAGTTGAGTTTTTCGGCAATGGTTCAGCCAATGTTATTCCTGAATCGGACCAAGAAGCAGCTGGGTCAAAAAGCATTACCCTTGTGTTAGTAGGGTTGCCGCCGATTAATACCGCCTGTGTTTCCGACCATGGAAGAAGGATGGGAGCAACTCCTGGAGGTGAAATAGTGGATTGAAAAGCCAACACCGAATGAGGTTCGGATGCTGTGACTGTAAAGGTCTGGGACGATAGATTGGGCTGACCATCTGTCGATCCCGAGTATATCAAAATCGAATCGCTTCCGTTAATATATGTCGCACTATGCCATGTTCGATTTTGCGTCACCAACACCTGCGGAGTTATAGTCGCCCATTTTCCGGTAGAATATGTAAACTTTTGAAGACCTGGATAATCTGCTGAACTTGATTGTCCTCCTACGACAAAAAAGCCAGCTGTCGAAGAATCCTTCGGTGTCGAGCCGACACAAACGGCACCTTCAACTGATTGACCACCGGGTAATTTTGCCCATTCAGCCCCATCTTCCAAAGCCAATGACTCGAATCCGGCGCCCGAGTATGAATAGAGGGTGTTGTTGAAGAGAACGCTACAAGCGCCCGTCAATGACACCGGCGGTTTAGGCAACGACATGATGAAAGATAAATCTCTTCGACCCCAAGACGATAACTCTCAATAAGTGAGCGACAACAATACCAGATAACGTGGCCTCCAAACTATCGCTGCCTATCACAAGGTCATGGTCAGCTGCTAAAAAGGTAAGACAAATCTGCACAATGTCGGAGTCGGTGGTCGGTGTCGTGTCAAGATAATAGAGGCGCAGCGCTCCGTCTGTAACAACAGTCGAAGGCAGTAAGCGACGCTATTAAAAGCAGATAGCGATTCTTAGATTGGATGGTTTTTGTTTGATGGATGGCTGCTAGAGCAATCCGATGCCGAATAGAAGTTGCCGTCGAGGTATCTGATAGTTGTCTTGAAGTTGTTTGCAACTGAGCAAACTCGACTCTCGAAGCAACAGGACCGGCCCACGTAGGACAAGAAGATCTACAGAACAAAATTCGGTAGTTTCTTTTCAGAAAAGGAGATGTTTCCGTCTTCGATTGAGATTGACAGAGCGGGAGAAAGGTGGAAACGGTCGATCGTTCTCCTCGACAGGCGTGGGTGTCGCAGGATGTAAAACCAAGCAAACCACCGATACACGCTCCGAATGCTTTGCCTGAAAGTGTAGCCCTGTTCCTATACTACGTCGTATCTGGCGTCAGCTTTTATGGGCAAATATATTTCAGGATGCGCCGCAATATAGGGATATCATACACTAAACACCGAAGGAGTGGGAAAAGGAGGCTTTACACCAAAAAGATCGAAGAAGGCGTGAGGTTTAGACGACCAGCGATCGAAAAACACTGACGAGAAATCCTGTCGAATAGAGGAAGACAAGGAAAGAATACCACAGCGACGGGAATGGATCCAAAGGAAAGGCAAGCTGCAGCAAATGAGAGCAGGGTCGCTGGGAAATGCGAGGTAGAGAGAGAAAGCGTGCTAAACGTATGAGAGAGGAAAGAAGGCTTCCTAACGGGGCACAAACAGAGAGTGACAAGAGTGATCGAGCACCACATCGATGAGAAGGACGAGAATACGACCTGGGGCATAGACCAGGGGTCCTTGGCGGTTTGTGGATCGCCATCTCCTCGCCGAATGGGAAGACGGTAATCTTCAGGGGCCGAAGATAGCGTCAGGTACCCTAAACGACTAAAGTACGTCCAAGCTAGCGCGAACAGCGCCTAATCTGGTAAGAGATGCAGAGAGATGCAAGGTACCCATCTGGGATCGTAGTACATGCAATTACCCTGTGGCTGCGCATGTAAAGGCTACCATCTTTAGTGGGCTTAGTACGACGTTGGGTTACTAGCAGAAAAAGGGGCAGACCTCTTTTATCCTTGCTGATTCCTCTGATACCACCAAATACCACCAATACCACCATCAGGTGGAGAGACTTCCTCGCGTGGTTGCGGGTCTCGCAGAGGATTTTGGTGAACGTGCTTAGATGAGAATGCGAGCTGATATTGCTCCGTCGCTCCGTTTATCTCGTCTATCTTTACTCATCTTCCGATGACATATGGCTAATATCATGAATGGGTCGAATAATATCCAGACCGGTGGTATCATTGATGCATAGGTATTTTGATGGTATACATAAGCTGACCCCTATGTAAGTAATGCAAGTGATGCGATGAGAAGCATATCGAAAGTCTGGAGTCCAAATCCAATTTTACCCGTCAATACGACGAGTTGGAGGTTGGGGGCTGTGCGAGCGAGAAGTGACTGGAGGAAACGGATGGCAGAATTGTCCAATCGAACGGAAGAATCGTAACATGATCTTTGGATAGGCTGTTTCCTTCCAAAGGTTAGCATAGTATATCAAGCAGGTACTATGCGTAAGTAGGCAATAATTAGTGTACGACTAGGTACCACGCTTTGCCTATAGAGGTTTGAACACGACGGGCACTAACCACTAGAAGAAGGAGAATATAATGTGAAACGGCTACCCCACTATGTCCCGAACTCATAAACGGAGTGAGTTTGGTTAGCCTGGTTAGTGTAAAGAACGCGAAAGCCCTAGTGCGTGAGATTCAATTGGTCATTGGGTAGTATCGAATGGAAATCGCTACCGATCAATTGATCGTCTTCACTTCGTACCTATTCTGCAGTTCGCTGCTGCTCAAATGGATACCATCGTCGGCATTCAGCAGAATAGGCATGTACGATCGTATAACTCCACTACTTCTAACATATCCGATTATTGATACCTTAGTCCAAACTAAGCGAACGGATGGATGATCACTTTTAACCAACTTTGCCAACCTACCAACTCCGCGATGTTTGGTGTTGATGGTGGGCAAAATCCGCCGAACTGGATCGGGTCCGAGAGGCAAAAATGAACAGGCAAAAAAGAAATCGTGCCGAGGAAGGGCATACGCCAAGTTGCTTCAGAATTATTATTTTTGTCATCATAGCTCATTTATGTTTGTCACGTTTGCTTAAAAAGGCTACGAAACATGCGACAACTCTCATCTCATAATGAGAGGCGTTGCGTCTCCTTCAAACATGAAAACCTGAGCTAGCTACCTAGTAGGTCACGCTGACTACTATTTTTGTAGCATTAATGTTAGCTGCCTACTAGCCATGTAGGTGTGAATCAGTCTACGTGGTCAGGTATGTGGTTAAAGTATTACAATGGAGTATTATTTTAGATATAGTAAAAGAACTCGACGACCTTCTCTATTGAAGATTCGTTGGATTTATTAAATTCATCGGTGTACTGGATAACCATAAGCGGCCCGACTCGGAACCCTACAACACTAAAATGTCTTTCCAACATCGTCGCGAATGAGCAACGGCCTAACCCCCGCCTGACAGCGGTCATAAATACGGCCAATTTTAAAGGTCGCTCGATGTCGTCATCCCGTTTATTGTCTTCCAACCGCATAACGGATCGATGCTGGGAATATGTAGATGCAAATCTGAGTGCCTGCCGACATGAGCCTAGCCGCAGGCCGCAACCCTCTCGTGATAAGCGCCGAACTACCTATACACCGTCACGGCTCTTGCTAAAGACGGCCTCATCACGAACCAACTATTCCTTTCCTCATTTTTCAATCTCCCGCTTATCTCTCATTCCCCAAAAGCGCGCGGCATCAGAATGTTACAATACTCTTGAAGCACACGACCCCCATTTCCATTTTTCTATTGGCTTGATATATATTCGATAATCTGATCACCGAGAACTACCGTTGAAGGCTTCTGGGTTAGGTATAGATAGACAAAATTCACCGGTATCAATGGCAATCAATACTACGTAGGTGGTGACATCACAAATCTCTTCACATAATAGCGAGAAACATATCACAAGTGCGCCAAGGGTATTGTTTTAGCAAATTTTTGGTATTGCTAAATGAAGCTCGGCGTGGATGCAGTGAATCCGACAGCTTCTGAGCTCAAATCGACGAGAGCTAAGCGCGCACTATCTCAAGCGGGAAGTCTCAATCTGATCGAGGGGGTTGTATGCGGAACTGAACAAATTTCATCCATCCCACCTCATTCCCATAGGATCCTCCTTGCTGCTTTATATGTGCAGCCCAAAGTTGTTCCTTTCGCCACATTCCGAAATCATTAAACCCATTGTTCATAACCCTCAAACTCCTGAACCATGCAATGCCGTCGCGCATAGAAATTCCATCCCGATTCAACCTGTTTTCACGTCACAACTACTATTGAGACGGATTTGCAAAGGCTTCGGCCGGTAGTTGCGCCTATTATAATGTTAGTATGTATAACTTTACCATGTCTGAGATAGAGATTACTTACACGCTTGTTGTTGAACATCACTAGAGCCTGGTCGAAGTTCCAGTTGACCCCGTCTAGGCACAACTTGGAGTACTCTGGGGTCATACCCGTACGGTTGCACACCTCGACCACCATCTGCTGCTGTAGGTCTGGGTTTGCTTGAACAGCTGGTGCTGCGATTGGGGGTGAGCACGCGGCCGGTGCCGATGCTGACGTAGGCGACGGACTGAAGGGTCTAACAGCGAGCATATCGCTGATGACACGAATAGGGTGTCTACCCGGTGCGCCTGGACCTAGAACAAAGGTTCGAGAGAAGCTTCGCTTGGCCGTCTTCAGTGTGCCAGCCTCTTGATCGTCGAACTCACCGTGAATGGTGATGATCACTCCATCCACACCGGATCGGTGCTGGCCAGTCGGATCTTCTAGGCCATGAATAGGGTGGCAGTCGATGATGTACTTGTTGAATTCTCCAAGTAAATCCGGGTGTCGCGTAGCAGGAAGTTGGTCCCAGACGCTTCGAATCAGGTTTGATCCGGCGAACACACGCTTGCTACGAGTGCTTTCATGTGTGACCTTGACGTGATTACGCGAGAACTTGATATATGCGCCCCAGCTGGGTTGCTGAGAATGCGCAGATGACCGACAAGTGGTATTGTTGACTGATATAGAGAATGTACTCTCGTTGTCGTAATATTTGCCGGCTAGACTCGCGCGGTCTGAATCGTACATGGGGATGAATTCCTTAATAAAGCCTTCGCCAACTCCGTTGATATCTCGGAAGTCTGCCCCATGCTGCGGAATCGGAGTAGGCCGAGAAGCAAGTTCCATTGCGGCGACTTGTTCTGGTGTGCGAACCTGGACGTTGCTAAGATTCTGCAGTCTCGGAAACCAAGACGTAATCTCTGTTGCGTAGCTAGGAGTTGTCGCCTCGATGGGATTCTCGTTGAGTAGAAGGGTCTCAAGCTTGCGAAGGCGGTGTCGCCATTTCTGAAGGCCTCGCAGATCTTTGAAGTGGTTTCGACTCAAGTCCAGGTTCACTAGGTCGGGGAAGGTATTGGCCAAAGCCATGATCTGAAGAACGTCGTCGATGTTGTTGCCCGCGAGACTGACGCTGACAACGGCTTGTCGCTTTTCCTGAGGCGTCTTGAACAGTCCGTCGCAGACAGCCATCAGAGCCTGGAATAGCTTCTCGGGTTTGCTTTCGCCGCTGAAGAATCCCATCTGGTTGAGAATCTGATCCTCACCGAGAGTGGAAAGATTTAATAGCTTCGCTGTGGGGTTGTAACGTAAACTGAGGACATTGCGTAGTTGGTCCTTGACCTCGAGAGCGGACGAGGACAGGTTAGTCTCAGGCAACGGATGCTGTCCTCCAGAGACCTCCGTAATACTAAGAGGTGTGCCGGCGAATGTGAAGCCATCCACCTTAAGAATCTCCTCCCCATCTTGCTTGCTTGTTGAAATTTGGACTAAGTCACCAATAATGTGTGACTGCTAGACGTTAGCAAGGTAATGAAACCTTGATAATGCTCTAGGAATCCGGGATAGGTATGCGGCTCGTTGAATCTTGTCTCTCCTCGTTTCTTTTTTGCGAGCTACACGGCATGATAACGAATACGGAGAATTTGCGTCGCCCCGTAACCCCCCAGATCCTCGGATAGAATGCTATCACATACCTTCTTGATCCTGATGGGTCGTGTAATTTTACCAACGGTTTGGGCCTTGCGTTCTAGGAAATTAAGAAGCTCCTTCAATCCACCTCCTTCATTATGAGCGGCTTTGCTTGACTTAAGACCTGCGATTTGTAGTGTCATCGTCTCTTGAGCGTTGACACGTTGGGCGCCTCGGGGTCCTGCGGCCATTCCATTTGTGAGGGCTCGTTGGATAATTTGCTGTGCTTTTACCGACGCTCTTGGCGCACGAGATCCGTTCGCGGCTTGTCGGTTGGCTCGGGGCGCTGTCGGGATAGAATCGTGGTGGTTGGCACGTTTTGCCTTGTGCGACGAACGGTTGGGGCCTGTAGAGCCGTCCATATCAAGATCGCCATCTCGATCAATTCTCGGTACTACGTTTCCGCGACGCTTGCTAATTCCGCCTCGACCGCCTGTCTTCGCTGCGGCGCCTCGATTGTTGCGCAAGCCAGAAGGGGCTGATCCTCTACGAGGGCCAGAGGGAGCCATTGTCGCTTTGTGAATAGCGACAGAAGATACACGTGATGTGAAGTGTTCTAAAGGTCGGAATAGCGGCAGATAATACGGCGCAAAATGAGGCTGGCAAAATTAGGAGGGTGTAATGAAGCCGTTGAGAAGCGGTTGCAGGTTGTGAGAGGCTCGTCAAGATGTGACGGTATCTTAGAACAGCTAGAAAACCATGTGATGGTAGGTCGATTGATGATGGGTTGCCTAAAAAGTGTGATATAATTGAGAAGTTCGTAAACTTGCTCGAGGCAACTCAAAAGGAAAGTAGAAAAGAGTGAGAAATGTGCTCCCGTAATGATTGCGGTTTGAATACGAAAGACAAATCACTCGAGTTGTAGTTGTTTAGTCTTTGTAGTAAAGAAAGTTACTCCAAAGTAAAAAAGGTTGAAAGGTGGAAGGTTGTGACGTCGGAACAAAGGCTGAAGAAAAAGAAAGTAGGTAGGCAGTTGCTCAGGTGAGACTAGGAAGAAAAGGCATGCACAGACCACCGTATGACTCTGATTAAAGTTCTATCTACTAGGTCCAGTGACTCAGCCACTAAAACTATATCACTAGGGCGAAACAAGTTAGCCCCATATTCAGCGCCACATCTAGCCCCACCCAAAAGCCACAATAGGCACATGACTACGTGAAATCTCAACGCCAATTAGTCGACGGATTGGGAACGCTACTACTAGCACTTGACACTACCTACGATGAGACGCGATAGAGGTGCGCCATCTCCCAATATCAGCCAAGGAACTCGCGGACGAAGAATTTAGTTATGGGATAGCCATAAACGGCTGAATCATGGATTCTGATGAGTTCGACGATGACATCGCCGACGAAGATCTGATCATCGCCGCCAGTCAAGCCCCGGCACCAGCTTCAAGTCATGGTCAAACTGCCAAGATTAATCAAGGTCGATTTCAGCCCCACGTCAGTCAAGCTCGGCCAAACTCATTGGTATGAATCCTCTATCTTCTACATATGTTCACATATAGATTTTAGTTATTCTTGTATTGCATGCTTATATTTAACCGTGTCGTACGTCATGTTCACAGGATTCCTACTAATATGCACTCCAGCAAGGCACAAATTCTAACAAGCAATCTTTCGTTGATCTCGATGATCTGCCATTAGACGCATTCTCAAGCTCTCCTGCAAATAACAGAGGTTTCACGGCAGGTTTTCGACAACCGCCTCGTGTCGGTGGACCAGCTCCTACCTACAAACAGACTACTCTATTTGGTCAGACTATTCATCGGGATCAGGACCCCGGATCTTCTCAGGCTAATAGGAATCGTGTCTTCCGTGCGGACCTACCTCCTGAGGCACCAACTCACCATGAACTTGACTCAGAAGCTATGAAGACTTGGGTTTATCCCACTAATCTAGGTCCGACTCGAGACTACCAATTCAGTATCGTTAAAAATGGATTGTTCAATAATACCCTTGTGGCTCTTCCAACGGGTCTGGGAAAGACATTTATCGCAGCTACCATCATGCTAAACTACTACCGCTGGATGAAATCAGCCAAGATTATATTTGTGGCTCCTACCAAGCCACTTGTATCCCAACAAGTAGACGCCTGCTTCAATATTGCTGGTATTCCAAGATCGCAAACGACTCTACTCACAGGCGAAATATCTCCGGGGCTCCGTGCAGAAGAGTGGGAATCCAAAAGGGTCTTTTTCATGACTCCCCAAACGTTGGAGAATGACTTATCTTCAGGATTTGCCGATCCTAAATCGATTGGGTTGTTAGTAGTGGACGAGGCCCATAGAGCTACTGGGAATTATTCTTATGTCAAAGTTGTCAGCTTCCTAAGACGCTTTACCAGCAGCTTCCGAATACTTGCACTTACTGCGACCCCGGGATCGAAGGTTGAGTCAGTCCAGGAAGTAATCGACAGTCTCGGTATCTCACACGTAGAGATCCGCACCGAGGAGTCCATTGATATTCGTCAGTACGTTCATTCAAGAGACGAGGATATCGTACTACTAGACCCATCAGACGAGATGAATCACATCAAGGAGCTATTCTCTAAAGCGTTGAAGCCGCTCGTAGACAAGCTAAGCCAGCAAAATATATACTATGGTCGTGATCCAATGGCCCTGACTGTATATGGTCTTCTTAAGGCAAGGAAGGATTGGATGGGTCGGGCTGGCCAGCATGTCAACCAGGGGGTGAAATTCATGATGATGGCAATCTTCTCCGTTTTGACAAGTCTAGCTCATGGTATCAAATTACTGAACTTCCACGGTATCAAACCATTCTACGACAGCCTGGTCCAGTTCCGAGAGGAGACCGAAGGCAAAGGCGAAAAGGGCTCCAAATTCAAGAAACAGATCATCGAATGTCCCAGTTTCCAGGAAATGATGGATAAAATCGACAGTTGGTCGAAGAAGGATGACTTTATTAGCCATCCAAAGCTCACTTACTTGTCTGACACTGTCCTAAACCACTTCATGGATGCTGGCGAGGGCCGAGAAGGAGCTTCTACTAATACTAGAATCATCGTTTTCAGCGAATACCGAGACAGCGCCGAGGAAATCGTACGAGTCCTCAACACCCACAAGCCCCTTATCCGTGCCGCGGTGTTTGTCGGACAGGCAGACTCAAAAAGATCAGGAGGTATGAAGCAAGCAGAGCAAATAGAGCGCATACAGAAATTTAAGAATGGTGAATTTAATGTCCTCGTCGCAACCTCTATCGGCGAGGAAGGACTTGATATCGGCCAGGTTGATTTAATCATATGCTATGACGCGTCCGCATCACCAATTCGAATGCTTCAGAGAATGGGACGAACCGGACGAAAAAGAGCAGGTCGCGTTGTCCTACTGCTGATGCGCGGGAAAGAAGAAGAGAATTATGCAAAATCTAAGGATGGTTACGAAAAAATGCAAATGATGATATGTGACGGAAGCCGCTTCAACTTCCGCCACGACTTATCTGCAAGGATAGTCCCAAGGGACACCCGACCTGAAGTCGATATGAGAGCCGTAGATATTCCAGTCGAAAACACCCAGGCTCAGGGCCTTCCAGAACCGAAAAAGGGGAGGGCTAAAAAGAAGAAGCCACCGAAGAAGTTTCATATGCCCGACGGCGTAGAAACTGGCTTCACCAGTGTTGCTTCGCTCCTAGGTAAGAAAACGAAACCAGCAAAGGTGGAGAGGGCCCCTGATCCTATCGAGGAGGATGAGGTCGTCGATATACTACCGCTCAGCCAGGTTTTACTAAACGAAAGCCAGACAAAGGAGCTAAACAACATATATAAATTTCTTCCCTACAATAACCGAGATATGGAGGAAATCGATCAAGTGGACTTGACGGCACACCCTAACTCCCTCAGGACACTACGGAAAACTGCAGATGTAAAGCACGGCGAATACGCGAAGCGGTGCGTGAGATTGTTTAAGAGATTATCAAAAGCGAAGTCCGCCTCGGATCGTCCATACTCAGAGTCAGATGCGCGTCGTTATCGCAATCTACCGTTGCCAGGCTATGCACCTGACTCGGATGGCGAGATTACCGATCCAGGGCCAGCTCGGAAGAAGAGAAAGGTGGAACCATCGATCTCAGATGATGATGACGAAGTTGAGGAGGTATCAGCCCCTCCATCGCGGCCCAAGAAGATCGCCAAACATACAAAACCGAGCCCTGCAGTTAAACGCGTTATTTTGAAAGAAATCATTGAAGATGAGGAAGAAGAAGCGGAAGATCACCTCCCGCCCCCTCGAAAACGCACCACTACATCTAAACCTCAGTCGAAGCCAAAGGCAAAGGCCAAAGCGATAACCCCGAAAAAGCCCCGCGGCCGACCCAAAAAGAATCAAGCCTCAGCAGTCTACGACGAAAGCGCCGACGAAGGCGATGACTGCCGGCGTACCAGTGACCTAGAATTGACAGAAGACTCGGACAACGGGAGCGACTTGGTAGATTTCATAGCAGGAGATGACGAAGCAACATCAACCCCCGCAGTCCCGACCTCGTCTATGTCTTTCGTCGCACGAAGACCCCGACATAGGTCCACCTCGCCTACCTCTCCATCAGCCTCCTCTATGATTGATAACCGCTCCCGACAAAAAGGGGACCAGAAGCAACAAAAACAAAAAGAAAAGCCGAAACCGTATTATGAACCAATCCACTTCAATACCACTCAAGATAGCATCGATGACGACGAAGCCATTCCGTCTATGAGTCAGCTTGTCCGGAGGAAGCGTGTGGCGGAGAAAGCTACTGTTTCCTCTGTCACTATTCCCACCTCGCCTGTGAATTCCGAAGACGATGATGGTAGTGACACGGATGTCCCCGTTCGGAAAGGAGCTAGTGCTCGCGATAGAGGGAGAGCAAAAACAAAAAGGCAAAAGATTTTCGTGTCTTCTGACGATGACGACGATGATGATAATGAAGTACTAGTCGAGGAAAGCGATGGATATTAATGGGCGGATAAACGGGTCGGTTTCTTCTGCGTGTTATTGCTTCGAAGGTTGTTCTTGCTATACCCTACCTAGAGAAAAGTCTACAGCTACATTACCTAGCACATATCTATCTAAGTTGCCCCTATTGATCAAATGAATTAAATCCCTTTTCATGATGTAGCGTGTACCTTCCTACCTACATTCGTAGATGTATAGGCGTACTGCGGCCCAACATACCTACCTCATGTACCGATATCATAACTCCGCCCTGCCCATGTACAACGTGACAAATGAGTTAAAAATAAACGCCCAACCACCTCCTTAAAGGTAGGAATCTAGGTACGTTTTTCCCGACTTGGGTAGTCGGGACGAGCGTATCGATACTACGTCCCGACGCAGCGCGATTATTCAGAGCCACCGGCAGACCCCTTCTCCGTAGGTATGCGACGGCACATCCGCCTTGGCTCCCTCTTGCTACAAGTCCGTTTTGCTTGAGCTTGATATTGATATGCTTGCTACATAGTAATTGCATGCTCGAGTTACCTAGATATTTGATGTTGTATATATCTACCTAATAGGTATCTCTGCCCCAAGGTATATGATTAAGGATTTCCCTCGATGTGGTCGAATTAATATAAACCTTAGGGGGTGTTCCGGTACCCCTTTAAGATTCCTTGAATCTTCCCTCTTCCACTATCATCAAGGTAGGGAACCATAATAATATTATGTATAATTGTCGTTATTATTGTTAAGCTACCTAACCTATACCTAATCCCTTCGTACCCGCAAAACAACAGACATAAATAGAGCGAACGCATATCGAGCCAGTCGCCTCAGTCAAATTCCTCTTCAGTCGTTCTGCAGCGAAATACACTCGTGTCAACTTGACCAGACAGTCGTCAAATTGCCCCGAAATATCAACTCCAACTCCCACACATAATAAGGATAATGCTCGCGGTTATGACCTCGATGAATCCATTCGTGTCACTCGACACTAGAAAGCTCAAAAAAACGCCTATGTTGATATATAGTGCTCCAACTTCGTACTCCGGTAGGCGCCATGTGAATTTGGCGGCTAATTATCAAAAATGCATATATGATGCCCTAGATTGTAGGTCATCGAGTCGTAACACGTTAGTTGCCGTCCGTCCGCTTCTCAAGGCGAAAGAGCAATATCAAGCCCAGCTCGGTATCCTCCGAGGCTTGTTTCACGCGGCCACGCTTCTCCCCATCGCAGTGCCCCATCGAAATCTCCTTAGGGTGCCGCCGCCGCTTCTGATAACCTCTCTACCGCAATTAGCTCCCTCGGCCACTGTGCTTGCGTTGCCCATCGCACCGAGACCGTTCAGGTTTTCTTGACGACCGACCTCTCTTCCAATGACATAGCCTGCCCCAAAGCCGACGACAGATACCAACACTACAACACCGGCACTTACGACCCAAGTCAAGAGCGTAGGGCTGATAAAGGTTTCCTCACCTGCGGCTACATTTGCTCTTTTCTTCTTGGTAGCTCGAGACGACTTTGTATTCGGCGTAGGTGTTGCGGATCGCTTGACTTTCTCGCCTGTGGATTCACGGCTCGTGGCTGCTTGTGGGGTTGGCCTGGAAGGCTGGGGAGCCCCTCGTGTCTGGGTTGAAGGAGGTGGTCCCATCAAGTCGGCCTCGGTAGCAAAGCGGAACTCAATAGGCTGATTACCAGTGGCGGTATTTGAGCGCTCGCCCACCTCTTTCTCGCCATCCTTTGATCGTTTGCCTGCCGCAGCAGCGCAGCTGAGTAAAGTTGTCAGACTAGCACGCAGTGCAGCATCGTTATCGGCCTGGTAGTTAGGCGATATGAAATTAGGAGAACGACGGTCAACACGGGTCTGGGATCGCTGGCCAAATGATGGTCTGTGGTGATGTTGGGGGAGAGACGAGCTTGTGGAGTGGCGATGCATCAAGTGCGAGGGCGGATGCGAAAACGCGTTTGGTTGGGGCTGGAAAGGCTGCTCTGGAGGGCGAGTTCCCAGTGCCGTTGCACGGTCATCATCATCGCTCGAATCGGGTTCGACAGGTTGGACTTGTCGTAGAGGAGTACTTCGAGCGGCTTGGGGTGACGCGATATTTTCGGCGGAGCTAGTTAAAACCCGGTCGTCTTCGCTCTCGCTCTCCTCATACTCTTCTTGGCTACTACTCGTACCGGCCTGACCAACCTGACCGGCGACAAAAGTGGGCTGCGGAGCATCGGAACGCGCATAGGATTGTGGATGCAAACGTCGCCGTCTTTGACCGTGGTAGGACGAGCCGACCTGTAGGCCCGTGGTGACGATTTCGTCGCCGATAGAGGATACGGAAGAGGAGGATGGGTGGGAAGAGACCTCGACCCACGATTCTGAGGCGGTGAGTGTTTGCTTGTCATACTTGAACCAGTCAGACTTACCATCATTCCGTTGTCGCTGTTGGTTTGGAGCAGCAGGACCGGACGCGGATCGCATCGCGGTGGACTGAGAGACCCGCTGGGGGTTATTGCCACGTTGCCAGGTCTGGGCCGACATCTTGTGCAGACGAGGATATGGGATGCGTTAAGGGAAGCAGGTGAGAAAAAAGGGGAAGATGCAGTAGACCCAGACTTTCAGATAGATGATGGATAGCGACACCTTGGAATGGAGTCCTGTAAGTGGCCTATCGATTATCAATAATGACTGGAGCAGCGCAGTACACCGACGGCCGGCGATTAGGCTTTCTGGATTTTGGGGGCTGTTTGGAGGCTTGGGGGTACCAAAGCTGTTCGTCTCCAACGAAAGGACAGCAAAGAAATCCCCCGCGCGCTCAACTTAAGCAGGGATCCGCTGCTCTATGTTAGTTTATTCGTGCCAGGTGTTGTATTTGTATTTGCATTCTCGTATGGTAGTATGGTACATACAGATTTGGGTACACGTACGTGAGAGAAATGCGAGTCCGGCGGGGGTTGTTTGGTCAATAGTAATTCAAGAATGACAACGGCTGAATATTTTAGATGGACCGGAGAGAGAGGGACAAGGGTTCAATGAGTTCATGGGTTCATAACCGAATGGTTGATGTTTGAGATGTCGTCAAAACGAACGATGCTGGAAAGAGAAATCAAACGAGGCAGACGGCAGACGCAAGGCGAGGGTCACACGCAAGGTACGGGTTGGAATGTACTTGTTTCTCAAGCCGTGACTTCTTTGTTTCAACTTGCTTAACTCGCTCGCCTTGTTGTCTTTAGGTAATAAGTACTAAAGTAGCTAATTACCCTCCAAACTTAAACCCTATCCACGTACGACTGGGAAGTAGGTATTCTGTAGCGCAGGAGAATAAATGGAAGGAGTAGTAGAGGGTTCGATGTCAGGGTTCCTAATTTAACAGGAGCGACGTACTTGGCGGGGAACTAATAACTGCTAATAATTTAAATAATTTCTAATGACAGCAGCACTACCTCCCTAGCTAAGTTGCAGGTTAGTGAGATGGGAAGTGGAGGACTACCAGATGACGATATCCCACTTGTAGGCTTGCAGGCTTGCAGGCTTGTACTGTAAGCCTGTGAGTACCATGTACAGGTACGGCCAATCGGTGCATTTGGTGCATTTGAAGTAGCGTCTTGGCAAGATCTTCCAATCTTCCAATCTTGCCGATAACGTCCCAGAATATGGCCATCTTCCCAGCTTGGTTTCCTTCTCTAAACCTTCTCAACCTTCTCAACACTTTGACCCTGCCCAGGTATGCATCATTCAATGATGCGCCCAACTAGACGCACTAGCCATGCAGGTCAGCCGATATGAAAGTCTGACTCTGTACGCGAGACACTAAAACTCCAGGATCAACAATATAAGCTTCATTGCTTTTTAGAAGCGTATACAGAATAAATGGGAGGCAGACCAAAAATGATGGTGTCATGCTCACTCTCACCTGATAGGATTCATCCGCCGTGATCATAAATATCATTGGACCAGGCCCAAGCCCAAAGGCTGTGCAGAAGGGTCCATGTGCAGCCAGCCACCTAAGGAATACCTCGAGCGCTATGGATGTCAGGCACCTGGCGCTACACCTCATTAGGTACGCGGGTGGGGGTTCACTATTACATCAACAGCAGTAGTAGCTCTTCCTGCTATTTCAATCAACATCCACCTCAACATCTACCCCGAGTATATCGAATGACTAATATCCACCTAGGAAACGAACAGGAAAAATACAGTATCCTAATTATGTAAAAGGAAATAAATTCCTTCCCCATATCTAATAGTGTCAGCATCGAAAATTGGTGTAATGAATATCTTTCAAAGTCTATTGAAACTACGAGGACTCCCTGCGCAAGTACGTTCCTAATTCAATATCTTTCTCTAAGAGAGGCGGCAATCTGATGACTCTCGAGTCATCGTCATCCTTCCCACAATACTATCATAGTCAATAGCCACAGCTCAGGAAACCCCATATCTCATATAATGAAGAAATATTGGTGAGTAGGAATCGGTTCATACCTCACAAAACCACGACAGACTCGTTAGTTAGAGAATGACCCGAAAAATTTGAGTGATTGAGGGCCGTGAAGTTATGACAAGAGTAGCTTTGTTGTAAAACAATGTACTCAGCATTACAAGATGTAATTTCTGGATAGAACAGATTTCTACTCGTTGGGCTAGGTAATAAAGTGAACGAGTCCACGTCGTGAGAGGTTGCTAGAATACTCAATTGACTCCCTGTTGGGTCGGTTGGTAAAGTCGCTCCTAAGTGAAACTTTAGCCTGCCAGTCCCTTGAGTAAGTACTGATTTATTTTAAGAGATACTTACTAGTTCTCCCATTGATAGAGCTTTTTTCAACTCCAGCGCCGAGACGGTTTGATAGGTGCAGGAAATTCTGGTCGGAAACAACGAGAAAAGAATCACTTATGTCCAGCACTTCGTCGAACCGGTGTAAGAGTAGTAGCGGATTAGTATGCTATACCTATCTTCAAGGTCAATGTAAGTTCTTGAGCTTCAGCGAACAATTTTGCCTACCATTGTCACAGGAGCGAGCTCAGAATAAGTAGGCCCTAAATATCCTAGATTTATTCCCTTCAAAGCCGGAGCAAAAGGCCATAAACCCTTAACAACGATTATACGTGTATGGAGCGAACATATGAGTCTCAAGCATCGTTATTCGCATGATTCCCTCAAATATCGAGTAGCAATATTTAATTCTAGCATCTCTTGAGTCTTAACTAATGCGATCTAGTAATAATTTGGGCCAAATGAAGTGGTTGAATCGACATGAGATATGTCAGTGCTAAATAGAATAGGGGTAAGTAGTGTACTGGTCTTGGATCTTGCTTAACTTACTGCACCCCAATGATCGATGGCGTCGAGGCTAAGTTTAAAGTGAGAAGCGGTCCTTGTCTTTTTGTATATGAGCCATGTCAGAAGGTGGTATTGTCACCATATTAGACTAAAGTAAAGGGCTTCCCTTGATATATGGGTAACTACATACCTAGACAGCAAGCATTCCCCTATCTGGTATCAGTTCGTTCCTATCACAGTCTGGTAATCCTAAGTTACAAGAAGAAGGCACCTCTCAATTCGAACATACAACCCAAGAATATAGTAATTCTGCAAGTCCCTAATGAATCGTAGACCGACTCATAAACAAACCAGCACCAATATCGTCAATATAGAACAACATCAATCAACACTATTAGGTCCCTCGCTTCGCATCACTAAACGCACAACAACATTCGTTCAATCTACCTATTCACAAAATTTCATCATGGGAGGTTTTTTCACCGATTCGTTACTGATGGACTACGCGATCATCATCAGCTTCTTCTTTTTCCTCGGTCTGGGTGTCGGCTGCCGTAGAGGCATCATAGAGATACAACAACAACGACAACATGAAGAAAAGCGCCGACGCAACAAGAAACGATAATCGGAGAGGCACGATGACGAGAAATATCTAAGGCCATAAGCAGAGCCCGAGGGGTAGCTCTATATGAGCCGGTGTTGAGTCATTGTTGTGGATAACTACCTATTCACTGAGAATTTTGTTTTTATAGCGAACTATGTGAGTCCGATCCCTTCTCTAACCAAGGTAGTTGCCATGACCCCTATTCTGATGAAAAGTGATGTGAAGTGGATCCCACAAGACCCAGACGATTTTATGGTTGTTTAACAGCGATATTTCCATCTTCTAGATTATCGACTCGAACAATAGCAATGGGCCTCTTCTGCTCTGAATTTTCTTATAACCACTTCGCAGGCAGGAGCCACCCTGGATCATATCAGTCCTTTTCCTTGCCTTGGATACCCGCCACAAACCACGGCATACGATCAACGTTAGATATTAAATATGCCAAAGCCGGGGTATGACTACTACCTCTGGAACCCTTATGGCTAGATAGACAATCGGGTATAACGTTGTTTCGTGTAAAGCGTCGGTAACAGATTGTTGTGGATATTGTAGTCGGTTTATTGAATTGTTCGGTTCAGGTGGTTGAGGTTCACTTTAAATAGAAAAAAAAAAGGAATAAGAAATTAAGCGGAATTCACTACGGACTTGACGAATCTATAGACCTGTGATGGTGAAACCTACGGAAAACACGAAGTGTGGTATACTCACCGAGCCCTGATTATCCACCGTCGGAAAAGCTGCAAAGAACATTGCTCACTACTCGTCTCTCATACCTATAGGAGAAGAACTTTTATATGCCCACTAACGCCGTCATAAAGCCCTCGTAGTCTAGAAGCTTGGTCCGCTCCAAGATGCTGGGATGGAATCCCGAGCATAAGAAGGTTCATACCAACTCCGTTGACCAGAAAGAAGCCCTCAGCCCACAGAAGGAAAAGCCGACTTGATGAAAACGGGTATATGAGAATCAAGGCGCGTAAGAACAGCCCAAGTGACCACGCCATCTCTTCGAAGAAGCCCTCGAGCCCTCAGAAACCACAAGGAGGTTACCCTCCGATCAAGCCCTCAGGTTGCATCACAGCTTCTTGTCGAAGCTTAGCCCTCAAAGCCCACGACCCCAGAGGGGTTTAGATTTTAGAGAAGCCGACAAACCCACTAAGCCAACCGTTGTGTCAAAGAACCCTCAGATGGAACTATCATGTGCGGCTGATATCACTTTAAAAAGTGATCTTCTTTCCCTCGAACTGTCGCATACCACCACGGGCGGAATTGCCGAAGCCACCACGTCCACCACCGCCGCGACCGCCGCCGCCACCACGTCCAAAGCCACCGCGACCACCACCACGGCCACCACCTCGGCCGCCGAAGCCGCCACCACGGCCGCCAAAGCCACCACCACCGCGACCACCAGAGTTGGCATCACGAGGAGGTCTCTGGCTGGCGAAATCAAGGCGGACAGCACGCGCGCCTCGTCCCTCGCCAAGATAAGCACCATTCTTGGTGTTGAAGGCACTCTTGGCATCTTCTACTGAGTTGAAGCTGACGTAACCAAAGCCCTTTCGGTTTCCGGAGTCGCTGTCACTAGATTAGTGTTGGAAAATTTTAGGTGGGGAATGAAAAACTTACGGATCAGTAGGAAGTCGGACACTCTTGACCTCAGCGACCTCGCTGAAGAAAGTATACACGGAATCCTCGTCGGCGTCAAATGGTAGGTTGCCGACAAATAAGGTGTCGCTTTCCGCACTGACGGTATCTCCGTGCTGTCGGGCTCTGTCCTGGGCACGAGAGTTGGGAGTAGCGTCATCAGCGGGGCGGGGCTTGGAGGGGTCGAGTCGCAGGCCACGGCCTTCTAGCTCGAAACCGTTCATCTTCTCAAAAGCAGCCTTGGCGCCCTCGTGAGATGAGAAGTCGACATATCCGAAGCCGCGAGAGCGTTGCATAGCCTTGTCAGTGACAACTCGGGCACTGGTGAGGTCGGCAAACTCCTGGAACGTCTCGTACAACTTGTCATCGTCTACAGCCCAGCCAATGTTTCCGACGAAGAGAGTGGTGTACTCGTCCTCAGATGTCTCAGTCTTGGTCTTCTTGAAAGGTGTAGATACCTCCTCTTCAGCCTTGCGCTTCTTGGGTTGCTCAGACTTCTTCTCTACCTCTTCGGATTCCTCGCTGGAATCGTCGGAGTCGTCGGAATCCTTCTCTTCCTCGGAAGAGTTAGAGTCGTCAGAGTCGTCAGAGTCTTCGTCAGACTATATTCCACGTTAGTAAGGGTGTATCGAAATGATACAGCTATTGAAAGCGACGTACCTCTTTCTTGGCCTTGGCCTTTTCTGCGGCAGCAGGGGCGGGCTTAGCAGACTTGGTATCAGCGCCACCATCTTCGCTGTCGTCACTGTCATCGCTGTCTTCCTCCTCGTCGGAATCAGAAGAGTCTGATGACTCCTCCTTGGCGGCCTTGGCCTTGCCGTTGGTGACCGGCTTGGTGACAGGCTTGGTAGCCTTGCCGTTAACCTTGCCGTTAGTCTTCGCCTTGGCAGCAGGCTTCTCTTCTTCGGACTCAGAAGCGTCGGAGTCGGAGTCAGAAGAGCCTGATGCATCCTCAGATTCAGATTCCTCAGAAGCAGAGTCGGAGCCAGAGTCAGAGTCGTCTTCGGACTCGGACTCAGGTTCAGGTTCTACGACCTTCTTCTTCTTGCTCTTCTTGTCGAGCTCCTTGTTGTTGATGGCCTTGGATGCGACATCCTTAGCGAGTGCCTTGGACTTAGCCTTGGGGGTATCAGCAGATTTCTTGACGCCGGCATTCTTCACGGCAGTGAGAGGGTTGGTAGCCTTGGCGGCTTTGCCGTTTGCTTGTTTGACCTTGCCCATTGTAACGAAGATGTGACAAGATTAAGTGATTGATTGTGAAATTGTATGCGCGGCTTGTGAATTAATGAAGGATGTGAGGAAGAAAAAGGATGAAAGACGAGTGTGCGCGCAAAGTTGTATTTCAATGGCAGGATGGAAAGCTTGTGGTTGGTAGCTTGAAAAATTTCTTGACTGAAGGACCCTTTCTCTTGAAAATTTCATTCTGCCTGTGGGGCAATCTTGGGCGGTGAGGGGTAGTGTCACACTAGTAAGGTACGATAGCACGGATCACATCCTATCTAAGTTTGTAGCACGAAAGGTACACAGGTACTTCATACTGTACAAAGTACTTTTCTGTGGACACACTGTGGATATAGATCCACGTGACTTGGGTCAGCTACCGAGCGCCGCTAACACTGACATTGGATTGATTGCTTGATTGAAGCTTCATCACCAATTCCACCGAGAGTTCCCATTCGACGACCAACTACATATAGCGGTATTAAGTTGCTGTCAATAGAGGACCATCCCGAAAAAAATCAGTCAAATCTCGAATTACATCATCCGAGACTTCCATCATCATGCCGACCCCCGAGTCCGAAGCCTTCTTGGCGAAGAAGCCTACAGTCCCTCCCACCTTCGAGGGAGTAGACTTTGATGACAACAAGCGATTGAAGCAAGCGCAAGACGCCATTCTCAGAGAACAATGGGTGGGCGTTATGATGGGCCGACTGGTGCGAGAGGAGCTTAGCAAATGCTACTACCGCGAGGGTGTTAATCACCTGGAGAAGTGCGGCGCTCTAAGAGGTGAGTTTAATTTGGAGGCACTTTGGCAATACTATTGGAAGGGTTATAATGAGTCGTACTCGTTATAATTGCGAATAGAATCTGGTTTGCAGCAACCGAATTGACTAATACGGCTACAGAAAAATACCTCCAGATGCTCAAGGATGTCCGAGTACAGGGTTACATGTTTGAGCAGCGACACGTCGCCCGTACAAGAGTAAACAATGGTGGAACGGAACAAATAATCGACACCGAGTTGAGGCAGAGGAAGTAACGGAGAAGCAAGCAATGAATGAATACCTGCATTGATCAAGAAGTCTTTATATGAGGCCAATCTGGTGCAATGGGAACTTCTCAACACCTATCATATTGTACATAACCAGAAGCCCAACACGTCAAAACAATAAATCCCAATCAACTAGCTATAATTTAGTTGTGAAATATCCGTATGGACAGAATTTATTCGAATATTAGAATATATGTACCAAGATATTTAATATCCGTCCGTTAGTCCAAGATCCGGGGTTGAGGCTCTGAGCTGATGCCCCCTCCACTTTAGTTAGTGGACAATCGAGTGGGCATCGGCAAAATCGACCCCAAAGCTCCGACCTTAGCATACAAAATTTCTAGAGCTTCAAAATCCCAAAATCCAGATATCCCAATCTCAAGTCAGCGCCCGCGCATCAACGACACAATCATTCGCCATGATATGCCAACGCTGTCTTAAGCGCGCCTCAGCGCTCAGCTCGCGCATACCCAGCACTCTCCGTTCCCCCGCCGCTATACGCACATTCTCCAGCACCCTCCCACAACGGTCTCCCCCCGTGGCCCCATCATCATCACCAGAACCCGCATCCACACCCGCGGGCGAATCGCCCGTCTTCAGCACGCCCCTATCAGACACCCCAGCCGGCGGCGAAGAGAAACTATCAATCTCAGCCTGTCCGGAAGGCACCATCCTAACCGGCCTCAACTACTTCAAAAACCGGACAGACCCCGTAGCCCTCGCTGACGACGCATACCCCTCGTGGCTATGGACATGCATAGAGACGCAGCAAAAAGAAGAAGAAATCGGCGAGGATGAAGGCGACGAGTTCTGTAAGTTTTCCTGACCAAACCCAAACCCAAATTCAGATACCCCCATTATCTACTACTTCGTAGGGGACTAACCCACCCCCAGCAAAATCCCGAAAACAGCGTCGACTAGCAGCGAAACGTCAACGCGCGCTCGAAGCCAAGATCCTAGCAGGAGGCGACCTCGAATCGCTAGCCCCCAAGATCCCGCTGCAGCACCAGAGCATCAACCTGCCCGGCAACGAGGAGGGCACGACGGAAGGCGCGCTGGCCGCGAAGGAGGCTCGGGAGGCGTTGACCAGGGCCATGCGCAAGGAGAGGAAGAAGGAGATTAAGGAGTCGAATTACTTGAAGAGTATGTAGTAGGAATGGTGTGCTACTACGTCGACAAGGACGATAAAATTTTGGTGATGATGATGGGATATCTACGGCGGATGATGTGCTATGTAAAATGGACTGGGGGGGAATTATATCATGGCCTTATGTAGAGGGTGAGGCTACACATAGCTCTACTCACCGAGATGTACTATACGCGAGTAGACTTGTACACACAAAAATAACACACATATATCAAAGAATTGCGGCGGTTTCTCATATTATAGTGACGGGCTGTTTCGACACTACCTATACAGTATTCCTTATCCGCGAATACGTCGTATCATCCACACATTATCCTGTGGGCATCCCAAGTACGAATCAATTGCATTTCCACCGTACGTGAC